>JAZHEH010002960.1:0-489987 GCA_036589455.1 Ateles fusciceps | reverse complement strand
GATCTTCCGTTTTTGCCTTGTCCTAAAATCCTAGATTATTGTCTGGACAGTATTATTTCCTTTTGAACCTAAGTCTACTATAATAGATAATGCTATGTCAAAAAAATGGGTAGCTTTAATCTCCTTTAGATTAATAGATTGTTATAATTCTAACAGTATCCTACTCTTTTCCATCTCAAAAGCCTGCCTCATAACAAATGCTCCTTTTGCAAAAATATTAGCAGAGCATTTATTTAATTTTTTCATCAAATAATAACAGCAAACCAAGAGAACATATATGCATATATTGCTTTCGTATTCCCAGAAGACAATATATACATAGCATATAGGAAATAATCACAGTATCAAATTGACAAAACTATGCCTCTTTAGTGACTTCATTATTTTAAGATCATAGAAACTCATCTGTGGTCAACGAGGCAAAACTGACAGCTGCCTGTTCTTGTAAATAAAGTTTTATTGAAACGCTACCACATTCATTCATTTACATATTGTCTGTGGCTGTTTTTTTCTCTACAAAGGCAGAGATGAGTAGTTGTAAAGGAGACCATACTGTTGGCAAAGCCTAAAATCCTTCCTATCTGCTCCTTTACAGGAAAAGGTTGCAGAACTCTGATTTAGAGCATCTACTATGTGCAAGTAACAGAAAAAGAAACCTTTTCGTATGGTTAAAACTCAGGAAATAACAAAATTATCAAAAATATGAGAATAGGTTTCCAGAAGAAGGAGAGATGATTTCCAGCTGGGTTGCTGCAGAGGTTAACAGGAGAAGAATGTAAATGAGGCTTCTTTCTTAAGGCAAGGATGTGAAGCAAACATAGCTGGAGAACTTGGTCCTTTTCCATTGGGCCAGTGTTTCCTGAAGACTGTCCCACTTCCTTGATAGAACTCCTCAGGGCATGCTCATCTTTGACTAGCCAAATGTTCCAGTCCACTCAAGGTTCTAAGAAGGTCTGAAGAAATAAATGCAGAATATCTCAAATGCATAACAAGTTATGAAATACAGCTTGGGGGGATGATCTTGTAACTATGACAGAATGAGGCAATGTTTTGGAAGCAGGAGTGCAATATTCTGGGAGAGGTGGACTTGGGAGAAATTCTATATAGCCAGAAAATGAGGTGCTAGATGGATGGTTTAACGTTGGCCAAAAATAGAAAGCTTTGCTGCTCATTTGCTTGTTGTAGTTTGATAAATAACAACCCAGAAGTTTTGGGAGTCTTTGAACAAGTATGATATTGACAGAGGTAGCAATAACCTAAATACAAATTAAAATAATTCCTAGTCCACTTAGATCTAGCTGGACTAACGATACTGGCTACATGCCCCACTTCAAAACTAATAATATTTATTTCTTAAAATGTGTCCAACAGTGTTTGAACACATACATTGAAGGAACATATAATAGCAGCTTCTATAGATGGCAAGGAGCTGAATCAAAAACTTGACCATGCACTATGCAAATTTCCCTTCCTCTCTTCTCTCCAGTTGCTACCCTGCCTGAAATTCTACTAAGAGAATTTAAAGCTCTGCTTTGTTCTTGAATAGATCTTAAACATGATGATTATTGACCTCATATCCAAAGCCAATTAATACTGAACAAAATCGAGATAGGTTTATTCAACCAAGAGCAAAACAAGGATCCCTGTATAGATATGACTATTGGAAATTCTGCACAATAAACTAAGACTTGGAGTAGAAATGAAAGGTCCAAATATTGGAAATGACAAGGAAAAATTAGATTTATTTGCAGATGCTCTGTCTGCTGTAAAAGCTTGATGATCTATTATTAGAGAGTTGAGAAAATTGATTTGTTCTAAAGTATTTTAATATATTTTGTATATGCCAGATATAAGTAATAAGAAAAAAATGTTTAAGAGGTCTTGAAATAATAAAATACAGAGTGTAAAATACATTGAGATGTACTCTGTAAGGGACAAGTTTCCATCAGCCCATATATATAGAGAGAGATATATAGATATGTATATATATCGATATATATATATCATGCACAAGTGTACTATTTTATATATATATATATAGATCTATCTATCTATCTATCTATATATATATATATATACTCAGCCCATACACGTGTGTGTGTGTGTGTGGGTGTACACATATATGGATATATGGGCTAAACTTTTGCCTTAAGAAAAGCAATGTGCCTTTATTTTTGAATTAAATGTTAAGGTCTGGGGTACATATGCAGGCTGTGCAGGTTTGTTTCATAGGTAAACATGTGCCATGGTGGCTTGCTGCACCTATCAATCCATCACCTAGGTATTAAGCCCCACATGCATTAGCTATTTATCCTGATGTTCTCCCTACCCCCGCCCCCGACAGGCCCCAGTGTGTGTTGTTCCCCCTCCATGTGTCCATGTATTCTCATTGTTCGACTCCCACTTATAATTGAAAAGATGCAGTGTTTGGTTTTCTGTTCCTGTCTTAGATGGCTGAGGATGATGGCTTCCAGCTCCATCCATGTCGCTGCAATGGACATGATCTCATTCCATTTTATGGCTGCATAGTATTCCATGGTGAATATGTAGCACATTTTCTTTATCCAGTCTATCATTGATAGGCATTTGGATTGAATCCATGTCTTTGCTATTATGAATAGTGCTCCAATGAACATATGCATGAATGTATCTTTGTAATAGAATGATTTATATTTTTTGGTTACATACCCAGTAATGGGATTGCTGGGTCAAATGGTATTTCTGGTTGTAGGTCTTTGAGGAATCACCACACTGCCTTCTACAATGGTTGAACTAATTTACATTCCCACCAACAGTGTAAAAGCGTTCCTATTTCTCCACAGCCTCACCAGCATCTGTCGCTTCTTGACTTTTTAATAATTGCCATACTGACTGGCATGGGACGGGTATCTCACTGTGGTTTTGATTTGCATTTCTGCAATGATCATTGATGTTGAGCATTTTTTCATGTTTTTTGGCCAGATAAATGCCTTCTTTTGAGAAGTATCTTTTCATGTCCTTTGCCCACATTTTAGTGAGGTTGTTTGATTTTCTCTTGTAAATTTAAGTTCCTTGTAGATTCTGGATTTAGGCCTTTGTCAAATGAATAGATTGCAAAATTTTTCTCCCATTCTGTAGGTTGTCTTGGTTACTCTGATGATAGTTTCTCTCGCTGTGCAGAAGCTCTTTAATTTCATCCCATTTGTCAATTTTTGCTTTTGTTGCAATTGCTTTTGAGGTTTTCATATGAAATCTTTGTCCGTGCCTATGTCTTGAGTGGTATTGCCTACGTTTTCTTCTAGGGTTTTTATAGTTTTAGGTTGTACATTTAGGCCTTTAATCCATCTTGAGTCAATTTTTTATAAGGTCTAAGGAAGGGGTCCAGTTTCAGTATTCTACATATGGCTAGCCAGTTTTCCCAGAACCATTTGCTTGTTTTTGTCAGGTTGGTTGAAGATCAGTTGGCTGTAGATGTGCAGTCTTATTTCTGAGATCTCTACTCTTTTCCATTGGTCTATGTGTCTGTTTTTGTACCAGTACTATGCTGTTTTGGTTACTGTAGCCTTGTAGTATAGCTTGAAGTTGGGTAGCATGATGCCTCTAGCTTTGTTCTTTTTGCTTAGGACTGTCTAATCTATACAGGCTCTTTTTTGGTTCCATATAAATTTTTTTTTTATTTCATTTTAGGTTTGGGGGTACATGTGAAGAACATGGAAGATTGTTGCATAGGTACACATATGGCAGTGTGATTTGCTGCCTTCCTCCCCCATGTTCCATATAAATTTTTAAGCAGTATTTTCTAATTCTGTGAAGAATGTCAATGGTAGTTTAATGGGAATGGCATTGAATATATAAATTACTTTGGGCCCTATGATCATTTTCATGCTGTTGATTCATTCTATCCATGAGCATGAAAATGTTTTGTGTCCTCTCTGATTTCCTTGAGCAGTGGTTTGTAGCTCTCCTTGAAGAGGTCCTTCACTTCCCTTGTTAGCTGTATTCCTAGGTATTTTATTCTCTTCATAGCAATTGCAAATGGGAGTTAATTCACTATTTGGCTCTCTGCCTGTCTATTGTTGGTGTATAGGAATGCTAGTGATTTTTGCACATTGATTTTGTATCCAGAGACTTTGCTGAAGTTCCTTATCAGCAAAAGCTTAAGAAGTTTTTGGGCTGAGACGACAGTTTTCTAGATACAGGATCATGTCATCTGCAAGCAGACAATCTGACTTCCTCTTTCCTATTTGATTTCCTATTTGAATACCCTTTATTTCTTTCTCTTGCCTGGTTGCCTCAGCCAGAACTTCCAATACTATGTTGAATAAGAGTGGTGCAAAAGGGTATCCTTGTGTGTTACATTAATGGCCACCCTTCATGTCATCAGCCTCCTGAGTCTACAGGCCAGGTTAAAAAAAAATTTCTAACAGCCATGGGGAACCATTAAGTATTTTATGCAGGGAAATGATATGATCAAATTTTTGTTTTAGAAAATTCTCTAAACTCTGACTACAGAGACTAGAACACATTATAGGTGATACATCCTGGAGCCGGAAAGGCCAAAAAGAAGGAAGTTTTTGCTGTAAAGGAGAAAAATAGTTTAAAAGTTGTATATCCTAACTCTGAAAAATGAGGAGGTTTTTAGTTATATTTCTCTGATGTCTTAGGAGCCATAGAAAGTTTGAGGAGCATCTAGGATGGCTAGAGACTCCTGAGAAAAGTTATTTCTCTATGACCCTCATATATGGAAATACATGTTTCTTTCTGCAGGTTCACGGCGGAGACTCTATGCCAGTCTAGAGCATGTCTGCATGACTCCCACTTGCTTCTGGCAGTCATGCAGACATGCCCTATACTGGCACAGAGCCTCCCTCATTTTGAGTTCTGCAATTCCTGCTCTTGCAATCAGTGCTTGACTCAGAGGCCAGGGTATTTCTCTAAAAACAGAAACCATAGCACACTCTCTACTGCTAAGTCTGTTGATGTCTGACCAGCTTCTTATCCACTCGCTGCCTGGATAAAGCTGAACACTGAGACAGAGGTGTTGCAGTAAAGTAAGAGTTTAATTATTGCAAGGCAACTGAGCAAGGAGGACAAGAGATATTTCTCAAACCCACCTCCTCAAAACTTCAGAGGCTAGGGTTTTTAAAGTTGATTTGGCAGGCAGGTGGACTAGTGGCAGGTGCTGCTGATTGGTCTGGGATGAAATCATAGGGGTGTTGAAACTGTCTTCATGCACTGAATTGGTTCCTGGAAAGAGAGGGAGTCACAGCAGCAGAAAGTCAGTTCATTGGTTGGGGTCACAGGCCACTGGTCGGATTGATGTCAGTTGGCCCACTTGCAAGCCAGGTCTGAAAAATATCTCAAAGACAAGTTTTAGGTTTTACAATACCTTTTGTGACTACCAGTTAGTACGGAAAGTAAGCTAGGTAACAGTGGCAGGTTATTGTTTACTATGCCTGGAACACAGCAGACAAGTTTTCAGGAGGTGATATTTCCAGTAATCAAAGCTGCCTGGCACCCCCCCTGGCAAGCCCAACTTCTGGAAGCTATCGAGGGGGGTCTGCATTATATAAGGATCATTGTTCTTTCAAAGAAAAAACAAGTTCATTAATCTTGTGGGCAGCCTGCCCAGGGGCTAGGACAGGAAGACAATCAATTATTAGTGACTACCACTTATTGAAATGACTATGCACAAGCAATCATGCATGGAGGAGGAAAATATCAGAGAGAAAGGAAAATATCTTACTGAAATTCAGGCCCCTACCATAAGTTTAATTTTGTGGCCTTTTTAAAATCTATGAAAGCAGTTTCAGTCCTCTCCAACAATGTACAGCTAGATTTGAAATACACTGGAAACACTTGGCCCTGGTTTTTGCGACTCCATGTGACCTGACTATCTTATCCTCTGTACCATCTTGTCCACTATAAAAGGAGGTTTCAGAAAGTTCATGGAAATTTTGTGTTATGCAAAAACGATGCCTGGATTTCAAATTTTTGTTGCACCAAGATAAACTCATCCTAGCTTGTTATAACATGTCTGAAGAGGGTCAAGTTTGAAGCACTAAGACGCATTAGACATCAGTTTGAAAAAAGCCCCTATCAGAGCAATATGAATTTCACTACAATTGAAGCAAGAACAAACATCAAATTGATGGTGAGGCTTGGGTGGAAGAAGGGTGAAATGATGGATGCCTTATGAAAGGTTTATCAGGACAATGCTCCAAAGAAATCAGCAGTTTACAAATGAATAACTCCGTTTAAGAAGGGATAAGATCATGCTGAAGACAAAGCTTGCGGTGGAAGACCATCCACAGCAATTTAAAAGGAAAAATTAATCTTGTTTGTGCCTTAATTGAAAAGAAGTGATGATTAAAAGCAGAAACAATACCCAACACCATAGACATCTAAACTGCCTCAGTTTATACAATTCTGACTGAAAAATTAAAGTCAAGCAAACTTTCCAGAAGATGGGTGCCAAAATGGTTGCACCTGGATCAGCTGAAGACAAGAGCAAAGCTTGCTATGGAAATTTTAAACAAATGACATTAAGATTCTGAAGCATTTCTCTGAAGAATAATTAAAGGAGAGAAAACATAGCTTTACCAGTACCATCCTGAAGGCAAAGCACAATCAGAGCAATGACTACCAAGAAGTAGAAGGGGTCCCGTCAAAGCAAAAGTGGATGGGTCAAAAACAAAGATCATGGCAACACTTTTTTGGAATGATTAAGGCATTTTGCTTGTTGATGTTTTGGAGGGACAAGGAACAATAGCATCTGCTTATTATGAGAGGGTTTTGAGAAAATTAGCTGAAACTTTAGCAGAAAAATGTCCAAAAATCTTCACCAGAGAGTCCTTCTGCACCACTACAATGCTTCTACTCATTCCTCTCATTAAACAACAGCCATTCTGCAATAGTTTCAATGGGATATCATTAGGCATCCACCTTAAAGTGCTGATTTGGCTCCTTTTGACTTCTTTTTGTTTCCTAATCTTAAAAAAAATTAAAAGGCACCTTTAATTTTTTAACTTACTTAAAGGCCACCCATTTTACTTCAGTTAATAATGTAAAAAAGATGGCATTGACATGGTTAAATTCCCAGGAGTCTCAGTTCTTTAGGGATGGACTAAAATGACTGGTATTATCATTTACAGAACCTGAACTTGATGAAGATTAAATTGAGAAATAAAGTTTATATTGTTAAAGTTTTTATCTTCTAATTCCATTTTTCCATGAACGTTTTGAAGTACCCTCATATCTAACTGCGGAGGATTTCTTTATATGCATTCAATAGAATAAGCCATTTCCCACTGCCAGGCCTATTCCCTGGCTGTACCTTTCACCAGGAGAGAGAAATCTCTTACCTCATTCCAGCCCTGACATCCAATATGATCATAGTTGGACATGGGATATTTCTCAGGCTCTGTCTCTTCTGGTTTTCCTCTAGCCAAGTCTCCAATCTCCCCACTACCCAGAATCCAGAACTGTTTTTCTTTTCTGTGCCTCATTCAGAAGAGTGTTGTTTGTTCATTTTTTTTCCCTTGCTGCCTTCAAAAGCTACCTGTGTGAATAAACAGAGGCAAAGAAGGATGGAAATTCAGATACTGCCCTGCAGGTGAGGGGAGATTTTGTTTAGAGGAGTGAGCCACTTGAAATTCCACTGCTTAGGTGAGGTAACAAGCCCCTCCAGACAGCTCTCCCAGACACCTGCATTAATAAGCACATGTTAAGGTGAACTATAGCTATGACTCAGCTAACATGAACCTTCCATGAATGAGGAGACCATATACATGCTTCCCATATTGGTGGGTTGGTAGATGTTCCTAGTTCATTTTCAAACAGATAAAGAAGAGTTTTAAAATTAATTTTAATAAAGGGAGAAATAACCTCTAATGGTAAATTCTAAGAAGACATTGTATCTGTGATGGGTACATCAGAAGATGCCTACATTGATTTTCTTAAATTGATTGTCTTCCAAGTCAGAGTTAAAGTATCCTAAAGTGCCAAGATGAGGATAAACTATGAAGTTTTGAGAAGGTGAGTATCTATAATGGAACTAATCATTAGGAATCAGGAGACAAAAATAAACCATCATTTGATTACACATTTTTTTTAGATAAATTATGAGAAACAAGTGTTAGAAAGGAGGTTCTCAAAGCAGTGTCCACATTAGCAGAACCAGCCTCACCTGGGACCCGGTTAGAAATGCACATTCTCAGGTCCCACCCCAGGCGGACTTGCTAAATCAAACACTCCGGAGTGGGGCCCAGAAATCTGCATTTCAACAAGCCCTCCCAGAGATGCAGATGCAAAACCTCTGCTAGAATATGGCTAACATGACACCGTTTACTCTTCCAGCTCTGTGAGCAATCTCACAGAGATGTGACAACTGTATAAAAAGAATATAATTTTTACTTCTTTGGAGAATCGGACCTGTAACCTTCAAATGGTTTCTTAAAGAGACTGGCCATTGAGAAGTCTACATTTTATTATTAAACCTTAGTGATAACGGGTTTTCAGCAAATAAATTAAATTTGGCTAAAACCTGGCTGGAGAAAATAGCTGCAGGAGATTCCATTGCTGATCATGCTCCCGTGGAAAACCCGGAATCAGTGCTGAGTTTTTCCTTCCTGAAGCAGTTGTTAACAACCTCGTCCCTAAATTGGCTACTCAAGCTGCTCTCCAGGAACAGTTAATATGTTCCCAGAGGATAACGTCAACCTTCATTTAGAGCCCCACCTTGGGAGATGCAAAGCCACAGGTCTCTGTTGAATACACAGGTCACCTGGAGAAAGAGTACAGTTGAACTCCAGAGAAAAACTGAAAAGTTTACTCTCCTGTGTCTCTTGATTTCCAGAAAAGAGTGAGACTAGTAGGTTCCATGTCCCCAATTTCCAAAGCTTATTTAGGTTTCAGAATGCTTCACAGACCAGCTGTATGTGTTGCATAAAACCTGTTGAGTTTATTACTGATGACAGGCCTAGCTCTAGTTAAAAAGCATGCAACACGAAATTAAATTGTCTCCTCGATAATGACAGGATTGCAATCAGAGAATGAAATTTGTTTTCTCATCTGGTTATACCCAAAAGGCTACATTCAGATGAACCATCACTCCCTTTTGCACAAGTGGAAATCATATAGAATATTTCTGTGAGTGTGTTTAGGGAGTGCTTTGACATAGAAGAATCATAGAACAGCAGGAAAGTGAATGTGAAAGTTAGTCTTCCAAGTAAAGTGAGAGTGAAGGGAAGATATACTTGAAACAGTGAGGATATTTCAAGGTAATTGAAATGCAAAAGTGAATCCTTTTCTGTGACTTAATTATGATAGAAGACAAAATAAAGAGAATCTTAGAAATCTTGAATATTCACATTCAGTTTAAGTAAATAATAAAATATTTTCCAGAAACCTGTAAATAACATAGAAATCGCATTTGCTCTCTCTGTCTCTGTCTCTCTCTATATATACCTGTATCTGTTTGTTTCTGTGTCTCTGTCTCTGTCTCTGTCTCTCTCACACACACACTTCCATTTAAGATAGATAGATAGAGATAGATATAGATAACAGGTAGTTTTGCTCTGAGTGGGGTATTTACAATGTGGTACATGTGATTTTGACTGTTTTTGACATTCTTATTCTGAAAAAGGATATAACTTGGAAATAAATTATGTTTATGCAGCCATACAAACTCTTCAAATAGGCAATTGGAATGAAAGTATGCCCAGTGGAAACTAAAAATCATAAAACTCCATGTAATGTGAAAGGTGGAGAAGCATTTTAGAATGCGTATTAAAACACAATAAACATAAGGATAGATTCTATCACAGAATCTATCCTTAGAATAGAATGCCTGAATTCCCATCCCAGGATGTGATTTCAAGGCACAATGAGATAAAATGCCTGGAGAGAGAGAATAACGACGACTTTAGACACGGAGGCAATTCCCAGGATGAGTTCACGGTGACACACTGCACCTGGACCTTAAGCAAATGAACAATGGTCGGTTGGGCTCAAGGGATTTCTGGGGTGGACTAGCCCTGGCTCAGGGTAAGAAGAAGCTTGACATACCCTCTCTCCAAGCCGTACATCTATCAATCACAAACAGCAAAAGTACGCTCAGTGGGATTTAGCACTTTTCCCAAAGCATTAGAGACAGAGCTCCATCGGTCATCTGTGGATCTCTCAGTTCCCATGTCTTGTCTTGAGTTTTTGTTGGTTTGGGATTTCTTTCCTGCTTTGTCCAATAATTCCACCAGATTCTTATATTCTGGATTAATGGGATCACCCCAAACTCTCTCCGCACCCTCCTTTGTCCCTATTGATTGACACCTGTAACCTCTTGCTGTCTGATTTTTCCACCAATCCCCTAGTGTACATCCACATCACCCTTTTGAATCTACTTTTTTTTTCTCCAAGGTTACCAGTGACCTCAGGAAATGCAGTCAGATCCCGTTACCTCCTCTTAGTCCATCATTAACATTACAGTATTTGGCTGGGTGCGGTGGCTCACGCCTGTAATCCAACACTTTGGAGGCCAAGGCGGGCGGATCACCTGAGGTCGGGAGTTCAAGACCAGCCTGACCAACATGGTGAAACCCCGTCTTAAAAAAAAAAAATAAATAAAAATAAAAATAAAAAACATTACAATATTTGACTCTGTTCACCTGCATCTCAGTTTCAAGGTATGGCTCTGCAGCTTTGAGTCAGTTCGCCTTCTTCATTGATTTCTGTTTCTCCAACACTTTTTATAAGTCAGCATTTACCGATGCTATGCCTGAGCTCAGCCTGTGCCTCCAAACTCTGCTTTCTATGGGCTCCTAACCATCCCTATATCTTCCACCATGAGTTCTCTGCTGCTAAGTCCCTAAGCTGTGTTTCTCCACTCTCATTTGTAAATGCTGAACACCTACACCTGGAACTTGGCACTTCTTAAAATTAAATTAATGATTGCCTACTCTATTCTTGCAGTCCTGATTGTTTATCTGTGTTCTCTAATTTAATAATAAAACCATGGAATACTATGCAGCCATAAAAATAATACAATTATGTCCTTTGATGCAACATGGATACAGCTGGAGGCCATTGTCCTAAGTGAACTAATGCAGAAACTGAAAACCAAATACCACAAGTTTTCACTTAGAAGCTAAACATGAGGTACTCATGGACATAAAGATGGGAACAATAGATCCTGGGGACTCCTAGAAGTGGGAGAGACGGAGGCGCAAGGGTTGCAAAACTACCTACTGGGGCCTCTGCTTAGTATCTAGCTGGTGGGTTTAATCATACACCAACCTCAGCATGATGCAATACACTCATGTAACAAACCTGAATCTAAAACAAAAGTTGAAAAATGTTAAAAAAAAAAAAAAAAAAAGTGCTCGCTTCAGCAGCACATATACTAAAATTGGAACAAAAAAAAAAAAAATCAAAAAACGGGTCAAGTGCAGTGGCTTACATCTGTAATCCCAGCACTTTGGGAGGTCAAGGTGGGCGGACCACCTGAGGTCAGGAGTTCGAGACCATCCTGGCCAACATGGCTTAACCCCATCTCTCCTAAAAATACAAAAAGTAGCCCGGCGTGGTGGCATGTGCTTGCAATCCCAGCTACTCGGGAGGATGAGGCAGGAGAATAGCTTGAACCTGGGAGGTGAAGTTTGCAGTAATCCAAGATTGTGGTGCCATATAGCATTTCAGCCTGGGCAATAAGAGTGAAACTTGGTCTCAAGAAAAACAAAAACGACGACCTTCCTCACCTGCAGACTCGACATTTCATTTTGTTTTATCATGGTCTCCTTCCCATCCACCCACTCACCAATACAATTGATTGTCAAAATCTGCTATTTATAGCTTTCAAACTTCTCTTCTGAATTCTTCTCTCCGATTTTTTCATGCATTCATCAAGCACTTGCCCACCCTGTTGTATTTTCATCTCCCTGATTTTTCCCTAATTTCTCACTTTTTCCACCTCATTGTTTTCTTTAAACCACAATCAGCCCAGCCCTATTAAATATCTGTGAAAGTAACTGCATTTTTCTTAATATTAGTTGCATTTCTCAGTCAACATTTGAATTGTTATCTTCTTTTGGGACCAGGCCATACATCTGCCTCACTTATCTGACACCTTTTTGAAGTCTGAGATGATTTTTTGTTCATCCAGAAGCTTTTGCACATTCAGCACCCTGTCGCCTGCCAAAAGAGTTGCAATGTATCCAAAATCAGGTTGTCTCTTTGTTTGGTAAGGGTATTTTTCAATGTGCTCCAGGCTGGACATCATATATATTATCTCATTCAGCTAACAACAGTTCTGTAAAGTATTTATTATGCCCCCATTATATATGAGAAAAAGGAAGATCAGAGTGATTATGCAATTTTGCTTAACTGGTTAGTGAAAGAACTAAATCTTTATTGTGTGGCTTGGAAACCATGATTTTTCTCCCCAAGACACCACACTATCTCTCAATAAGGATATGTCAATAATTAATGCTGGATAGGTCTCTCCAGTTCTATCACCAATGGGATCAAAATATACAACCCTATTCTTCATCTTTTTTCTCATGTGACCAAAGAAGTCTGTCCACACAATATCTAGGACACACCATGGGGGAAAAAAAAAAAAGGATCGAATCAAAATTCTTTTTGTGTAATATTGGGAGGTTGATTCACAGTCCCCAAAGATGTTCAAATCCTAATCCCAGAAGCTGTGAAAATGTCACTGTACCTGGAAAAAAGGAAATTGATTAAGGATCTTAAAATGGGGAGATCATCCTGGGCTAGCCAGGTAGGTCCTTATAAGAGAGAGGTAGGAGGGTCAGAGTCAGAGATAGAGACACGAGGATAGAAAGAGATGTCAGAGTGATGTGGGGCTATGAGCCAAGGAATTCAGGGTAGGCTGTGGGGATCGGATAGGCGAGGCAGCAGACTCTCTTTAGAGCCTTCAGAACAAATGCAGCCCTGTTGACCTATTTTGGACTTCTGACCTCTAGAACTGTGAGAAAACTGTAATGGTTAATATTGAGTGTTAATTTGACTGGATTGAAGGTTGCAAAGTATTCTTCCTGGTGTGTTTCTGAGGCTGTTGCCAAAGGAGAGTAACATTTGAGTCAGTGGACTGAGAAAGGCAGACCCACCCTGAATCTGGGTGGGCACCATCTAATCAGCTGCCAGTGTGGCCAGAATAAATGCAGGCAGAAGAACATGGAAAGACAGACTGGTTTAGTCTTCTGGCCTCCATGTTTTTCCTATGCTGGATGCTTCCTGCCATTGAGATTCGGACTCCAAGTTCTTCAGTTTTGTGACTTGAACGAAACTGCTTCTCAGCTTGCAGACGGTCCATTGTGGAACCTCACCATGTGATCATGTGAGTCAATGCTCCTTAATAAACTCCCCTTTATATATGCATCTATCCCATCAGTTCTGTCCATCTAGAGAACCCTGACTAATACAACAAAATACATTTATGTTGTTTTAAGCCACTAGATTTGTGGTAACTTGTTGTGGGAACCGTAGAATACTAAGATAGTCATCAAGATTAAATAAAATTATGAAGGATGAGACATTAATGAGCACAGATAAAAGACTCTTCCATGCAGGAGCAGGAAACATGGGAAAAATACTACCCTTATATATATATATATATATATATATATATATATATATATATTTTTTTTTTTTTTTAACCAATTCTTCCCTTGCATGAAAGAAAGAATCATACAGACCCGGTCTGAAAAAAGGGAATGAATGCATTGGCTCCCCCGACTTAACTGGGGTAAGGGATAAATTTCAGGATTCCCAGTGAAGTTTGAATTTGTGATGAACAACAAGTGATTTTTTAAAGTGTGTGTATACCCAATATTCTGCAGAGCCTTACCTCATTTGTATATGTGACACAGGAGTTAAGAAGAAATTACTTAGATAGATAGTAAGGGTATGGGAGTCCTCAGTAAGACTTTCCTATTTAATGAAAAGCAGCCCCAAAACTTTTTCTAAGAAAGAGCAGCCTGTAAAGTTGAGCTGCAGACATAGACAAGCAAGCTGGGAACTTAGACGAGTGAACGCTGGCAGGAACTAAAGACTAGACATGTTCAAAATGGCGGCTCCATCTTCCATTCTCTGTCAGCCACGTGTACTGTAAGGAGCAGACAAGGTGGCGCTGATCAACTGGAAAGCCCATTTGCATAATATTAAGGTGGGGGCAACCAGTCTTCCCCAACCCACACTATGTAAACGTCATACCTGATCAAACCTATGTGTGAGCCCTATGTAAATCAGACCCTGCCTCCTCAAACCCATCTATAAAATCTGGCGCATTCGCTGCCAGCTGGTCCTTTTTGCTTGGAGACCCCTTTCTCTATAGAGAGAACTGTTCCTCTTTCTCTTCTCTTCTGCCTGTTAAACCTCGACTCCTAAACTCGTCATGTCGGTCCGTGGTCTAAATTTTCCTGGCATGCAGTGACGCATCTCAGGGCATATACCCCAGGAAATCTAGCCACTTCATATGGACACCATTATTTGAAGAAATAGATTGCAGAGTCCCTAGTGGACATAGATGAAGACACGGCTAAAATGTTTAGTGCGTGTATTTATTCCTCATGGCAAGCAATTTTGAAGTGTGACGTAGAGAGCCGTGGTTCTTGGGCTGAAATTGGACCTGACTATTAGTTTATGTATGAGAATGATTCCCAAAACAGAGTTCGATTGCATTTATACACTCATCGCCTCTTCCTTCAACCAAATTATTGATTTTCATAAATTAAGTGGGCTTCTATTTCTGTGACTCTTCACCTCTTAAATTCTGTATGCATTTTTAAGCAAAATGAGGATATTTATCTATTCTTATAATGCAAATATTCATTGGATACAATTTTAAAAAGTAGCTGCCTCCAGAAGACAGCACAGTGAGTTATCAGCAGTCACAATTACCCACTCAAAAGTGGTGGCATATGGAAGTCAGGCTCCAGGACATGCCTTGATACCAAGAAGAGTGGTTCATCATAGAAAAAAGTCTGGTAGTGAAACACTTTACATATAATTCACAGAGAAAGATTATAGGTTTTAAAATGACAAGTCCATAGAGTTGTGCCACCTGTTTTCTTTGATAAGTGATTCTGATAAGGTTTCCCTGAGAAGTTAACACCTCTAGGTATTTGGAGCTCATTTGTCATATGATCTTTTTTTTAAAAATACAGAATGAGTATAAGTTTATCTAATGCAAGTTTAGCATTTATGCAAGTTTAGAATTTTTAATTGGGTTCAATATCTGCTTTTGCTGCCAAACTTCTGAACAGTAATAACAGGTAGTAACGAGATGTTCAAGATGTTATCCAAATAACTGAGAACTGGCAGTAGAGGAAAAAAGAAGACTTTGGTATACACACACACACACACACACACACATGCATACAGATATATACACATATGCCCATATACATATATACACATGTACATACACACTAACATACAACATACTGTCAACCTAAAATCATCAAAAGGATCAGAATCCAGTATAAAAGAGTTTATTCAGGTGCAAATATAAGAACAGCCATTCAGGTAACACAGACTCTAAAGGAATGCGATCATTGTTTCTAAATGGGAAAGCTAAGGTCTTGCTTATATGGGGAGAAAACAAAACAAAACAAAAAATGAACAGAATTACAATACTTTTTGTACAAGGCTGATTTATGAGTTTCAGAAATTTGATTAGTTATAGCTGTTTTCTTTTTTTCCAATTTAAAAAAGTATATTTAATATTTCGTCTTAGAAAATGTGATAATTGTGAGGTCTTTGTGTATGAGGAGTAAGAGGGAAGTTAATCCATAATGATAATCAACTGTGCAGTGAGAAAGGGTCTTCTCTGGTCCCCTTTAGTCTTTCACAACATTTTACAAAACAATGTAGGTAAAGCAAAGGCTATTCTATAATCAGTGGAACAAAAGTTGCTGCTTCCTAGGTTATAGCTGCCTGTCAGGTGACTCAGGTCTCATAATCACATTCCTTTAACTCTAAAATTAAAGTTCTAACAGCTTTGATTTTGAATTACTTATTTTTACAATACTTATACTAAAGAGTTTTTTGTTGTGTATCTAAAATTTGAATAAAACTGGTCTTCCTGTATTATTTGCTAGTTCTGACAACTCCAAACGGAAAGTTCAGAGGTTGGGCATACTTCGGGGAAACTTCATTCAGCAACTTCTTTGTGAACCAAGCACTTGGTTTTCTCCTCGCACTGCCCTGCCTGTTATTGTCTCACTCATCTTAAAGCTGACTCCTTTGATGGCCCAAGGTCACTTCCAAGTTCACTGCTTTTTGATTCATGTCCAGAAAAGATGCATGAGTTCACTTAGGCCAACATTCCTGGCCAATCAGAGAGCTCAGGGGGAGATAATGTTATGATACAATTAATCTAGGTTGCCTATACTCAACCTGGAAATCCAGAGCCATGGTGATCTTCTTCAGAACCATGTAGAAACCAGAATGTTTAGGAAAGCAGGAGAAGGCATGAGCAAATGCCCCTACACTATGCCCAAAACCTTGAGAGTGAGAGGTGAGAAGACCTTGGGCATGGATGAAATCTCATCATAGGGTTGTCTGCAAAGCTTGGGGGAGTGTACTTTTGAGTGTGGATGCGATCTCTGGCAGCTACACGCAATATGGAAATGAATGAATATGGCAGTGTTCCATTTATGCACACTGAAATTTGGATGTCATATAATTTTTATCAACGTGAAACATGAGCCTCCTTTTGATTCTTTTCCCAATCATTTGAAAAACATGAAAATGTATTCTTAGCCAATGGGTCCTAAGGAACAGATGGCCAGACAGATTTGGACCACTAGCCATTGTTTAATGGCTCTTCCTCCTTGGTGATAGATCCCTTATCTTGGCCCACAGCTGAATCACCATCCCAGGTGAATCTAATCATACTCCTTGTGGCAGAGATCTCTGAATCACTAGTTCTAGGGTTACCATTGTTGTAGGCAACTTAATTCATCCTGGTGGTAAAAGGATAGAGTTCAGGGCAGAGCAGAAGATCTACTTAAGCATCACTGGGTGTCTCTCTTGACCTTCCGCTGCATCACTTATGCTGCAAATCTGAAGAAACAGCCCTGGGCTGCAAAAGGTGAAGAACTTCAAGATTTATAAAAGGCTTTTTAGGATAAGGAGAGTGTGAAGGGTGAATGCACACAAATGAGGATAGCTAGAGATAATCACATTCCTGATACACTCTGAACACTGGTCTGATTGATAGTCTCCCAACAAACATTTTCATAGAATATGCATTGCTATCTGATGACCTGAAATGATCTTTTAAAAGCCAGGGTTTCAAACTTGATAGTTCTAAGTTACTTAAGGTACCACATAACAGCAAATTGTTTATCACCAGTAGAAATGATTTCTTCAAAGGAAAAAAATCATATATTGAAGACACCATTAAAACAGGACTATTTCTAATCCAAGAATAAAAGTGGTAGTTTATAGGAATATTGAGTTATAACAAATTTTGTCTTCTACATATATTGATGCCTCTCAAATAGAAACATTTCAAATACCTAGATGTGTGTATATGTGTGTATGTGTGCATGTGTTTTGTCCAATGTTTGCAAGTGATTTGGTCTGAGTGTTTTATAAAATTACAGTAAAATATCATAACAAGTCTATCATTTCATCTGACAAATTTGCAATATTTAATGGAATTGGCATAAAAGCTTCCATTAATTGAAAATGTGTCTGAAGAGTACAAGGAAAAGGAGAGTTACAATTTTGAGACAAACATTTCTCATCTCATAAATGGGAAATAATTAGGGTTTTTGAATTTTGTTAGGCAAATTTACATTAGTCATATTTTTATTTTAAAAATAAATGTTGAGTTAGCACATTGCATTTATTTTCATGGAACTTCTACAAAACCTTTTATATATATATATATATATATTTTTTTTTTTTTTTTTTTTTTGAGATGGAGATTCTCTCTGTCACCCAGGCTGGAGTGCAGTGCCATAATCTCAGCTCACTGCAACCTCCACCTCCTGGGTTCAAGGGATTCTCCTGCTTCTGCCTCCTGAGTAGCTGGGATTACAAGCACCTACCACCATGCCTGGCTAATTTTTTGTATTTTCGGTAGAGATGGGGTTTCACCATGTTGGCCAGGCTGGTCTCGAACTCCTGACCTCAAGTGATCCACCGCCTTGGCCTCCCAAAGTGCTGGGATTACAGGTGTGAGTCACTGCACCTGGTCAAAACCCTTTCAATTTCCATTATTCCATTTTTCAGACATATGCATGTGTGTGCCTGTGTGAAGTCTGTAGGACAGTATATATGTCTGCATCTATATACATGTTATATAGATATTCATGGGTACAGGGTGGGGGATGAGGGATAGAATTTCTTTTAAAAAGATTAGTCATATGGCTTATACAATCACACTATGATCTGTGCTTATCCTTCTAATTAATAATACCTTCAAATGTGCATAAGAACAACAACAAGACCTCTGCAAAATCATAGTCAGAATTTATCATTTTGCAAATTTAAGGAAAAAGTTTCAAAGAGAATAATTTGAGGACTTTAAATGGTTTAAAGATTTCACACCCTAGTGATTTCTCTTTTATTGGCACAAATAATGTAAGTTTTCTCGCTAGAAAAATGTAAAAGTGTTAAAAGTGTATATAATGTCTACAACTGTTACCTTTGTGTAGCAATTTGACGGGGACATAGAGTGCCCAGATATTTGATTAAACATTATTCTGGGTGTGTCCCCGAGGGTGTTTCTGGCTGAAATTAGCATTTGAACTGGTACATTGGGTAAAGCATATTATCTTCCCTACTGTGGATGCATATCATCTGACACATTAAAGACCTGAATGCAAAAAAAGACTAAGTAAAATAGAATTATTTCTCTCTGCCCGACTGTCTTAGAGCTAGGGCACTGGTCTTCTGCCTTCAGACTTGATCCTGGACTGAAAATAACATCGTTGACTCTACTGATCCTTAGGCCTTTGGATTCATATTGGAACTTGCACCAGAGTCTCTAGCCAAAAGACTGGAATTCACACCATTGGCTCTCTTGAGTCTCATGCCTTCAAGCTCGAACTTATACCATCAGCTTTCCTGAGTCTCAGGCCTTCAGACTCAGACTGGAACCCACACCCTTAGTTCTTCTGGGTCTCAGGCCTTCAGACTCAAACTGGAACTCACACCCTTGGCTCTCCTGGGTCTCAGGCCTTCAGACTCACACTGGAACTCACGCCCTCAGGTCTCCTGGGTCTCGGGCCTTCAAATTCAGACTGAAACTCACATCCTTGGCTCTCCTGGGTCTTGGGCCTTCAGACTCAGACTGGAACTCACACCCTCAGTTCTTCCGGGTCTCAGGCCTGCAGACTCAGACTGGAAGTCACACCCTTGGCTCTCCTGGGTCTCAGGCCTTCAGATTAGAACTCACACCATAGGCTTCCCTGGCTTTCCACCTTTCCCACTGCATATCTTGGGACTTCGTGGCCTCCACAATCATATGAACCAATTCTTTATATATTCTCTCATTGGCCGTTAAATCACGAATGGTAATGACATAATGTACCATTTCTAAGAAAATATGTGTTTGCTAAGAAAGATGTTTTGTTGTTGCTTGTCAGTAATATCTCTAATTCAAATGAGAGTAAATCTGACTTTTAAGACTGACAAGGCTGTTAATTGAATTCATGTTCAAAGCGTTGTTCTATGACTTGTACTAAAATATAGATGTGAAGAAGACAGAATTCAGACCCTGGAACATTTAGGACCATTCAGGAGGAAGATGTGTGCACAACGGGCCATACTACCAAGACTAAAGAGCACCCAAACCATCCCACTTCCCAGTTGCTAACCTCAAACCAGCTTCTGTATAATGTGTTCTGAACCTGAAACCCAACAAGGTCCCATTGGTTGGAAATGCCTCTATTATGTTTGTCTCTGTTTAATTCTGTTCCTTTCTCATTCCTCTGAAATAGAAGAAAGATAAGTGGTACAAGATCACCCCCAAGTTGAGAACTACTTGGGGGTGATCTTGTACCACTTCTCCAGGAGATGCTTAGCAATGTCTGGAGACAATATTTTTGGTTGTCGCAATTGAGGAGAAAAGGAACTACTGGGTAATCTCCAGAGGTGGTGCTAAACATCCTACAATGCTCAGAACAGACCTTCAAAACCAAAAATTGTCTGTCCTCAAGTTTCAATAGTGTTGATCTTGTGAAACTCTGCCACACTTCAGTTTTGACAATTCTGACAGTGGAGGAAACAGCACAACAGAATTAATGAAAACCTTAACTAATATAATGCTTGTAATAAATCTAATATGAATTGGAGGTTTATCACATCTTGCACATATTAATTCATTTTTTAAATTTTGTTTTTTAAAATTCGTTTTGTTTGAATAAACTTTTAAAGAGCTTCAATTATATGATAGGGCCTGGGGATACAAAGCTAAGTAAAATGCTCATGTAACACTTGAAGTTCAGCAGAGAAAATAGATGTGTAACCACATGCATTAGTCAGGGTACTCCAGAGAAACAGAGCCAATAAAAGATAGATACATAGATAGATAGATAGATAGACAGATACAGAGATAGATACAGAGATAGGTATAGATAGTGTATTATTCTGTTTTCACACTGCTGTAAAGATACTACCTGAGACTGGGTAATTTATAAAGGAAAGAGGTGTAACTGGCTCACAGTTCTGCATGGCTAAGGAGGCCTCAGGAAACTTAAAATCATGGCGGAAGGCAAAGGGAAAGCAAGGCATGTCTTACTTGGTGGCAGGAGAAAGAGAGCAAGCCAAGGGGAAGTGCCCACTTTAAAACCATCAGCTTTCATGAGAACTCACTCATAATCACAAGGACAGCATGAAGTAAAGTGCCCTCATAATCTAATCACCTCCCACCGGGATCCTCCCACAAAATATGGAGATTACAATTCAAGATGGGATTTGGGTTGAGACATGGAGCCAAACCATATTAGATAGATATAAAGACATAGATATAGAGATAGATCTAAATAGATAGATATAGAAACATGGATAGTCATAGAGATATATAGAGATATAGCTACAGATAGCTAAGATAGACAGATGGATAGATCTACATAGATAGGTAGATGAATAGATAAAATGATAGATTTATGATAAATTGGCTCATACATTTATGAAGGCTAAGAATTCCCATGACCTGCCATCTGAGAGTTGGAGACCCAGGAAATCTGGTCTTGTAATTCAGTCTGAGTTTGAAGGTCTAAGAACCAGGAGAGTCAATACCAGTCCAAGAGTAACAGAAGGTGAGATGGGATGTCTCACCTCAAGCAGTAAGTCAGAAAAAAAGGGATGATTCCTTTTTCCTCCTTTTTTGTTCTATTCAGGCTCTCAGTGGATTGAATGATGCCCACCCACATTGCTGAGGGTAGATCTTCATTACTCAGTTGACCAATTCAAATGTTAATTTCATCCAGAAACAATGGATGCTAATTTCATCCTTTCACCATGATTATAAGTTTCTTGAGGCTTCCCCAACCATTCACAACTGTGAGTCAATTAAATCTCTTTCTTTTATAAATTACCCAGTCTCAGGTAGTATTTTTATGGCAGTGTGAAAATGGACTATTACACTATCTATCTATTACTATCTCTGTATCTTTTCCTATATCTATTTATATCTATCTATCTATCTCTACATCTACCTGTCTCTACATCTATCCATCTATCTATCTATCTACTTATCTATCTATCTCCCTATCTATTTATCTGTCTCTTATTGGCTCTGTTTCTCTGGAGTACTCTGACTAATACACCCTCACAGACACACCCAGAATTAATGTTCAAACTGGGCAATCCATAGCCCAGTTAACTCAACACAATTCAAAACAAACCATCCTATCATACACACTACAATACTGTACAATTTAATCATGGGCAACCCCAGCCTCTAGGTAGCTAGGACAAGGATTTACTTCTCCTAGGAGAGCCTGAGTACCTTCATTGAGGTGGTGCTTTGGGTGTGGGCCTTTAGGGTTCAGAGACTATCAGATGGAAAAGGAAAAGAGAGGGAACCAGGATGACAAACAACAGCCCAGTGCATCAGGAAAAGGTGGGTATGTTCTGAGACATGAAAAAGCCAGTGTGGTTAAAGCCAAGTTGGAAATCAATTTCAATAGGATGTTGAGCTACAGACAGGGAACGTGATTATGGTTGTTGATGTGATTGGCAATTTGGGAAATTCACATACTGACTAAAGACAACACTTTCAAGAAATTTGTCTGTGACAATAAGACAAGTGTCATCAAAACCACAGTGAGATATCATCTCACCCCAGTTAAAATGTCTATTATCAAAAAGAGAAAAAATAACAGATCCTGGAAAGGATGTGGAAAAAGGGAACTCATACTCTGTTGGTGGGAATGTAAAATAGTGCAGCCGCTATGGAGAACCATATGGAGGTTCCTCAAAAAGCTATAATTAGGACTACCATATGATGTAGCAATCCCAATGCTACGTATTTATCCTAAGGAGAGGAAATCAGCATATTAAAGGAATATCTGTATTGCCATGATTTTTGCAGCAGGGTTCACAATAGACAATGTGTAAAATCACCCTAAATGTCCATCAATGAATGAATGGATAAAGAAAATGTGATCTATATACATAATGAAATATTATTTTTCCATTAAAAAAATGAAATCCTGTCATTTGCAACAACATGGAGACACCGGAAGTCATTATGTTAAGGGAAATAAGCCAGGCACAGAAAGACAAATATCACATGTTCGCAATCACATATGAGAGGTGAGGAAGTGGATCTCATGGAGGTGGAGAATAGAATGATAGATACCAGAGGCTGGGAAAAGTAGCGGGGGAGGAGGGAATAAAGAGAGGTTGGTTAATGGGTACAAAAGTACAGTTAGATGGAAAGAAGAAGGTCTAGTGTTTGATACCAAATAGGGAGAATATAATTAACAAAAATTTATTGTATATTTTTAAATTGCTAGAAGAGAAGGATTGAAATGTTCCCAACACACAAAATAAGATAAGCATTTAAAGTGATAGATACAACAATCACTCTGATTTGACCATTACACATTGTATACAGGTATCAAAATCTCACATTTATTCCCCAAATACGTATAACTACCATATATCAATAAAACATATTTTAAAAACACAAGTGTCAACATAAATGTTTTTCCTCTATTTTGTAATAATGGAAAATAGAGTTGGCTTTTTGAGTTGGCTTCTCTCAATCTTTGGATTGCTTGCAAATATTTTCATCAGTCTTCACAATAAGTGAGACAAATGTGGTTATGCTTTGCTGAAGCTGCGTGTTGAATTTTAGACACCTGTTGGGTTGGAAGAGGTGGGGAGGAGTTGAATCAATAAGCAGAGATTTTCAGCAAAGGGGCAGCTGAGACAGTTGCTCTTGGCTCTGCAACGTCTGTTCTTGTGTGCAAGATCAGGCTCTCCCCTATGACTCCAGTCTTGGTTTTGCCTCTGAATGAAAGATCTCTGGCATTCCTAGGAGATTGTTCAGTTCCTCTCACGGGTTTCTCAAATTGAGCCTCTCTTCTCCACCCTTACCACTTCTGACTTTGAACAGTTTTCCTTTGCCTCATTCAGAGATTTTTGCAACTGAGATGGTCCTCCATCAGTCTCTCTCTCTTTCTTTGTCTCTCTCACTCAAACGCCTCTGTATTACTCCTTGAAAGTCCCTGAATATGGTGAAAAATAGGGATCTAGTTTCATTCTTCTGCATATGGCTAGCCAGTTTTCCCACTACAACTTATTGAATAGAGTGTCCTTTCTCCATTTATTTTTGTTGTCATTGCAAAAGATCAGATGATTGTAGGTGTGTGGTTT
This sequence comes from Ateles fusciceps, assembly GCA_036589455.1. Classification (NCBI taxonomy): domain Eukaryota; kingdom Metazoa; phylum Chordata; class Mammalia; order Primates; family Atelidae; genus Ateles; species Ateles fusciceps. The sequence goes on along the minus strand of JAZHEH010002960.1, from coordinate 466,140 downwards.
TATATCTTGGGTCTCTATTCCATTTATCTATATGTCTGTTTTATACCAATGTTATTCTGTTTTGGTTACTATAGCCTTGTAGTATAATTTGAAGTTGGGTAATACGGTACCTCCAGCTTTGTTGTTTTTGCTTACAATTGCTTTGGTTTTTCAGGCTCTTTTTTGGTTCCATTTGAATTTTAGAATTGTTTTTTCTAATTATGTGAGAATGATGTTGGTAATTTGACAGGAATTGTGTTGAATATGTAGATTGCTTTAAGCAGTATGGTCATTTTGACAATATTGATTCTTCCTTTCCATGAACATGGGATTTTTTTTAACACCATGGAATACTACACTGCCATATAAAGAATAAAATCATGTGTTTCACAGCAACATAGATGGACTTAGCCATTATCTGAAGTAAAATAACTCAGAATGTCAAATACCAAATGTTCTCTCTTACAAGTGAGAGCTAAACAGTGGGTACCTATGGTCATAAGGATGGAAACAATAGGCACTGGGGACTCCAAAACAGGGGAGATTTTGAGGGAACGAGGATTTATAAAGTACTTATTGGATACTATGTTCAGTACTTTATTGGGTAATGGGTTCACTAGAAGCCCATACCGCAGCATTACACAATACATCCATGTAACAAACTTGCACATGTACTCTCAAATCTAAAATTTTAAAAAAAGTCTCAAAAAATGAAAAAAAAACAAACCCACAAAGAATAAAAACCAATCAAAACTTATTAGCCCAGTACCCCTCTCCTCCACTTGGTGCCTGTAGCCTTCTCCCATGTGGTCCTGATGCCTCACCTCCTGGCATCTCCCCATCTCCAACTGCCAGGTGTGTTCTACTGTGTTTCCTCATCAAAGATATCTCAGGATCTGTTTGCACAGCCCCCAAGTGCAGCCACATCTGGAAGAGCTGATGGTCCCTCATTTAAACATAGGGAAAAGAGTGGCCTGATTTACATCCCTGACAAGTGACCTAAATATACGACGCATGCAACTGTCACAGAGTCTAATCTACCCCCACCCCCTCCTCACTTGCATTTTCTGTCTTTCCATTTGTCATTTACTTAGCAGAGTCAACAGGTGCTGCCAAGCACTAAGAAAGGGCCATTATCACAGGAGTAGTCGTCATCAGAATCCTGCACACATGTTTACTGCAGTTGATATAGATGCTAGTAAAATGCAGGACAGTTTTAATTCTTTAATTTCTCATCTGCCCATCTTGTGGTGGAGCTACACGGATATTTAATGTGATGTCGTAAAGCTCTGTGTTAGGAGGAGAAAGCAGGCAGGAAGCGGATGTTTGCAAATGACGGGCTTATAAAGGTGAGGGTAGTGAAGTTACCAGATTGACAACCTGGTGCTGTAGTATGATGGTAGTATTTTGTATTTCTATAGTACCATTCTTCACAGAACTCAAATGAGTCAGATGCGACTTTTTTATGGCTTATAAAATTCCTACCAGTGAGCACCAGTTTTTATTTTTAGACTGAGCACATTATTGTTACCAAGAATGTTGTTTTAAAATTGTTAGGTATGTGTCTGTTTTTCATTTCATTCCCAAATATTGCATCTTAGAATGAATATAATTATATAGAGATTAGAGAAAAATAAAGAGAAGAGAGATAGATACATGGATATATGGCTGTAACCTATCCTTACTGTGATGAGGGAGATAAAGTAAAAATATCATATCAACGAAAATATAAAAAGCTATAGATAACATCAGGAAGTGCTGCTTTCATTAGCATTCCTTCAAAAGGCACTCTTTTAAATTTTTTAACTGAGACTTCAGCACATCTAATGTACAACAATAACTGACAGTCATAAGACCAAGTGCAAGACACTGCAAATTTTTAATCCACCTCCTGAGTTGTCAAATATTAAATTATGAATTCACTCAGGACAAAAGTGAGATTAATTTTAGTTTGTACTTCAGTAACTATTCTGTATTTATTTGGGAAAATATCCCAGAGGTTGTCAGCTTTTGTTTGCCTCTAAAGGAGAATGATATTGGGTTTAAAAAATTTAAAAAGCTGTAAAGAAAAAAACAATCAGAGCAGTAAGGTAACAAATACCTTTTATCTATTTTTTCTGCTTTCATTGGTTTTTAATTTTAACTTGCTTTTAAATTTAAAGTAAAAGTCACGCACATACATGGGAGGAAAATCTCAAAGGAAGAAAGCAGTATGCAATGGAGAATAAAACTGTCAAAATCCAGACTAACAATTCTTTCTATACCCTTTGTGTATTGTTCTGGTGAAAACACATCTGTGTTTAGTTGTATATATGAATGTTTAAGTATATATTTATGCATGTGATTTTTTCACAATTGGAGAATATTATACACAATCTTCTGTACTGTATTTTTTATTTAAATAGCTTATCTTGAAAACCTTTTCATATCTTCACACATACATTATAGCATCAAAGTAATCCTTTGTATGGAAGTACTATATTTTACTAGTCCTGATTATGTCCACTTGGGTTGTTTTGAGCCTTTTATAAATAATATCAAAATGAACCCTTGTGTCTGTAGGCCTTTGTGCACATATTTGAATATATGGGTGGCATACCTATCGAGATTTTAAATTACTATATCAATTTTTTTCCAAAGAGTTTGCACCAGTTTACATTCTGACCAATAGCCATATAAGGGAGGCTGTTTTACCCATATCTTTGCCACTACTGTGCATATTTCCAAACCTTTTGAAACAACAGGCTAAGAAGAATTTTTGATGTTTTAATTTGGCAGTTAATATTATGAATATTATTGAGCAACTTTTCATATGTTTATAAGTAAATGGTGTTTATTTTTCTGTGAAATATCTGTTCCTATCTCTTGTCTATTCTTTCTGCCAGGATTTTGATCTCTCAGTAAACTGTAAAAACTCTTTAACTGCTAGGTAAATTTAGGCATATATATATACATGTATATGTATGCATATATATACATATATATGGTACACACACACATATGCACATATATAAACTATATATAATATCTTGCATTGATTTGTTTTGATGTTTCCTATTGGGGCAGAATTATTGTTTTTCAAATTTATATTATCAAATTTATCAGTTTTTCTGCTAAAGCAGAAATTCAGATACCATAAAGAAAAATGGTGTATGAAATACCATTCTGAATATCAGAAATGCCTGTGATACTCTTAAGTTTCATCTCATCTCTTCTGGTCTGAATGGACTTTTTTTTCTTTAACACTTAAATCTTTGGTCTATGTACAATTATCTTTATTGGAACAAGTGAACTTATCCTTTTTTTCCCTTTTTCCTTTAGTTATTTCACTTAATACATAGATAGACTAATCCATGTGTTCCAAGTTGGTTTGAATTGCTATCTTTATAAAAATAAAATTTTGAAACACACTGAGGGCAGTTGCAGGATTCTCCATTCCTCCATAGATCTGTCTGGTTGCACATCTATATGAAATTTTTATTAATGTTGCTTAATACCATACTTCCGTATTAGGTACACCAGTCCCACCTCAGTGCTTTCAGAAATGTTTTGGTAATTCTTTTTTTTCCATATGAACTTAATATGTATGAACTTGTATAAAGTTTATATACTTCTTAAGTTTAAAAACATATATATTTGGGTGTATTATGCATTATATATAAATATGCAATTTATATTATACATATTTTATGTTATACAATTATATATTATATTTGTAATATAATATAAATTGTATATATTTACTTGTTTCCAATGGTTTTTGAATAACACTCTAGATATTTTTCAGATATAGATTCATATCTACAAATTAATGCATCTCTTCTCTCCTGATATTTATTCCATGTTTCTCTCTTTGTCCCACTGAATTGACTAGTAATTTCAGAACAACATTAAATTATTACAATGACAATGGGCATCCTTATCTTTCACTGACTTTAATAGGATTTTTTTCTAATGTTTTCATATGAATTAAGGTGCTGGTTCATGGCTTAAAATGTGTACTTTTATAACAAAATTATCAGTCTATTTTTATTACTCATTTTTCATCAGAATAGACATTGAGTTTTATCAGATTCCTTTTGGCACACAAAGATCACGTGGCTTATATCTTCTCTGATTTATTATTGTGCAGAATGACATTAATAAATATTGATCATTCTTGTATTTTACAGTATGAACTAATTTTAAGGCTCCTAATAATTTTGAAATTTGATAATATTACAAAAGGCATTTATTTTTCAGCACTGGGCATCAGACCCTGGGCAGAGAGGATCTGATTTTAGGATCAGGAGTTTCAGAATTGAAATTCCTTGAATGAACCCCATAGTGTGGGGTACTTTTCATTTATTCATTTGTTCATCTAAGAGGCAGGCACCAGGCACCAGAAATAGAACAAGACAAACCCTGTTTCCGACCTCACAGAGCCTAGATATTCGCTTTTGTTCTCACTATGCTCATTAATAAAGGCATTTGTACTTTTTCTTATTTGGACCTCTCTTGGATTCTTTTTATATTTTTCGTGTAAGCTTCTCAACAAATGAAATTAATTACAATTAATCTGATAGAAAAAGGTGTGTAACCCTCAAAGACATTTGAAGAAATTTATTTGAAAACATCGAGAATTTTACTTACGTTTATTTGGGCACAATCGCCTACTTTTTTGTTAAACTAAATACAACATGATTGGATCATTGGAACAATGAAAGCAGGGATTTTATGTGCACATTCCTGGGGTGTCCCAGTGTTTGATCATGGGTCCTTTTAATGTTTCAGGTGGAGCAGACTCTTTAAAACTGAATTTAAACTGCTGAGCTCACTCTTCAGAAAATTCAAAAGAATACTAATTAGTCCCAGTGATCACCAAGTCTGAATATAACACACAGAAAAAAATTGTTTTAACTCCAGGGAATGAATATAGTTAATTGGAAAATCATAACAGAGTTGCTTATGCCATCAGTATTAGAATTATCCTAATGCCATATTTTTACTCTTTAGAAAAGAACATATAAATTCAGATTTTTGGCTTTTGATTTTTTTAACTCTGAGGATTTAAAGAAAACCTATATATCTGGGTGGAGTGGCTCATGCCTCTAATTCCAGCACTTTAGGAAGCCAAGGTGGGAGGATTGCTTGAGCCCTGGAGTTCAAGACCAGCCTGGGCAACATAGTGACATTCTGTCTCTACAAAAAAATTCTTTAAAAAAATTAGTCAGGTGGTGCTCACCTGTAGTCCCAGATACTTGGGAGGCTGAAGTAGGAAGATAATGTAAGCTGAGGAGGTGGAGTTGCTAGTGAGCTATGATACTATGATCACACCATTGCACTCTAGCCTGGGTGGCAGAGAAACCCCGTCTCTAAAACAAACAAACAAAAACCCTTCTAATATGAAACAAAGGAAGGTGGCAATTTATCATTAATAATTTTTTATTGGTTGCATAAGGCAGTCAATATTTAGTGCTGGGCATTATTGGGAAAGGTAGCAGATACAGTGTTCTGGAATACTTTATCTACTGTAGGGTTTTTTAAAGATAACTTTGAGTGATCCTGGGATGTACTAGCTTTCCTACCTTTTCTGGGTTTGCTGGAAAAAAAAAACACACAAAACGAAACATCTCCTATGAAAAACATAATGTAAGGACTGACCTGGAAATGGACTGTTTAGATTTCACTAACCCATTTTAATCCCTAAAAAATAAAGAGTAAATATGGCCTCACATCTATAAAAGCAGAAATGATTTTTGGTTCACTATATGGCATAGAACATGCTGGATAATAAAGGATGTTGATTCTGAAATTTAGGAAAATTAGACGGTGGGGATATGATCACTCATTCTTTACAATTTTAAATCTTTGATTATTTTTCTATAAAAAGTGTGTGTCATTTCTCAATCCAGTAACTAAACTCAGTGTGGATATTTAGATCATTGCTGTAGCTACCTCTTCACCCAAAATACATCAGGAATTTGGGTTTTATTTATCTCTCATTTTATGCTTTATTTTCCACCAGTTGATGTTATCCAGGAAATTAGATAATAAGCTTTCAAGTAGCTCCACTAGATAGTTTAATATGTCTTTAAATCAATACCTAGTGATATCCCTTAATAAGGCATGAATAGATACAAACAGGATGTGTCTTTTTGGTAGAGTTGTCATTTTAAACTGTGGTGCCACCTGTCACGTCTAATCCCTTCTTTGTTACCTCTAAAATATCTTCCGAATCACTCTTGCCCCTATTATAACCAATAATAATTGGTTATTGATTTGCATAGTTATCTGTTTAATAGCTGATCTCTACCCCTTCAATGCATTGTAAGTTCTGTGGAAGTTTAGGCATGTTCCTGCAGTATCTGCAAGGCTTAATAGACTACGAAGAAACATGGGAGAACTACAATTAATTTATTTTTATGTTTTACACCAGAGGAGTGGCATAGCAAAACAATTAACTTGCTAATTGGAGAAGAGATATATTTCCATTAAAAGCTCTGAGGATATCATAGTTGATGTGACCCAATTTAAGTAGTGAAAATCACAGAGCATGTTCATAGACCATTGCCATATTTAATTTTATCAACTCTCTAAGGAGTTATCCCTGTTTTACAGTGTATTAGTCTGTTCTCATGCTGCTAATAAAGACATATCCAAGACTGGGTAATTTGTAAAAGGTAGAAGTTTAATGAACTCACAGTTCCACATGGATGCGGAGGCCTCACATACATGGTGGAAGACAAAGGAAGAGCAAACGGACGTCTTACATGATGCAGGCAAGAAGACTTGTGTAGGGGGGACTGCCATTTATAAAACTGTCAGATCCCGTAAAACTTACTACAAGAGCAGTGTGGGGGGAAAACCACCTCCATGATTCAATTATCTTCATCTGGCCCCACCCTTGACATGTGGGTATTATTACAGTTCAATGTGAGATCTGGGTGGGGACACAGCCAAGGAATTAATACTTGGATTTGTTGAGGTATTGGACCAAATTCACACATCTAACAAATGGCCTGTCCTCTGAGGTTAGATTGTGTCTACATTCTACTATATGCATCACATTGGTTATCCTTATTTAATAAGCAATTATTGTGAGACCTATTATGCAAAGTCTGTCATTTGTCCTGTAAATGCATTTTATCCTCCGTGTATTTAATTATTGAGGTGTTCACTGGGTTTTCTTTGGTCCAATATTTAATGTGTGAGGTTAAAAACATTTGAAAACACATGCAACTACATGGAAAGTCAAACTCCAGTTGGCATATGGTATCCTTTCATGCAAAAAGCAAGTCTAGGTGACTGCTCTCATCAACACCAAGGAATTCCTCAGTGACTTAAATGACCTCAGTCTGAAAACAAAACAAAATAGAAGGGTGATGTTCCTGAATTGGCAGGTAAACCTTCCTTTTCTTTTCATTCCAAGTTCAATAATAATAATTCAGTCCTAGACCACTATGGTGTTTATCAATTTTAGTGTAAATCACAGAGCTATTCATGTAAAGTATTTAGAGCACTTGTATTAGTAATGTTAACTCTGTTCTATATTGAATAGGTGTGATTGCAAAGGTTTAGTTTAGCCCTTGAAATACTACAGAATTTCTTAAAGTAAAAATTAAAGTGCTCTTTACATTCATGTGAAATGGATATTGAACTAAAAATTGGGATATACTTCTAAGGGATACTGTTTATGCATTATTAATGTCTTAACAGGCCATCCTTGCCTTTATACAACTTTGGTCTCAGCTTTTCAGGGAAACTTTAAAAAGGAGTTATAGTACATTTTTACCTACAAAAGTGGTACTTTTGTAAGAGTCAACTGGCCTCTGACATAAAAATTTCATTTGAAAATAGCTGAAAGAGCATTGAGGGAAAAGTGGAAAAGAATGGCTTCATTCTTTGCAACATTTCTAGATGGATTTTTACTCTTATTATTTGAAAAATATTTTTGAGACCGCTCATATTTTTTTATTCATTCCGTCAAGTTTATCTGTTTCCTTATAATTCTAATTTACTGACAAATATAAGAGAAAGAGCTTAAAGGAAGCTAATATTCAGGGCACAGACAAAGAGGGGTGGGTTTTGGGATGGCTCTCTTCCATTCAAGCTTCTGAACTGTTTTTGCCGTTTCTGGCTCTGACTCTGCACTGTGCCCCCTGCTGGTCCCTCCAGGGAGTAGACAAGAAATGCCAAATCGAAAAACCTAGAGCAACCTCTCAAATGCTGCTTAGGTTATTCAGGTTTTCCTGAAATAGGGACTTTATTAAACCAGCTCACCTTTAAAACCCAGGTGGGTAATACTAAAATCTTTCCTTTCTGAAATGTATTCAACCTCATTTTAATCAGATTAAGAAACTAATCAAATGAAGAAAAATAACATTCTACTAAGTAGCAATAATATTGCTGGTATCGGCCTTAAGCCCCTAGGGGATAGGACAAACCAGATGCCTCTAATTATTGTTTTCAGCCCATACAGGAATATTTCAGTCTGTCTTCTGAGATGCTCTTTGCACTAACCAAAGCAAAGGAGAGATACAGCTTTCTAGAAGTTATTCATTCTTCCTGCAGTTTCTTCATGTCCAGTGGGGCAAGTCCTATCACAATGTTTAAAGGCCTTGTGAAAGCTATGAAATAAAAGTAGATTCCTTTAAAATGCCTTGATGTTGATTTCAGGTTCATCCCTTTCTCTCTTAACACACTGCTTAATTAAAGAAATTCCATACAAGTTCAGGATATGGTAACTTGGTGGTAAGATCCGCTAGAACACCAACTTTTGCGACATTTGCTTTTGTGAGATTCTATTCAAATGACTATACACATTATAAGAAATTTTATAAATGCTACTTCATTTAATCCTCCAGCAACGCTTTGCATCCTTTTATGGATAAGGAAAATGAGGTGTGGAGAGTTCAAATAACTTGACCAATGTACTGGTTGATAATAAATGATGGAACTAAGACAAGCCCTTCATTTCCAAAACTTCACTCTTTCCCCATGCCTTGTTGCTTACATAAGACATTTTCCCAATTCAAACACCACAGGATTTATACAAGTTTGTGTGATGTGTTGACAAGGAGAAAGTTCCAAAAAGGAAAAAGTGTTCTTTGCTAAATGTTCAGTCCTACTTTTAAAACTATTACATTTCCAAATACTTGGGGTAAAAAGGATGAATGGAGTAAGGCCAGGAGAAAAAAATAAGCATATATTTGACACCTTGAGATTTTTATACATGAAAAATCCAAAATAGACAGATCCTGAAAAATAGACAGATCATCAAATGGCTGATAAACATTTTTTAAGGGTGTTCAACTTGATTAGTTTCAGAGAAAAGAAATGAAATCTACTGCCTACCATAATGGCTAGAATTTGAGAAGATGGGCAATATTAAATGTTGGAGAAAATGTAGAGCAACTGGAAATCACACTCATGTCTGCTAGAAATAAAAATTGGGCAGCTACACTGGAAAAACTCGTAGCTTACACAAAAATTAAATATACAACTACTTGTGACCAGCAACTTCACACCCATAAAAATTTAGCTACATATATTCACACAAATAGACATATTAACTCCCAAAATCCCTAAAGCTAGTCAAATGTCCACTGATATCAATATGGACAATTTATGCTATATTCATACAAGGAAATATTCTGTAATAATAGAAAAATAAAAACTACAACTACACAAAAAACATGAATAAATCCCCCAAACAATGTTAACTAAAAGCCACCAGAAATGAAAGGTTAAATGCTGTCGCGTTTTCTTTAAATACGGTCACAACATAGGCAAAACTAATCAAGGCTGCTAAAATCTGGCTTGTCCCTGTGCTCAGAATGGGTGGTAACTCTCAGAGGTTGAAGGCAAGTTACTGGGTGCTGGAAATGTCCAGTTTCTTGGTCTGAATGTTGGTGACATGAATTTTCTGTTTAGCCAAATGCGTCAAGCTGCACATGTTTGTCTTTGTATTTTTCTCAATGTACATGATATGCCAATCAAAAGTTTTAGAAGCCCAAAAGACAGAGGATAAAGTATTTTGGAGGGAGGAAGACAATTTATAAAGTGGATACACAGATGGAGATTGCCTTTGCTGAACATATTTTACGTGGAAGAGTGAAAAGAAAAAAGCAACAACACAGATTTAATGTAGAACTTCTTTTTTTAAGGTAGTTTATTTCTATTTCTATTTTATCTAGACTGTTTTTGTCATTGACAAATAAAAATTGTATACACTTACCATGTACATCAAACTACATGAGAAAAAGGTAAATGTTGAAGTGTTTTATCTTCACGTGCAAAGGCAATATTACAGATAAAATCCAAATTTTATTAGACTTTAATTTGAAGCTATCTAGAAAACAATTTGGGTCTGTCTCCACGATCTCTTCCCAGCCCCTCACTGCGTCCTTCTCACAGTGTGTAATACATTGAATATATGTGCCAGTTACTAGAAAAAAATCATATAACAACCTCTCTGGTTTGGTTTTATGCTTATCTCTATCTCCATGGTTGCTTTGACCTCTCTTTCTCTTATCACACTTGCCTTCCAAGACTTTTCTAATTTTCTTCTTGTCCTGAGAGCCTCCAAATCCTCCCGACAGATGAAAGTGTTCCTCCAGTTTGCACCCACCACCACGTATTTATGCCTCCTCTCCTTGTCTCCCTAGAGAAGCCACGAACTCTTGCAGGACATCCTCACCAAAGCTGTTACCCATTGCCTGGTACATGGACGATACCCAAAATTGTGCTGAGCTAATAAAAGATTTAAACATCAAACAATAAGTAGGCAAATCGTACAGCGTGAAGAAGCATGTCTCTTTTTAAACAGAGAGACTGCATACCAGCTTTGTGAACCAAATAGAATTTAGTGCATCTATTTTAATCCTCATGCAGGGGACCAAGGTTTGCACATGCAGAAATTCACCAGGCTTGCACCTTCTCTTCATAAAGCGGGTACTACTTCATGAGGGTGAGACCCATATCCTATAAGGGCCCCGAGCTCAAAGGGCTCATGCTTGGCTTAATGCTCTGCAAATGTGGCCTTGAAGTCCTTAATTTATAAACACTGGTCCACTCATTTTCATTTCCTGAACTCCACAAATTGTGTAGCTGGTCCTGTTCATCACAAAAAGAAAAATATGTTGCCAAGCAACATGAGAAATCTAGATACCACTTCATTTTCCTAAAGACAAGGTATAAAGCAGAAGAGACAGGTTAACTTAATTTATTTATTTATTTATTTATTTATTTAATTTATTTATTTACCTATTTATTTATTATATGAGACAGAGGCTCACTGTGTTGCCCAGGCTGGAGTGCAGAGGAGAGGTCTCTGCTCACTGCAACCTCCACCTCATGGGTTCAAGCAATTCTCCTGCCTCAGCATCCCAAGTAGCTGGGATCTGTAATCCAACTACTACGCCCAGCTAATTTTTGTATTTTTTTAGTAGAGACAGGGTTTCACCATGTTGGTCAGGCTGATCTTGAACTCCTGACCTCAGGTGATCCATCCACCTGGGACTCCTAAAGTGCTGAGATTACAGGCGTGAACCACTGCGCCGGCCCAAATTCACTTTAGAATGAACTTTTTTTTTCAAGTTGTAGCATAGTAATGTAGAATTTAGCGCTATCTGTATTTCACTATTTATATATTTATTTATTGACTGATTGATTGATTGATTGATTGAGACAAGGTCTTGCTCTGTAACCCAGGCTGGAGTGCAGTGCTACAATCATAGGTCACCGAATCCTCAACCTCCTGGGCTCAAGTGATCTTCCTGACCCAGCCTGCCAAAGCACTGGGATTATAGGCATACACGACTGCACCTAGCCTCTGATATTTCACAATTTAATATTTCATACTTGTCATACAAAGACCCTAAGCATATTTTGAAACAAAAAAATTATCAAAAATAGAACGACTATTGTCTACCATCAAGCACTAAAAAGGACATCATTCAGCCCACTGCCTCTTTATAGGCCCAACAAAGAGAGCATCTAGGCGAATATTACATTTTCTATCTCACAATAAGAATTACATAGCTCAGAGCCAGAACCTTGTCAAGATGTAATCATCCAGTTCTAAACCCAGTCACTGCCTGAAATTTAAACTAATTTGCTCTGCCTTCAAACTTCATGGGTAAGACAATCCTACTCCAAATAATCTGAATCACAAGATAGTAAGTCAAACTCATATAGAAAGAAAATATACATATTATATATATTTAGAATCTTTAAACAATTCTATGTAGTATATTTAATATTACATATGCACAGATTGTACTTTATTTATTTATTTTATTTTTTAATTTATTTATTAGAGATGGAGTCTTGCTCTGCCTCCCAGGCTGGAGTGTGGTGGCATGATCTCGGTTCACTGCAAATTCTGTCTCCTGAGTAGCTGGGATTACAGGCGCCTACCACCATGCCCAGCTAATTTTTATATTTTTTGTAGAGACAGGGTTTCAACATGTTGGCCAGACTGGTCTTCAGCTTCTGACCTCAAGTGATCCACCTGCTTCAGCCTCCCAAATTGCTGGGATTACAGGTATGAGCCACCACGCTGGCCTGTACTTTATATTTTAGTTGAAGAGTAAATGTTTCCATTTATCTTGAAAACGGCAGTGTATGAGTTTTAAATAAAATTTTAAATATATAAGCATGTTAAATCTAATTTTATCTGTGCTTACCCCTCAAGTTTCTGTGACCCTCAGTGTCATTTTATAATGAGCTACCCAGAAAGCACTGTTACACTCTCCTTCTTTAAAGGTTCCCCCCATCACCTAAAGAGTCAGTATGAAGGTCTGAAAATTGCTTATGATGTACCCATCTTTATATCTTTCTTGTACATTTCTTTTTCCTTCTATATTTCAGTGGATACCACTCACTCAGGGAAGACTTGCTCTATTATAACCTTTAAGACCAATGGTAAACTTAAGAATTGGATACTGAAATATCCAATTTAAAAATAAATTTTAAAATTTAAAATTTATTGTGATTTTCTCACTTTATCTTTGCTTGGCTATAACAGAGACAGTTTGGTGAGTGTATTAGTCTGTTCTCACATTGCTATAAAGAATTGCCTGAGACTGCGTGGTTTATAAAGAAAAGAGGCTTAATTGGCTCACAGTTCCACAGGCCTTACAGGAAGCATGGCTGGGAGGCTCAGGAAACTTACAATTGTGGCAGAAGGCAAAGGCGAAGCAAGGCACATTTTACATGTCCGGAGAAAGAGTGAGGGGGGGGGGGTGATGCACATTTTTTAAACAACTGGATCTGAGAGATCCATCATGAGACAGCACTAGGGGAATGGTACTAAACCATTAGAAATCACCCCTATGAACCAATTACCTCTCACCAGGCCCCAACTCCAACACTGGGGATTACAATTCGACATGAAATTTGGGTAGGGACATACAGGCAAACCAAATCAGTTAGAGTCAGATGCAACCTCTGTGTTTCTCAATAGCAGTAGCACCTTTGAATTTTTTTAAGTATTTGGTCATTTCTAACTGTATAAACAGAAATCTATATTCTTCCCATAAACAAGGTACTATTCATATATGTCCCTCAAGCTTTGTACATGAAGACATGGTCTCCTCTCTTTTTCTTCCTCTTATTAAAAGAAAGCCTTTGCTTGCTGGTTAAGTGGTTCCAATTTTTTTAAAGCAATATGTTGGGTGTTTATTTCTCAGTGTCGGGAACCTTGGCCAGGTGTCTATCTGAAGTATATTTCAGTTGGGTAAGATCCATAATTCACTCTTTCAGATTATTATGGTTTAGCTGTATGGATGTCCAAGGCTGATAAATCCACCAATTATAAGCGAGATTTCTATAAGATTGATTTTTCACACTATACTTCCTGTTCTACGGTATCAATGACAAATTGAAAAATCTCCTCTCTTTCTTCCCTGTGGGTCTATTTCAGAAATAGTGCAATAGACACTAGATGATGAGACATGAAACTTTTGCAGAAACCATACTGTGTGAAGTTTTCTGTTATTCAGGAAGAATACAACTAAGCCCTGTCACGTCAGTAAAACTTAGGAGTGTCATAGCACACATTCAACTGAGTACTGCATAGAAGCTAATGATTGTGCTTTTTATTTCTCTGGACAATATAAAGAACTCCAAGAATTTTTGCATTCAGATTTCGTGTCTCAATTTGGAAGAGATTGAGCTGTGCCCTGCATTGGGAAGGACTGAATTTCTCTCGTTCATTTGTTGTTAGTTGTTTTTTTTCCTTGTAATCATAGGATAAATGCATATGGCAGGAATAAGTGGAGAATTATCTCACAAGCATGACACCTAGGGCTTATTCACAATCCCTAGTTGCTTCTTAAAACATATATTAACAAACCTCGTCCCTAAGGCTTCTGACTCAGTAGATTCAATGCGATGCCTCAGAAGTTTGATCTCTGAGAATACCAGGTGACGTGGCTGATGGCACACGACTCTGAGCAGAACCATCTTTCCATCCTTGCTTATTGTGAATCTGTTTCATCTCATATGTTTCTTGAATGCTTGGTATTTCTTGGGGAGCCAGATCATCTCAATAATTCAGGATCTTGATCAGGACCAGTGACTGGAATATCTGTCTGGCCAAATGAAACATCTTCATGACCCAGGCAGAGAAGACGGAATCCCATTGCAAGATCTAACAATTCCCCAAAGGGGTGGGAGCAGGGGTTTAAGGAGATTGTTGTCACCTGCTGGACCTGCCCTTTGCATTGTAATGCACAGAGGTGGTGGTTTCTTTCCATTGTGTGTCCCCAGAGGATGCACGCAATGTCCCCAACACTAACAGTCTCCTCCAACCATTTTAGATATTTCTCTTTCTCCTCATGAACGTTTCCCCTTAAATTTTTGAAACTGTTTCTTCTCTGCTCAGAGTTCTGTGGTGCATGGGAGAAAATGTACACTCCTTTTGCTAGGGTAAGTAATATTATCTGGCTCTGGACAACATCCTCTTGATCTGTAGTTTTCAGGTCTTTCATAAATTTTTTGAAGCTTTCTCTTCCTTGTTTGCTTCTGTGGCTCCTGGTTCAAAGTTTCTCCTTAGATCTACACTGGAATTTGGAGTCTATCTGTCTGCCCGTCTACCTACCTACCTACCTACCTAACTGACTTATAATTCTTGCTGTTCCTTTTAGAAATAACTCTTTGTATAAAGATATGATTGTTTTTATGACCATCACAGCTATATTTTGGCAATGGAAAAACTCCCATATTTCTATCTTGTGTCATTTATTTAACCTTTTTTTTAGAGTCAAAAAGGGGAAAAAAAAGTGTAAAGATTGACTTTCTCAAGAAATGATTTCATTTTATATGTGTGTGTGTGTGACATACCTTGCAATGACGTGAGTTCCTGTAGATGGCTAACCATGGCTTTTTTGCGTGTTATTAACTTATTTGTTTGTTTGTTTACTTAAGAAGGCCTGCCTGCTTTGGTATTAGTTTCTCACAGCCTTTTTTTAATTTGGATTGTATTGAGTTAAATTGAGTCCTTTTTATGTGCTTTATATTTTCTGTTCTATTTAGGATTGATTAGAAGAGTTTAGGTAACACACAATGAAGTTCAAATCAGCTAGAATATAAAAGAGTACTTTCCAATGTAGGTTTCTAGGACTAAAATCCTTGAGATCAAATAAATACGAGAAACAGTAAAATAGTTAGAATGTTTGTGTCCCCGCAAAATTCATATCTTGAAATGCTAAGTATTAAGAGGTAGGGCCCTTGGGAGGTGATTAGGTCATGAGGGTGGTACACTTATCATTGGAACTAGTGCCCTTATAAGAAGAGATGAAAGAGCTAGCTCACTCTTTCCACCACATGAGGACACAGCAAGAAGATAGCTGTCTATAACCAAGAGAGTGCCCTCACCAAGAGCTCAACCGTGCTGGCACCCTGACCTCAGACTTACAGCCTCCAGAACTGTGAGAAATAAATGTTATTTCAGCTGCCCAGTTTATGGTATTTTGTTATAGTAGTTCTGAATAAACTAAGACAATCCCTCATTCTGGAAGACTTCCCATGTAGACATTCACACTGATCATTAGCATATCAAAGTCCTTGGCACCTGTTGGTGAAGGAGACTATTTTATTTGCCCGTGAAGCTCTTGTATGCTGTATGCATCGTGTGTATGTGAATGTGTTCATGTAAAACACCTACTAAACTCATGAGAGATCATCAGCATCCATAGAACATTTGGAGAAATGCTTTCTATACTGCAGTCACCCAATATGCTCAAAATTTCCCTCATGCTTCACTAAAAAAATCAAGATATATTAAAATGTCTAGCCCCCAAGAAAAGGAACATGTATTAAAAATATATATTGCAGTAGCTTTTGTTGCGATATCAAAAGTTCTCGTATTTCACTGTGTTAGATTGCATTGCTTTCTACTACCATAAGGGTTAGGCATCTTAACAAGGTATAATTTCATCAATAATCCTACAAGTTCCTGCTGGAAGAGAATGAGTTTCATGAGAAGTGTACCTTTTCCTTCTGCAAGAATGGCATTTCTTCACACCTGAAAATCAACTTGTAATCCGACACCATCCGTGATTGTTTTTAATACTTTCATCTTTCAAAAGAAAAGTTTAATGAGAAAAATAAGGCAGAGTCTTTAACTTACCAAGGTGCTATTTATTACTTATCTTATGTTTTTTAATCTTAAGGCAATTTTCCTAGCAATTTCATTTCCAGCATGTCATTAGAAAGATGATCTTATCACAGCTTCAACTCCATTATGCATAGTATTCTTGCAACAGGCACCAGCAGGTGTGCCTAGAGAGTGGAGCAGAGGAGACCTAAACTATTCAGCAAAAACCTACAGGAAGAGCTAAGCGTAGCAGAAAACTCATTATGCCCTAATACTGAGAGCTTGCCTTTAAAAAATGCAACAAAGAAGCTCTTTTAAATCAGATTGTGCTTTGGAGCATGGTTGGATGCAAAGGTAGACTAGAGCAGGGTTCTCCAAATTTAGCAGGCATTGTAATCACCTGAACCGCCCACTTCCCAGATCCTGATTCTTTGCGTCAAGGACAAAACCCTAGAATCTGTATTTTTAACAGGTTTCCAGCTGAGGCTGATGCTGCTGACCACATTTTGAGAACCCCCAAAGCAGGTGAATTCTTATGGCTCCTGAAAGAGGTAGGATCTATTCCTGATGTGCTGTATTTTTTTCCTCTCTGAAGTTTTCAAGCCATGGTTAAAGTGGGAAAGAAATCTCCCATAGACCTACAGAATTATTTATCTTGACGTGCCTGTAGTTGTTTTGCACATGAATTCTTGGTTATTGCCCCCTTCAATAACCTAGCAGGCTTAATCGTTGCTTTCACAATGTGGACATTTTATCTTACAGGAAGAATATTCTATGGTGCCTTTACAGAGTCTCTGTGTTTGAGGAACCTTTTTGCATTCAGACTAGCAAGGCTACCTTTGCTGTTACACGACAAAATTCACAAGACTGGCTAGAACCCTCTTCTCCATGGATACTTTCCTTCCTGGTGTTTTCTGTACACGTATAACAAACTGTCACGCTATCTCCACCCCATTAAAAACGTGATCCACAAATCATTTTCATTTTCGGCTTCATGAGTTACATAATGATGGGCTCACCTTCCTTCCTGTCAGCCACTCTCTTTTCAGAATACTGATATTTTGTAGATTTTTTTCCAACAGAAATTCTAATGGGAGGTTTACGTTTTTTCTTGGCTTTCTTTGTATTGCTTCTCTAAAATGTGTGTACACCTTCAAAGCCAGAAAATTGCATGAACAGCAATGAATCATTTTTCAAGACTTTACAAGAAATACATCAATCTTTTATTTTACGGATTGCTTTGCTGAGAATTTAAAACTACCCTTTAGAAACGCGAACAGAAGAGGCCTTATCTTTGCAAGCCTTTTTTTAAAATTTCTTCCCAGGTTCATCAAATGGCTTCTTTAGAAAAATTCCTTCTTGAAGCATCTTCTTTCCATATTCACCATCCTTCTTAATTGGCTCTGTCTTCACGTTCTCCTTCTGAAACATTTAATAACTCTAATTACTCAGCTTATTCATTTTCCCTCCAAAAGGCCACTAAAACACAAGGTTTCCTCCTGACAAGTCTCTGCAAACATTAATTTAATACTACCAATGCTTTCATGAACACAGTTCTTAATATTTTTAAAACACCATTAAATATTTTTATCTTAGGACAATGCCAAGAAATCTAGACTTTTCTCTTAACCATGAAACTCATTAAAAGTAATTCTTTTTATCTCTTTCATCACCGTAGTATTTTGTTTTATTTTTCCAAGTGGATGAGGTCCAATAACATAGAGTCAAAATTAATGACTATTCCACCAGGAGATGTATTTATAAAGAGATATCTTTGGAAATGTTCATTAGTAACCCAACATAAAGCTCTATTTTATTTTCTTAACTTGGAATTGTTGATGTTTTTGGAGTATATCCCAATTTTAAAATTTTTGCTAATATCAGCTTTTCTCACTTTTATTCAGACCTCAGGTGCAATAATGCCGTTTTATTTTTCATATTGGAAAGCCCTGCACATTTTGAGAATTGAATACATGAATCTTGGGTTCCAATTAACTAGAATGTGGGTTCTAATAAAAATAAATTAATTTTTATTTTATTTTAAATCAATTAACTTATTTTATTGGCATATAATAGTTGTACATATTTTGGGGGTACATGTGATATTTTGGTACCTATATACAATATATAATAATCAAGTTAGGGTAATTGGGGTATCCATCACCTCAAACATTTATCTTTTCTTTGTGTTGGGAACATTCTAATTCTAGTTATTTTGAAATATACAATAAATTATTGTTAACTTATAATCCTTCTACCATACTATTGAACAGTACAACTTATTCCTTTTTTCTAACTAGTATAATTTTTAGAGGTTTCCTCTCTATATGATGGAGAGAAAACTAGGATGGAGAGGACTTTACTCCACAAAGATTCAGAAGTTCTGGGTTCTGATCATGGCCTTGGTACTGACCACCCTTGGGGATTTGGGGCGAATCCTAAAATGCCCAACCTGATGCTGTTTTTTCCACTGCAAAATGGTGATAAGAAAATTTTTCTCTAACTTCACAATTTGTTTTAGGAAATGAGGCCATCACTGGATAAGACTGTAGATACTAAGATGTCGTATGATGACAAGCTGGGTTTTGTGGTTTGCCTAGGGCACATTCTTACCTATCCAGCAAAGGCGTGATTCCGGCCATGTTTGAAGAATGATAGAACCATTAGAGTATTCATTCCCATATCTCTTTGATGTATAAAATTTCCACGCCCCTGTTTAGTCTTGATAGTGTAGGAAAACATGTCTGTTTTTTCTTCTGACTCCACGCTTTCGAATCACTGCCTGGCTTCACATTCTCTTATGAACTCTAAGGAGTGAGTAAAACAAACATTCATGGAAATGTTCAAATGGATGTATTGATTTATCATCTCAGTGATGCTCAAGGCCAGTGCTCTATCCTAAAGCAACAACTGTTTGGGACAAGACAGAGTCAACGTTTTAGCACAATCCAAAAACAGCTTTATTATTTTTCTAGGTTCAATGTGCAGACATTGAATTCACAGCACAAGATGGGATTCCGTTGAGATCAAGGAAGTTTAGATGGCAGTGAATATCAATACGGTCCAATGCTAAAGTTTTACTAGAAGAGAGTCGGATTGCAGAAGTCCAAACGTGCTTATGAATAATAGAGTTTCCATAGCACTCAGGTGTACAGAATCATGTATTTTGAAACTCTGAAATTAATTAGAGATGTATAAGGAAAAAAAATGAGAAACTTTAAATCCATCCATGCTGCTTACTTGATGTATGAACATATTCATCTACTTGGTTCTATTAAGAGTTTTCATCAAGGATCTTAAATTTTCCTCTTCCCCAGAGAGCAGTTTCACAATCTTGTATTCTCAGAGAGTCAAACACCTCATTCTTCTTAACGGGCTCATTAAGCCCCTTAGCATTCCTTTATAAAATATGTTACTGCCTTGCAGGTTTCTATCATAATTAGCCATTAGGGATATCTTGGGTAACTGTAAATATTCAAAGGCAACACTGCACCTATGAACCGTATTTTGAAGAATACCAGAAGGTATATGGGGAATAAAAAGAATATATAAAGCTCTCTAATGCAAATCACTCTCTTAGTGGTATACAAAAGCCAATTTTTAATTAGATTAAAGTCTGAGATTCAAAGCCATGATTCCCTGAACAATGGACATATTAGAAATATGCATTAAACGCTTTTCTTTACCTCAGCACATTCTGATGGGAAATTCTTATATTTCTACTTACTTTGTCAATTCAGTTGCACTGTTGATTATTATTATTTTTAAACCCGATAGTAGAGTTCATAATGATTAACTGAATGCAGGGGATAAAAGGATAATTATCTGTGTTGGATATGAGTAGTGTAAGATGGACCTATTTTTGGGAACAATGTTTACTCTAATACTGAAATCACTCAAAGAACCCATGTTTTTTATTTAAATTCTGTAGAATAATAAAATGAGAAAAATATGGCTCTGACATGGCATTAATATTGTGAACATACCCTTAAATGAAAATGACTCATTTAAGCAAAAGTGGGTATATTTGGAAATCAGAATGTAGGAATGTAATTTTGAAAACCATAATGGGAGCTCCATTACTAACAGACAGCTTTCCATCCACCCATACCTCGCATTAAAGAGAATGAAATGTATGAAAAGAAGTTCACGGTAAAACCCAACAATTCAAATATATAATCTATGTATTATGGGAAGTTTAACCTGGCAAAAGCATCCTTTAATTGGGTGCACATCGAAATATTTAAGAACAAATCAATAATGACCCACTTATGATTACATCAGAAAACTCAGTTTTTTTCAGATAGTCTATTGGTAGGATAGATTTATACAATGGAGTAGTGACAAATAATAAATTACGAGCTAGATATTCCAACCTGAATCAATTTATCAGCATTAAATTTTTTTTAATGTCAAAGAAAAATGTGTCCAGTCAGATCATATTTGTAATAGTATCAAAACATGAAAAGTAGAATAATATATTTATATTAATATATTTACATATAAGTATCTATATACAAATATGCACATGTATTTTAAACAATATTGAATATAGATAAATATGTATATGATGAAAATATAAATAAACCTAAAAATGGCCAGGGTGGTGGCTCATGCCTATAATCCCAGTACTTTTGGAGGCTGAGGAGGGAGGACACTTGAGGCCAAGAGTTTGAGACCAAGCTAGACAACGTCATCAGAGTCCATGTCTACAAAAATAGAAATAAAAACAGTTAGCTGGGTGCAGTGGTGCACACCTGCAGTCTCAGCTGCTTGGGAGGGGCTCAGGTGGGAGGATTGCTTGAGGTCAGAGGTTGGAGGCCATGTGGGCCATGATTGCACCACTGCTCTCTAGCCAGGGTGACTAAGTCAGACCCTATCACCTCCCCCACCAAAACAAAAATACATGAAAAGCAAATTACTTAATCAGAAGGAGTTCTTTGACCAGAATGTGCTACTTCCAAGGGACTTGAATAGAAGTGGTAGCTACCTAAATGAATTCAAGACAGACAAAGGGAAGTAACAAAAAGTGGCCCTAATGGAAGAAATGGGAGAACATAAAAAGACAGATTTCTTGTAGAGGAAAGGAATATAGTGAGATTAGTGGAAGCCATCACAGACAAGTATCATGAAGGAAGGCAGAAAACATTTTCTTCAGTGAGGATAACAACCCTGTAGTTTACTATGGAATTCATACTCACATAAGGAAAATGTAAGCCTGGGTTATTTTGTTTAATCAAAAAAAAAACATTGTTGATAAAAATGTATGTGCTCATCAATATAAAGGGTGGATTAAAACACCTCGGATATGTGATCATGTTATACTTGTCAATGGTAGGTAAGGATGATGTGTTAGTCCATTTTCAGGCTGCTAATAAAGACACACCCCAAGATTGAATAATTTATAAAGGAAAGAGGTTTAATTGACTCACAGTTCAGCATGTCTTGGGAGGCCTCAGGAAACTTACAATCATAATGGAAGGTGAAGGGTAAGCTGTCATCTTCTCAAAGTGACAGGAAGGAGAATGAATTCAGGAGAAACTATCGAACAGTTATAAAACCATCAGATGTGAGACTCACCCAGTATCATATGAACAGCATGGGGGGAACCACTTATGATCCAACCACTTCCACCTGGTCTTTATGTTGACACATGAGGATTATGGGGATTATGGAGACTATAATTCAAGATGAGATTGAAGTGGGGAAACAAAGCCTAACCATATCCGATGGTAACCATACAAAAAGAAAATCCAGCATGCTCTAAAAAGCCATACCCAATAATTGTTCTAAGAGACTAAAATTATAAAATATAATCCTGACCTGCATCCTTTACACCCCTGGAGGATTATAATTTTAGATTTTTAGAACAAAACTATAACATTACAAAATGGTTGAGTAGTATAGCCATAGAAAAAGTAAGTAATCCAGCAGAATTTCTGTCCAAAAATCAATGAGGCTCAAAAAGTTAAACATAGAATTACCATATGTTACCCAGAAACTCCAACCCTATATGTACACCCCAAGAGATATGAAAGCAGAAACTGAAACAGGGATTAGCAGCATTATTCACAATGACCAAAAGGTGAAAACAAACCAAATCTCTATCAACAGGTGAACAGATAAACAAATTGTGCTCTATCTGCACAATAAAATATTATTCAGCCTTAAAAGGGAGTGCAGTACTGATGCATACATAAATGTGAATAAGCCCTGAAAACACCAAGCTCAGTGAAAGAAGCCAGACACAAAAGGCCACATATTGTGTGATTCCATTTCTATGAATCACATGGAGAGACTCATAGAGACAGAAATTACATTAGCGATTGTCAGGAGCTGGGTGTGAAAATGGGTTGGGAGGTAAGGAGTAACTGCCACATACATAGGGGGTTCTTTTTTTTATTCAGACAGAGTCTTGCTCTGTCACCCAGCTGGAGTGCAGCAGAGCACTGTTGGCTCATTGAAACTTCCACCTCCCGGGTTCAAGCAATTCTCATGCCTCAGCCTTCTGAGTAGCTGGGATTACAGGTATGCACCACCATACCCAGCTAATTTCTGTAATTTTAGTAGAGACGGCGTTTTACCATGTTGGCCAGGCTGGTCTTGAACTCCTGATAGGTGATCCACCAGCTTGGCCTTCCAAACTGCTGGAATTACAGGCATGAGGCACCAAGCCTGGCCTGGGCTTTCTTTTTAAGGTGATGAAAATTTTTAGGAACCAGACAGAGGTGATGGTTGCATGACATTGCAAACACATTAAAAGTGACAGAATTTTGCACTTTAAAATGGTTAATTTTATGTTATGTGAATTTTGTCACCATCAAAAAAAAAAAAAGAATGAAGCTCTTCTGTGCAAAAAAAATAGCTTGAAACAAAACCCAATAATCTGCATAGCATATAAGGAATATAGGTAAATGTCTGTAGACTTTTTAAAAAAAACTCTAAGACAAACAAAACAAAAAGAATGCATGCCCCACATGTAAAATGCCAGAGAGTTGCAGGATGTTTTTTTTTCTCAATAATTTAAGCCTAATTTATTTTTTAGCACTTTGTTTGAAGATAACTATAGACTTTCCAAAAAGTTTCCAAAACAACACAGAGAGCTCCGCTCACCCTTCGGAATGCTTTTTCTAATGTTAACATCTTTTGTCATTATAGTACAATTAAAAACCAGGAAATTATCATTAAAGAAATGTTGTTAACTGAACTATAGATCTAAATAAAATTCTGACAGTTTTACCCCTAGTGTTCTGTATTAGTCCGTTTTCACACTGCTGTGAAGATATTACCTGAGACTGGGTAATTTATAAAGAAAAGAGGTTTAATGGACTTATAATTCTGCATGGCTGGGGAGGCCTCAGGAAACTTACAATTATGGAAGAAGGGGAAGCAAGGCACGTCTTACATGGCAGCAGGAGACAGCGGAGAAAACTGCCATTTTTAAAGCCATCTGTGAGAACTCCCTCACTATTACAAGAACAGCATGGTCCAATCACCCTCATGATCCAATCACCACCCACCAAGTCCCTCCCTCAACATGTGGGGATTATAATTCAAGATGAGATTTGGGTAGGGACACAGAGCCTAACCACATCATGTTCTCTTTATGGACCAGGAGCCAATCCAGGATTGCACATTGTATTTAATTGTCATAGCTCCATATTCTCCTCCAATCAGTGACAGTTTCTCACTTTTTCCTTGCATTTTATGACTTTGATGCTTTTGAAGAGCCATCATCAGTTATTTTGTATCCTGTCTGTGGGGCAGTTTTAAAACATGTAAAGATCTCAAAAGAAGAAATTAAGTATTTAGACATCAATGTACTCATCTGAGAAATGTTTGGCATGGGAATAGACAGAAAGAAATGACAAAAAAAAATCGGATTCTCAAAAATTAGCAACACCAATTATTTAAATGATAGGAAGTCAAGCTGCAGACATGAACAAGGTCTCTACAACATGGCAGAACTGCAAGAAGTTCAGATAGTGAATGGAAACTAACAGGGAGGATGGGGAAAAGAAAAATTTTGCAAATGTGATGCCATGTCTACCATTTGCAGTGGGTAAGGGACGAGGCTGTCTAGAGCAGTTTAAATGAGGCTCTTATCCTATCAGCATCTCACCATAGTGGCATGACAAGGGCACCCTTGTCATGGCCCTGCTTTGCTTATTAATATGTCAAGTGTTCCTTAAAATTGGGCTTCTCAAAGACTGAGATCACCTACTCCCCCCCATGCCCTCGCTCCCCTGTCCCCTAACTCTTGACATTAATTACTCTATTTGTATTACCTCCTTGAGGATCATCTCCCCTCAATAAATTGTCAACCCACTACTGTCTTTGAGCTCAATTCTCCCTCGTGGTATACTATTTATCAATGTTAGTTTATCACTGAATATTTTTAACTTCTTCTATGAATAGCCTTTAAATCTGCCATATTTGTTTAACAGAAATTCAACTTATTTTGGGGTAGAAGACAATTGGTACAAATCATAGACAAATTTCTCTTATTTCATTATACCACACTCCTTTATTGATATGTTCTTATAGTGCATTTATTTTATTTTTTAAAAATTTGTTTGTTACACTTTAAGTTCTGTGGTATATGTGCAGAACATGCAGGTTTGTTACCTTGGTATACAAGTGCCATGGTGGTTTGCTGCATCCATTGCCCTGTCATCTACATTAGGTATTTCTCCTAATGCTATCCCTCCCCTACTCCCCCCCACCCCCAGACAGGCCCCAGTGTGTGATGTTTCACTCCCTGTGTCCAGGTGTTCTCATTGTTCAACTCCCACTTATGAGTGAGAACATGTGGTGTTTGGTTTTCTGTTCTTGTGTCAGTTTGCTGAGAACGATGGCTTCCAAATTCATCCATGTCCCTGCAAAGGACATGAACTCATCCTTTTTTATGGCTTCATAGTATTCCATGGTGTATATGTGCCACATTTTTCTTTATCCAGTCTATCATTGATGGATTGATTCCAAGTCTTTGCTATTGTGAACAGTGCCGCAATAAACATACGTGTGCATGTGCCTTTATAATGGTGCATTTATTTTAACTTGAATGTGCTCTGATTCGCACCCCATTTCTATTTCCTGTAACTCTTGCTTGTATTACTGATGTGCTTAGACGTGACCATTCATTTCTCAAAGAAGATCGAACTAGTGCCTCTAGTTCAATCAGGGTACTTCTGTATTAGAGGGCATTCTTCAAGGGATGAATGGATTTTTTCATTATCAGTTGTACCTTCATAGTTCAAATTCATCACTTAGACTTTGACATAAATCATTCAGCATCCTTCAGGAAACCTTAGGAATCCTCAAGACAGTGGTAGTTTCAAAGACATTCCACATGTTAGTTCTCCTTTCAAATCCATTATTTAAAATTTCTCAGTAAAATAAATGTAGAGAGAAAGTAGGGCAAGGTATGAAAATCTTCCATAGTCTTCAACTGCATACACTGGGTGTCCCATTGGTCAAAAACTCTGGCTCATACCAAAATTTGATCTGGAAAAATTTTGCCAAGAGAAGCTATTTCCAAAGAGTTTCCAGGATGAGACTGTATGATATAGTTCAATTTTCCATTTCTTTACATGGTCTTCCCTTGTGCTACATTCTTGTAAGCAAGGATGGTACTAAAGATACTCAGAAGAGTCATTATCATCAAGGACAGTAGAAAGTGCTCTTGGAAAAGCACTTTTTAGGTTGGACATGGTGACTCACATCTGTAATCCCAGCACTTTGGGAGGTTGAGGCAGGAATACCCCTTGAACCAAAGAGTATAAGACCAGCCAGCCTGAATGACACAGCAAGACCCCATCTCTATGAAAAAAAGGTACTTTTATAGAACATATTGCTCCAAAAATGTAGAGGAAAGCTCATTTTGTGTTCATAACATTGTGTGGTATGAAGTATTTACCTTCCAGTAGAGTTTGTGGTGAGTGTTTTTACTTGATCTATAAAGAAATTACTGGGCAGTGGTGCAACCTTTTTCTTCTTTTCCCACTCACATCTGAGATGATGGACAAGAAGAAAGAGAAATTGTAACATAAATGTTTCTCCCTCTCCCCCCTACTCTGCAAAGAAATCCTCTGTATTTTCAGGAAAACCCTTATGTTCAAATGACTATAATGGTTTAGTTGCCCTATGCTGAGGTATTTTTATATTCCAACTAAAAGAGCCTTTTAGCATAGAATGCCTGAAACTTCATACCTGAAACATTAATATCTCATCAATTTACAGAAAAGACCATCTCTGGGAGAATATCATTATCTTCCAAGATTTGTATGGAGCTGAAAACCTTGTCTATGAAATAGCCCATAATATACTGAGATATGATTAAAAATGTGGACCTAAAAATGGAATTGCAGAGCATGCAGCCTTGGGAAAAGGGATGGTGATAAATATAAAAACACTGAGGTGGAAAGTGAGTTTTACCATGTCTACAATCAGCACCAAAATATCACTTGTACTAAAGTAATAGAATGAGATGGGTTACAAAAAGCATGTTTTTATTGCAATATAGATGCAAGATATTTGTAAAAGGAGAGGATTTTTTAAATTCATTTGGGGTATATCTTTGATACACAGCCATTGAGTCAATCTCTCTAGACCATTCAAAATGAGAACATTCAATGCACAATTGTAAATGTGCCCAATTTCATAATCTCCTGTAAATACTATCAGTTCCTGGAGAGCTGCTGGGCTTTGGAAAGGTGGGTTGATTCTTCTGTCTCATCACAGCATTGGGGGGAAAATGTTGTGACTTGAGTGTGGATATCCTATTTATCTCCTGTTGGGAAAGAAGTATTTACATGCATTATGATGCTTTGAAATGATGATTTAGAATGGTTAGAGGAAAATATAGTGTCCAGGTTCCAGCCACTGGGCAGAGAGATTACCATAATTCTGTGTGAATAACACTTTATAAACACATTTGTCACAAAGGAGCGGTGTCACACGTAATCTGATTCATTCCATGTAATGGATTAGGTGAAATTCACTTAGATTTTCAGCAACGTGTGTAAAATAACTAACTTAACCTATCTGCAAACTATACTTTATCTTTAAATCTTGTAAGTGCTCTTGGGACTACAATGAATAGGCAGTTATATTTCAATGGGTGATGGAATGGACAATATCAGTCTCCTATCACAAATCATCATGAAACCAGCCCATTCAGGCTGTTTGCTTTACATAGGAAAATGTGTGTGACCATACATATCGTAGAATTATCTATTCATATGCATGAGGTCTTGTGTCAAAAAAGTTTTCTTATTGAGGCAGATGTTCTGGCTAGGAAAATATCGAAACCAATTGGTCTGAATGTTTGATTAACTGATGGTTCTTAATGCTTAATGCCATATTTTGGCTTCTAAAGATTTACTGAATGTGACATCATTGCATCTTTCTTCGTCTGTCTGGGCTGCTACGACAAGAATACCCTAGCCTGGGTGAATTTTAAAAACTAATTTATTTCTTATAGTTCTGGAAGCTGAGACATCTGAGATCAGGGTTCTGCCATGCTCGGGTTCTGGTATGGGCCTTTTTTACAGTTTTTAGACAGCCACCTTCTTTCTCACTGTATCCTCATATGGTCAAGGGGGAGACAGAAAGAGAAAGGGAAAAGAGAAAGAGTTCAGGAGAAAGAGAAAGAGAGAGAGAGAGAGAGAGGGAGAGAGAGAGAGGGAGAGAGAGAGAAAGCTCTCATTTCTCTTCTTAAAAGTGCACAAATTCTGTCAAGGGCTACACTCTCATGATCTGATCACCTCCAAAGGTCCCCCACCTCCTGATCTCATCACGCAGGGGATCAGGGTTTTGACATATGCATTCTGGAGGAGCACAGACATTCAGTCTGTAGAAGCATCTGCATTTCCTTTTGGGGGGAATTGTCTCCCTTTCATTGTGTGAAATTGAGTACTAAGGTAGGCCAAGTCAACTGTCTCCATTTAGAAAGCTAATGGGACAATGTGGTCTCTGGCCAAGGAGCAGGCATTTGACTTAAGCATCCCTAGTCAGGGTGTTGCCTTTGTGCAAGGGACGACCATGGAATGGATGGCCCATGCCTCGTTGCTGCAGACTGGTGTGATGACAAATGGCTTCCAGGAGCCTGTAGAAATATCTTTGTGTGCACTTGATCCCAAGTATTTATCTTCATACTCAGGTGGATTTTTTATCTCTTTCCAATATATTTCTCCCAAATTCCAAAGTTGCTTTGGACTAAATCCCACACTGATACAGATGTTGCCCCACTGGAAGATGTGTGGCAGAAGGTAGAAATAAACATTTGAAATTAAATTTCATGCCATTTATCTCATGAGTATCAATTTCATCCAGAAAAAATGACTACAAAGGCAAACTTCATAAGGAATTAAGTATCTCATTCTCATTTTGTCCTTTAAGACAGTGACTATATCCGGAAAACACATTGGACTAAAGGGTAAATTATGTCAGTTTTTTAAAAGTAAAATTTAATCTTGATTTAACATAGTTTTTCTGAATTTATCATTTTTTTAGAGACAGGATCTCACCCTGCTGCCCAGGCTGGAGTGCAATGGCACAATCAGAGTTCACTGCAGCTTTGACCTACTCAGTTCAAGGGATCCCCAGGCCTTAGCCTCCCAAGTAGTTGGGATTACAAGTACACCTCCATGTCCAGCTAAGTTTTTTTCTTTTTTGGTGAAGACAGAGTTGCACAAAAGTAAATTTTAACATTAAGACTGCCATTTTGCGGTGTGACATATATATGTATTGGTCCGTTTTCAAGCCACTGATAAAGACATACCTGAGACTAGGAAGAAAAAGAGGTTTAATGGGTTTAATGGACTTACAGTTCCACATGGCTGGGGAGGCCTCACAATCATGGAGGAAGGCAAGGAGGAGCAAATCACATCTTACTTGGATGGTGGCAGGCAAAGAGAGAGCTTGTGCAGGGAAACTCCCCTTTTTAAAACCATCAGATCTTGTGAGACTTACTTGCTATCATGAGAACAGCATAGGAAAGACCTGCCCCCATGATTCAATTACCTCTTACTATATCCTTCCCACAACATGTGGGAATTCAAGATGAGATTTAGGTGGGGGCACAGGCAAACCATGTCTATCTAAATTATATATATATATATATATATATATCTGTATCTATCTATTTATGAATTGGGAAGATTCAGAAAATAGCAGATGTAAGACCCTGGTAGAAACAACAGCTCTAGGTAGAGTCTTGGAGAACTCTGGTGTTCTTTGATACATACCTATTCTCACCAGGGAAAGAGAAACATTCTACTCCTTATCTACCATTTTCTATCAGGGGTTTAGTCATTTGTTCCCCTTAAAACAAAAAGCTGAAATTCATTGAATAATAAAAGCAGAACCCCTTTTAAAATCATATATATATATATATATATACACATAATATGATATATTGTATATATGATATAGGTTTTTATCCACAGTTCCTGGGTCATAACTCCCATAATGCCTGCTGTAATGTTGGGGTGCTTTTGGCCTCAGAAGCAGACTTCAGAGAACAGAATCTCTCTCTCACTACATTCTCCTGCCTTCCTTCTACCTGCCCAAAGCAGTGGGACTCTAACCTTTCCCTGAGTTTCATTTTTTTTTTTTTAAAATGGAGTTTTGCTTTGTTGTCAGGGTCACCACCTGCGGGGGTCTGTCCTGCAGACCCTGACTCATTGACGGATTAATAAAGTACACCAACACACAGATATTATGCTTTGCCAGTTCGGCTGAGGGTCCAGGAGGCTTACAGGTACCCTGGAGAGTGCTGTAAACAGTTGCAAACACTAGCCCTCCACAGCCAGTCAGGCTTACATTTATTTAGTAAAGTTTAATTGACAAAGGCTTCAGTCGACACCACTAGAGGTTAAAGATCAAAGCACAGGTTCCGATGCCCAAGGCAAACACCATTAGAGGGTAATATCCCTGGTTGACCTCCCCCCCAGAGGGCCATCCTGCTCAAAGCTTAGTTTTAAGACCACATGAGTAAACAAGTTAGTTCGGTAAACTCCCCCACACAGCCTTGCTATTTGCTTTGGTTATTAACTAAATGTAAGGGGGATTTAGGCTGCCTTCAGCTGAAACTTCTACTGAAACTGTGAAAAACCTCAGGCCTTCCAAAATGGTTTGAGACTATATTCAACAACTTTCTCTACTATTTTTCTGTTAATATTTTTGCCACCATCCTGAGTGAATTCCCACATTCTGTCACCCAGGCTGGAGTTCAGTGACACGATCTTGGCTCACTGCAACCTCCACCTCTTGGGTTCAAGCAATTCTCCTACCTCAGTCTCCCTAGTAGCTGGGATTACAGACACCCACAACCACACCCAGATGATTTTTGTATTTTTAATAGAGACAGGGTTTCACCATGTTGGCCAGGCTGGTCTTGAACTCCTGACCTCAAGTGATCCTCCCACCTTGGCTTCCCAAAGTGCTGGGATTACAGATGTAAGCCACCACACCTGGCCCTTTCCCTGACTTTCTGATCCATAGTCACATGTGTTATCTTTTGCACCACTGACCCTCTGATATGGTTTGATTGTGTCTCCACCCAAATCTCATCTTGAATTGTAGTCCCCACAATCCCCAAGTGTCATGGAAGGGATCTGGTAAGAGGTAATTGAATCATGGAGGTGGTTACCCTCATGCTGTTCTCATGAGAGTAAGTGAATTCTCACAAGATCTGATGGTTTTGTAAGGGGCTTTTCCTGTCATAGGCAGCTTCTATGTTGATTGTTGTTGCAGTGTGAGAGCAGAGGAAAATCACTTTGAGTTTGTGTGTGAGTTTGTTTTTTCCTCTTGAGACTATTTGGATTAAAATGTGAAACTGTGGAGTTGCCTCTAGTTGGGTTGGTCCTGAAAGGGGGTGCTATTTTTGTCATCCAGTGAATTTCAGCTTTGTGTTAAAACCACAATAGAAATTGTAGGTAAGGAATGAAATTAGAGTCACATGGTTTTCTTTCCAAGGTGAGAATAGGAATGTGGCAAAAAAAAAAAAAAACACCAAGATACTTTATACTGTAGCAATCATTTCTATAATACTAGTGTCCTACACCTGCTGTTTCCCAGGTCATCCCAATTCATGTCATCATTGTCTCTTACTGTAATTACTGTGAGAGAGCTCCTAATTGGTATCCTTGCTTCTAGTTCCTCCCTTATTCTGCTCTGTTTTTCAAACTATAGCTAGAGCTATCTTTAAAAATTGAAATATGATTGTGACACTATTGGAAACCATGCATAACTTGGACAGCTTCCCATATCTCTTAGGGTAAGGTCTATGCCCTTACCTTGTGCTTTCTATTGACACCCCAGCCTCACCTCCCATGGCCTCTTCACACTTCACCCCAGACACATTGCATTTATTTCTATTTCTTACATGAGGCTTAGCCTCTCAGATATCTGGGCTTTCTCTCTTGAAGTTCATGTTGCCCCAAAGACTCTCTGCCCTCTCCTCCTATTTTGAAACATCGCATCCACCACCAACACATATATTTTGCAAAATGTCTGCTCACTCTTCCTGCAGTAAGAATTTCCTGTCTTCTCCCATGTTCCCTCTTCATCCTTTCCCTTTCACTAAACATCCTATTGTTTACTCTGCTGATTCCCTTCTGAATGGTATACCCCACTTGACAGTATTCTTGCGGTGGGAAGTAGGGAAGGTCTCTCATTCACATTTGTATTTCTAGGACCTAGTGTAATTCCTGGCTCCTAGCAGATATTTTTTAAAAGTCAGCATATTTTTTTTCCTGAATACCAAATCCAATAGAAACTGATGAGATAAAATGGGACCACCAGTTTCTATTTCTTCTGTAACCTTCATCCCTCAATGGACCTTTGAGAATGCTGTTTAAGCCAGACATTGAGAAAGAAATCTGTCTATTTATATATTGGGGGATAGTTACTCAGGCAAGACAGCTTGTCTGTAAAACATAAAATAAAATAAAATAAAATATTAGAATTAGCCTACACCAAAATGACATTAATTGGGTACACATCACCACCACATAATGCACAAATACTGCCACAGATTTTTGAAAATGGTAAAATACTGCACAAATGTAAAACATTATCATATAGGATCATGAGAATACACACCCAAATAACTGTAATATGATAGCATGACCAAGGCTGTGGGCAATCATTGTGAGCTTTTTCAGTAACTAGGAGATGGACAAATATCCTAAAATAATGCTATTAATCTATGTGTTATGTAGTCATATTCTGTGAAGCATGATTTTATCTGCACAATTTTGCTATCAAAAAAAAAAAAAAACCCATAACATTCAAAATGTCTGCTTAAAAATGGGACCAGACTGACATGTTTAACATAAAATCATCAGGAAAATTTAAGATGTAGCAATTTTGCTGATTACCAAAGAGCATGATTCTCTCCTAATACAGCATATGTCAAATTACAAAAAATATCACTATGTTGCTTTCCTTTTTTAAGATTTTTCATATGAAGCATACGAGTGTAAATATTCCCCTGACTTTTGCATATTTTAGTTAAGTTTTTTTTTAATGGGTTTTAATGCTCCTTGGCTTTCACTTTTTTTTTTGTGAGTTTCCAAGCACTGAAAGTTTCTTTTGATCTCTTCCCAGTAATTTTTCAGGTAAAAATAATATATATTGCTTTTTTGTTTGTTTTGCAAAGACATAGAATAGGCGAAGAAATGGGAGGTGGTGAGGCAGAGTTTTTTTGCTCTCCTAAGAGGAAAAAGGAAATATTTCTGCGTATCTCATTCCTATAGATGACATTTCCTATCAGATGCCTGGTGGAACTAAGTCTATTTGTTTGGTTAACTAATCACCAGTTATGTACTTCATTATTCCCTGTGAAACTCTTCAGACAGCTTATGAGTCTTCTCATGCTTATTATTATTATTATATTGTTGGTACTATGATATAGTCTTTTCAGTATAAAAATACCAATACTGAGTTGATGTCACAAACCATGTGATTTCATTTTTCATGTTTTGTTGTGTTCTATTCTTCCAAGTTATAGGGATGATTACTGGTTTGAGCAAATATGACAGTTACTGATTGGAATTCAGCCTATAGCCACAGATTAATGAAAAAGAAAAAAGGAACTATCTCAGGCAATGATAGTACTTAGGGTTTGGCTTTTCTCAGAAACACTCCAAGTGTTTACTTTGTGAGCTAATTAGGAATGAGCTTCCCAAGATGATCCAACAATTTAGAAAAAGGAAAGGAAAAAAATACCCACCAGAATGCAAATATCCTGGGTTTCCAATTCACAGAAGCAAAATATGTGGACTGGTTTATGAAATACACACCATTATCTTCTTCCCTCTGGGAAAAGCAGCTTGCTGAACAAACACTCCATGTCAGTCTGTTCCAGCCTTGAGAAAAGCCCACTGCGTGCCAGTAAAAGTCATGGCTCAAAATTATGACACCAATGTTCAGACGAGGAAGTGTTTATATTTACAAAGAACTTGTTTCATAAAACTACCCTTTTCAGGACTGGCAGCATCAGTATTGCCATGGACTGAATTATGCTCCCTCCAAAACTCATACATTGGAGCCCTGACCCCCCGCAATGTGATAGTAATAGGAGGTGAATCCTTGGGAAGACAGTAGGGTTTAGATAATGTCAAGTTGGTGCAGTCCTCACGATGGGATTAGTGTCATTATAAGCAGAGGAAGAGTCACCAGAGCTCCCCTCTTTCTCTGCCATGTGAGGACTAAGAGACCAGGTGGCCGTTTACAAGACTGGAAGAGAGAGTTCTCACCAGGAACCAATCTTCTGGGACCTTGATCATTGACTTCCAGCCTCTAGAGCTGAGAACATACATTTCTGTTCTTAAATCATCCATCCTATGGGTTTTTGTTGTTGTTGTTGTTATGTTGGCCCAAGCTCACTGATGCAAATATAAACACAGAATGAATTGAATCCATGCAAATCAGCATCCCCCAGGAGACAGAGCATGTACCTGAGTTTCTCAGTGCTCAGGTTAATTATCGTAATAGATCCGCAAACATTCAGATAGGAAGGGATGGGCGTGATCAGTTTCCTAGCTCCTTAATTATGCAGAAAAGGAAACTGGAGCCCAGACTGGTTGGGTGACTTGCTTGATGTCTCACAACCAGTTAGTCACAGAGATTCAAATACAGATTGAGCATCTCACATCCAAAATGCTCCCAAATCTAAAACTTTTTGAGCAGCAACATGATGTTCAAAGGATATGCTCATTAGAGCATTTTAAGTTTTGGGATTTGGATTTGGGGTGCCAAACCAGTAAGTATAATGCAATTATTCCAAAATTAAAAAAAAAATCTGAAATCCAGAACACTTCCTTGTCCCAAGCATTTTAGATAAAAAGATATTCAACCTGTAAAACCCACCCTTTTCACTTGCAACCAGTACAGTTTCAACTACAACATGACAGATTGGTTCTAGACTTTTAACCCAGCTTTCCTTTTGTTGATGAAGAAGCAGAAAAGGTTTTGATAATCCCATTCGCCCTACAAATAATCACATGTACGTATGAATGTGTATGCATGTATGAATAAGTATGTGTATGTAAACATATCCAGACATGTATGTAAATTTTAAATGCATTATTATGTCAGCTTGATAATAAATTGCTACACGGTAATATCAAAGCAATCAATAATAAAATAAGAGGAAGGTCATATCTTAAATCCTCCTGCATTTGACTTTGTGTCTGGTCTAAATTGATAGTCAGAGACACCAT
Organism: Ateles fusciceps; assembly: GCA_036589455.1. Taxonomy (NCBI): domain Eukaryota; kingdom Metazoa; phylum Chordata; class Mammalia; order Primates; family Atelidae; genus Ateles; species Ateles fusciceps. The sequence goes on along the minus strand of JAZHEH010002960.1, from coordinate 430,842 downwards.
CAATAACATCAACAGAAAGTGTATGACAGATTTAACTCCTGGCTTCATCAGTGACTCTTTTGCAATGAGTTTGGGAGCTCACACTAAGCTGGATAGAAAGGAAGGAAGGACCCGACATTATGAGGGGTACATACCATACTCTTTAAAACTAAGATCCTATTTAATGCTCGCCACAATTGTACAAAGTAAATGTCACTCACATTCCACAAAACACTTAGCAGATTCATAAGTCTGCCATGGGAGGCACTATGTGGCCCAGTGGTTTGAATTCAACTTCTTTTCATCTTCACAAGGAGCAAGCTCTTAAAGCCAAAAGGGGTGAATTATTTATCCTTGTATCTCCCCCAGATAAATGATATGCTAAGTTCTCTATGCATTGTATTCATAAATTAAGGGCCTCCTTTCGTGTCACGTACTGTTTAAAGAAAGCTTTCCAAATTGCTTTTCAGTGTATGAGGGGCACTACAGTGTGATGGTGAAGACTTTGGGCTGTGAAGTTGAATCAATTTAGATCAGTATCCATTGTTATTTCTCTCCCTGCCTGACTCTGCTTACACTGTTTCTTGTCTTTGCTCCCAGCTCCTGGGGAATAACTGTCTAGGGATCCATTTCTCTGCTCCTGATTTTCTTAGTGGAGAAATACTTTCTCCCCAACTTGGATAAACTTGGGAAGTTAGCTCCATATGCCTTCCTCCCTCTTGGAGAGTGCAAAGAGACAGATTCTCCCAAGAAAAGAGGCAGGTGTTTGGCCTAAACTATATCCATTTAGACACTCTCCCCAAGAACAATTTTTTTTAACTTGGGCTCATATCCCCGTTCTTTCCTGAAATGATTATTCCTACCTATGTAACACTTATAGCCACATACAGGGACACCTCCCTGGAGGTAACATCTTATGTGTGATCTCAGGATGGAAGGAAACATTTTTTTCTGCTAGAATTTTCAAAAGCATTGTCATTTCTTTTTGAAAGGATGAAGACATCAAAAGGTCGCAGAACTCAGGTAATTTCGCAGGCATTGCAACTCAACAGAATGCTTGGATAAGCTGGTGATGTTAAAAGCGCATGACAGCTGACTGTCAAAACAACCTTTGTGTAGGGAACAGAAGAGACACTCATGTGGGTTTGACTGAAACCAACTTCAAGGCTCCCCAGACTGAGGTATGCTGTGTTTTGATAGCCAGGGAATAATCATGGTAAGCAGGACAGAAAAGTTGAGGAGGCTCCATGGGAACAAGAGTGTCAAATCCATTGAGCAAAAAGGCCATGGGAAAAGGACGATTTCTAGTGATAACAACCAAAAGGACTGGTCAGATGATACCTAGGAAAACATGGAAGGAGGGTAATCAATAATCACCCATTTTTGTTTCTAAAATCCAATAGATGAAGAAAAACAGTGAATTCGATGAATATTCAAACATTTATTTAATGTCAAGAAGGGCTCTAAAGCCAATGCAGTCACTGAAAGCAGTAAGACTTTGAAGCAGTTGCTTTTGGCATTTGGATCATAACTCTTCAGTCTGCTGGAGGAGTCAGCCACAGCTCCAGACTGCAAAGATTTTCCAATTGGGGTTTTATGAGAGAACTCCCCAAGATGCCACAGAGCAAAGTCAAGGGAGATTCCATTTAAAGGCAAAGGTATGGTGAATCCAAAAGAGAGAGAGAGAGACAGACAGACAGACAGATTGACAGAGAGAGAGAGAGAGAGCATACATAAGGAATCCAAAAGATATTCTAAGGACCAGACACAAAGTTCTTGGGCATTATTTACACATAAACCATGTTTTGCCTTAGAACTAAACCATCAAGGTATGCACAAAAAATTTTACTTCTTCAGGAAAATGCAAAGCACAAGTTTATGGCAAGCATTTAAAGCTTCTCTGGCTATGTCATCAAACCAGATCTGTCTAACTGGTTAGGCCAATGTTGCAAACCATCAGTGGAGAAATTAACCATGATGGTCTCCAGGGGCACTTCAGCTTTAAGCAGCACATCCTGAATCCCACAGCCCTTTAACTTGACAAAGAGTCAGAAACCACACTTGCGGGGTAGCTTCAGAGATAATGATAGAACTTTTGCAATTCAGTGGTAAATCAGCTCCATCCGTGTAGTATTTGTTGAAGTCTGCTCTGTGTGGTTCTGCTTGTGAACTTCTCAGGCAGTATAACACAGAGGGGCATGCTAGCCCCATAGGTCTAGAAACTTAGGGCAGTAAGTGGACACCCCAGGAACTACCTTCGCTCACTGAGGGATGGGAGTTTCTAGATAAATACTCCAGCTTCCTCTCCCCTGGGCTGGACAGTTCTGAGATTGCTTCCACCATAGTGCCTCGGGAAATCTCCAGTGGGATGAAGATCCCATTGTCCACAGAAGTAGCCCTTTGTTAACACATCTTATATTGTTTTAGGAAGTAGAAATCTAAGATGCAACCCAAGATCCCAGCCTCCTGGTGTTCCCAATATGTATAAGACCTTTCTTTCGAGAATGGACAGAGCCCTTGAATATTATGAATGTCACTCACTTGAACAGGTTACCAAGGGGTTCACTAAGTAAATCAGTTACTCTGGGTGGGTCTGACCTAATCAGAGGAGATTTTAAGAGGGGGAAGAGTCAGCAAACAGCCATGATGATAACTGCTTATGGGACAATGTGGCAAGGAAATGCAGGCAGAACTTGAGAAGTAGAGAGTGGTTCCTCTAACATAGCTCCTACAGAAAAATGGGGACTCTAGTTCTACAACTGAAAGGAACTGATTTTTGCCACAGCTACCTGCACTTGAAAGAGAACATTGATGCATGCCTGTAGTCCCAGCTACTCAGGAGGTTGAGGTGGGAGGATTGATTGAGCCTGGGCATTACAGGCTGCAGTGAGCCATGATCATGCCACTGTAGTCCAGCCTTGGTGACAGAGCGAGACCTTGTCTCAAAAAAAAAAAAAAAAAAAACAATCAACGAAGAACACTGAGCTTTAAATGAGTAGATCTTGATTGCAGCCTTATGAGACCTTGTGCAGAGGATGCAGTTAACCTTTACCTGAATACCTGATCCTTGTGAGATAGGAGGCAGCACTCAACCTCAAAGGTGGGCCTTGGAAACAGGACCAAATTGAAGACTAGCTAAAACAGGTCCTGGACAGAAGTATCTTTCCATCAGACATGCCCACCAGTGTTCCAAGTCAGTTGGCCGTTGCCATGGCAACACCCGGGAGTTACCAACACTTTCCACAGCAATGACCCAAAAGTTACTACTCCTTCCCTAGAAATTTCTGCATAAACCGCCCCTCAATGTGCATGCAATTAAAAATGGGTATAAAAGTGACTGTGAAACCACCCTGAGCTGCCACTCTCTGCCTAGGGGTTAGGTCTGTTCTGCAGGAGCAGTCACAGAGCTATAACACTGCTGCTTCAATGAAGCTGTTTTCTTCTACCTCTGTGTTGCCCTTGAATTCCTTCCTGAGCAAAGCCAAGAACCCTTGCAGGCTAAGCCTTGCTTTGAGGCCCACCTCTCTGACATCATTTGGAAACTCAGAGGCAATATTAATAAAAGTGCGTTGTAAGGCACTTAATTTGTGCTAATTTGTTAGACAGCAATAGCACACTGATACAACTGGCTTTCCTCACCTCCGAGTCTCCTTCTGACCATACTTACAAGGATCACCTTTCAAATAAACTACTTTTACCTAAATTATTCTCTCAGAATCTACATTTGGGGAACCCAAATTTAGATATGGTTCTCAAAAAGCATAAAATCTTGATGGGTGAATAGCAAGGAATTGAGGAAAAATATATGATAATATTCACCCTACATATATTGAAGGGTAGATGACATTAAACATGGTCTTCTTTTGATCTAAAATGTTTCCAACATTTAATTGTTCCCAGCATTTAATCCCAACATAATTGGGGCTTTCTTCTCTAACTAGGAATTTTTTTTTTACAAAGGAAACTAAGAGAGTATAAATTTAAATTATCACATAAAAAAATTAGGAAGATGTTAGAAATAATTTTAGGTCTGCAAATTTATCTGTAGGATGTTGATGGAAAATGTTTAAGGTTACTTTTATGAAGATGTTAAGGAACATAGTAGGAATTATAATATTTAAGTTGTTGGAATAGCAATTCTAGAATAAAGGGAACAGATCTTCCTGGGGGAAAAAAGCTAGCTACAATTTTCCCATTTGGGGTAAATATCAGTATGTTTACATTACTCTTCTTCTCATATCTTATTCCAACTTATTGATGCTGAAGAAATACAATACAAGCTAAATTTATCCTCGTGAATGATGTTATAGGAAGGTTTCTTTCCATGCAGTATATTAGTTTTCGAGGACTTCCATAACAAAGTTCTACAGACCAGGTGACTTAAACAACAAAGATTAATTTTCTTATGGTTCTGGAGGCTGGAAGTCTGAGATCAAGGTGTGGACAGGGCTGGTTCCTCCCGAAGCCTGTCTCATGGGTTTGTAGATGCCGTCTTCTTCCTGTGTCCTCTTTGGTCGTCCCTCTGTGTATGTCTGTGTCTTCATCTCCTCTCCTTATGAGATATCTTAGTCCATTTCAGGCTGCTGTAACAGAATATTATAGACTGAATGGCTTACAAACAACAGGCATTTATTCTCCACAGTCCTGAAAGCAGGAAGTCCAAGATAAAGGCATGGGCAGGGCTGGTTCCTCCTGAGGCCTCTCTCTTGAGCTTGTAGACACCATTTTCTCCCTGTGTCCTCACATGGTTGTCCCTCTGTGTGTATCTGTGTCCTCATCTCCTCTTCTTATGAGATGTCAGTCCATTTCAGGCTGCTGTAACAGCACAGCATAGACTGGGTGGCTTACAAATAGCAGATATTTATTCTCCCACAGTCCTGGAGGCTGGAAGTATAAGCTCAGGGTGTGGGCAGGGCTGGTTCCTCCTAAAGCTTCTCTCCTGAGCTTGTAGATGCTGTCTTCTCCCTGTGTCTTCACAGGGTCATCCCTGTATTTGTCTCTGTGTCCTAATTTCCTCTTCTTATAAAGACACCAGTCCTGTTGGATTGGTGCCCCATCTTAGTGACCTCATTTTTCTTTAATCACCTCTTTAAAGACCTTATCTCTAAATACAGTGACATTCTGAGGTCCTAATGTTTAGGGTTTGACATATAAATTTTGAGGAAACACAATTCAGCCTATAACATGGAGTAAATAATTTTATATGGAAAATCCTTTCAGTTCCTTCAACCTCTGAACTCCCGATTCCATATGCACTTAGATAATTTCCTAACATGCACATAAGGTATTAGAGCTATTTTTTTACCCTGGTTGTACAATTAACATTCACACAGAAAGTTGCTGCTGTGAGTTGTAGATAAGTTCTCAGACTCATCTATGTAACCACTTTATTTTGTTCTTGCGATGGACAGTTTGATTCTGAATGTCCCAGAGAAGAGACCATAATCATGACCCCCATCTTCCCCGCCAAGCTTGCTCACTCATACTAGAGGAGGCTGGCATTGCAAAGGCTTCCTGATTGAGAACCGCAATCTCTTGAACAGCTAGCTGCACTTTGCACTGGGCTTCAACTGACTTCCAGAAAGCAGACCTGTGGACCAGCAGAAAGTAGATGAAAATGCAGAAGACAGATCTCTCTGCGTCCTCCAAAATTTCCCTTCTGCCCCATCTCATTTCCCCCTTGGTTTGGACACATTTATAAAAAAAAAAAAAAAGCTGTGATAACCTCATAACCTAACAACGCTTATGGCACTTTTGTAAAAATGACACTGCATGGCAGAATCTAAATTTTTAAAAAGTATTTGGATACCTCGAGGTGCAAGTCATAAAGTCATTAAACTTGTTTTCGTTGCATCGTGGTTCGATGCATAAAAAGGTTGTGTGAAAGGCGAGCTTATTTTTGACTTTGTGCTGCGAATCATCTGCTCTCACCCTGGAGTCCTGCACGATATCATCTGATTTCTTTCTCATGAAAAGAAAACAAATAAGATCCAGTTCAATCATCGTGATTCTCCAGTCCGAGCTTACCTTTCTGTCTCTCTGCTGATGGCAGCAGCATCCATGACATCTCAAAAGAACTTATTTCCAGATAAGGTCATATTTTGAGGTTCTGGGTGATGTAAATGTCAGGGAGACCCCATTCAACCCATTGCAGAATATGTCTTTCTTTTTCATTGCCATCTTTCTCTGGCTCTCACTTTGTACTGACCCCCTCCAAGGAGCTGAGAAATCATCTCCTGCAGGAAGAAGGAGAAAGTCTGCTATTCTGGGCACAGCCTGTTATTTTTAGAGTGACACTGTTCACAGAGCCCATGCCCAGACAGCCTTGGCATAAACAATCTGTAGGATCCCACATCAGCCGCAGAAATGAGAACAAAAGTAAAAACTCTAGCAACAGGATTAGGAACCTGAGCCACAGCCCCAAGGCTTGTCCTCCTCTGATTAATGGGCTAACTGCAAAATATCCAGGTGTTTTGTTGCTTTAATCGGGTATTGCTTTTGGTTTTAAATGTAATAAGCTCAGCAGCGACGTTGATCTGAGTTTTTATCTCTCACTTTTAGTTTGTATTCCCAGGTTGGAAGGGCCTTCCCTGCTGTGATTCTTTCTAGAAGCTGGGTCACTGGCATCCTCAGTGCCTGTCCATCAAAGGGATGCAGGCACAAAAGGTTTTCTCAAGGGCTGCCTGCCAAATCCGGGGAGGCTGTCCCAGTACTGAGCTCACATTCAAGCTAGATTATCAACGCTCTCAGGGACACCCGCTACATGCCAAAGAAATGTTTACAGAGCGCCTTGAGATCTCACTGCCAGCAGTGAGAAGATGTTGGTGGTGGTAGTGGTGGCGGCAGCTACACTCCAGTTGCTGCAGAAAAGCAAAGAGAGATCCAATGAGTGTTTGGCTGAGGAAGAGGGATTGAGCTCCATCTGTGTGCAAAGTAGAGGGGAGGCGACTTAACAGCTCATTTCATCTCTAATGGGTATTGATTCAAGTCAACCAGGATAACACAAGTGTATGCACATATGTATCACCCGGATGGATGAAGGTGTGAAAAAAAAAGTGTCATTTCCCCACCTTTCTGAAAGTGGGTACCAAAGAAAACGTAGTAATCATAGTGATTATGGTAAACCTGTGTGCATAGATAGTGATTTTTTCTTCTAGGATCAGAAATGGAAATTCCGCCTTCTCTCCTCCCCTCGGGGTTTGGGAAAGTATGTGTACTTTGATTTCTCATCATCCTGACTTCCTTTTTCAGAATACTGTTGCTCAAAAGCTTTGTTTGTCATCAGATTCAGCATGTTTTGACCTTGAAGTATTACTTTGATCTTAAGGTTGATTCTCCTGATCTTCTCATTTGAATCCAGGCACATGATGTGGTTAGATCCAGATGATTAGATCACACAATCACCAGCTTCTATTCACTCATTCTTTTCCTGCATCCACTCATTCAATATTTGTCTAGAATGTGTTACTTATAAAGCAACCAAGTGTATCAGGGGTTTAGTAAGTGTAGGTGATGTTCTAGAGGCTAGAAAGGCATTGTTGAGCAAGGCAGATGGTTATGAGTGATGACTTCCTCCAAGGTAGAGACTAAAAGGCTATGGAGAAATAAAACAGTGTGGCCTTGGTCTGTCTGAAAGGTAGAGAGCAGGACTAGAGAGTGTGACTTTTAGCATAAACCTAAACAATATCCAGAGCAAAAGATAAGAGGAACACACTGGCATTGTTGGTGGAGGTGGTAGCAAATCCAAGACCATGAGTGAAATGGTTTGGATTTGTGTTCCCACCCCAAATCTCATGTTGAATTTTAATCCCCAGTGTGGAGGTGGGCCTGGTGGGAGTTGACTGAATCATGGGGGTAGTTTCTAATTGTTTAGTACCATCTTCCTAGTGTTGTCTCATGACAGAGTTTTCACGAGATCTGGTTATTTAAAAGTGTGCAGCACCTCCCCCTGACTCTATCTTCCTCCTGCTTCCACCATGTAAGATATACTTGCTTCCCCTTCACCTTCTGCCATCATGGAAAGTTTCCTGAAGCCTCCCAGCCATGCTTCCTTTACAGCCTGTGGAACTGTGAGTCAGTTAAACCTCTTTTCTTCATAAATTACCCAGTCTCAGGTAGTTCTCTATAGCAATGCAAGAATGAACTTATACAATGAGATGTCTGTTAGTCAGGATAAGCTAGGTTTTGCTGCTGAAACAAAATCCATGAGACATAAATGGCCACAGCTTCAAATGTTATTAGTTTCCCATATCACTGTCTGATGGGGCTGGGCCATCTTCCTGGGCCTTATAGCTTTGCTGTCTGGAACTCATGACCTCACAGGGGACACCTCACAGGGAAAGAGAGAGAAGAGAAAAAGGAGTATTGACTACTTACTGCCTGCATGTAGAAATGCCACATGTGCCTTCTGCTCACATCTCATCAGGCAGAACTAGTACTTGGTGCTGTGTAATTGTAGGACAGTCTGAGAAATACAGGAAACTACTTGATATCTGGTAATCTGTCAGAGCTACACTATTTCTAGTACAAGCCAGGAAGAGGCTAGCTACATTGGAAGACTCAAAGCCAACGTGAATGACTAGGGTAACAAATAGAGGAGAGATAACACCATAAAATGAGTTTGGAACAATAATGAAAGACCGCACCATGCAGTGTCTTAAGGCCATGTTGCTGAGTACTTTAAGGGTCATGGGAGGAGAGCAGAGATGGACAGCGACTGGTTTCTCAACTTTGAAAATTTCTTAAGCGTATAAGAGTAGATTTAGAGGTTACAGTCCTTGGCTACTGATTACAACACATAGGCTAAAATGCTCTACAAGCAAGACAATCAGTAAAACTTCATTATTCAGAAAAAAATCAGCAAAACTTTGTAATTCAGAAATAAATCAGCATCCTATCCAATGTCAGTAGGTTATGTATTAATCAGTATGTCAACAGTTTGAGAAACTTATGTTAAGATTCTTTGCTCAGGGATGGAGTCTCCATGCATCACAAGACCTTCTTAAGGCAGGTTAATTTAGAAGCCTGCTAATACAGTTTGGATGTGTTTTGCCACCCAAATTTCATGTTGAAATGTAATCTCCAGTGTTGGAGGTGGGGCCTAGTGGGAGGTGATTGGATCATGGGGGTGGATTTCTTATAAATGGTTTAGTTCCATTCACCAAGTGTTGACATTGTGATAGTGAGTGAGTTCTCATGACATCTAGATGTTTAAAAGTGTGTGACATCTCTCCCCCACTTCTTCCTCCTGCTCCAGCTATGTAAGATGCCTGTTCCCTCTTCACGTTCTGCCATGATTGAAAGTTTCCTGAGGCCTCTCCGGAAGTTATCATGCTTCTTGTACAACTTACAGAACCATAAGTCAATTAAACCTTTTAAAAAAATAATAAATTACTCACTCTCAGGTATTTCTTTTTAGAAATGCAAGAACAGACTCACACAGAAAATTGGTGTTGGAGGTGGGTCCTGGTAGGTGGTGATTAAATCATAGAGGTGGATTTCTCATGAATGATTTAGCACCATCCCTTTTAGTGCTGCCTTCATGATAGTGAGTATGTTCTCATCAGATCTGGTCGTTTAAAAGTGTGTAACACCTCCCCTCTGGCTCTCTTACTGCTGCTCTGGCCATGTGATGTGCCTGTTCCCCTTTCACCTTCCGCCATGATTGTAAGTTTTCTGAGGCCTCCCAAGAGACTGAGCATATGCCAGCATTGTGCTTTCTGTACAACCTGCAGAACTATGAGCCAGTTAAACCTCTCTTCTTTATAAATTATCCAGTCTCAGGTATGTCTTTATAGCAGTGTGAGAATGGACTAATACTCCTGTCAAATGTGACCTGTAGGTTATCAAAGGCAACAAATTAAAAAGCTAAAGCATGATCCAAATGAGAGGAGGTGAGATTGTGAATGCAGTCCATGGCTGTGGGCATCAACATAGAGAGAAAAGAGCTTGTTGGAGAGATATTAAAGATAAGGATGATCTAAGACTAATAACTGGGTTTGGGACATGTGGTAGGCAGAATAAAAATGCACATGTCCTAATCCCTTGGAGCTTGTGAATATGCAATCTTTCTTGCCAAAAGGGAGTTTGTGGATGTGATTAAGTTAAGGTTCCTGAGATGGGAAGTTTATCGTGGATTAGTCAGGTGGCCCAGTGTCATCACAAGGATCCTTATAAGAAAGAGGCAGGAGGGTCAGAGTCAGAGAGAGATGGAAGATGCTATTGATATTGCAGAAGAATGATCAATAGCATCTTCAAATCTGATCTTGAAGAAGGAAAGCATGAGCCAGGGAATGCTGGCAGACTATAGACATTGGAAGTGACAAGGAAACAGATTCTTCCCTGCACTTTGCAGAAAGAAACACTCTGTATTAGTCTGTTTTCACGCTGAAGATAAAGACATATCCCACGCTGGGTAATTTATAAAGAAAAAGAGGTTTAATGGATTCACAGTTCAAGGTGGCTGGGGATGCCTCACAATCATGGCAGAAGGCAAAAGGAACATCTTACATAGCAGCAGGCAAGACAGAGTTTGTGCAGGGAAACTCACCTTTATAAAACCATCAGATCTCATGAGACTCATTCACTATCATGAGAACAGCATGGGAAAGACCTGCTCCGCATGATTAAATTACCTCCCACTGGGTCATCCCACAACACATGAGAATTGTGAGAGCTACAGTTCAAGATGAAATTTGGGTGAGGACACAGCCAAATTCATATCAACTGCCCTGCCAACACCTTGATGTTAACCCAAGTAAGACTTCATCTCCAAAACAATAAGATAGTACATGTGGTTGTGTAAAGCTCCTAAGTTTGTGGTAGCTGGTTACTGCAGCCACAGGAAAAAAATACAGGACAGATAAGGAGAGAGAGAGCAGGTTGACTCCCAGGTTATAGAGAACAACTACATGGATGGTGGATCTCTCACCTGCTCCTTCCACAGAGGAGCAGTTCTGAGAATAAAGACACATTCTCTTTTGCACACATTGCATCTGTAACCATGCCAGAGCAACCTGGTTCAACTTTTATGTAACAAAGTCGTGAGTTGTTTTTCAGTTGTAATGGATCCCCCAGTTTAAGGTCAGCTAACCTGAGCATTCCCAGATGAACCAAGGTGGAACCTAAGCCCTTGGAACAAGGAATGGGGACTGAACGAAGAAGCAGACACTGCATGGCAGGATCCAGGATCCAATCAGATTGAGCTCTAGTGTCACCCCACGGCAGAATACAGTAGATATGCCTCCCAGCGTCACCTCATTGTAAGATGCAGTCAGATCATGCCCCATTATTCCATGCTTATAAAACCCAACCTATCTCCCCAATCAGGGAGAAAGGCTTGAGTATTTCCCTGTCTCCTTTCCTTTCCAGTTGACTTGCAATAAAACTTTCCTTTTCTCAAAAGCCAGTTTCATGGAATTGGCTTCTTTTGCATCATACAAGAGACTGTTGATTGCTCAGTAACACATTTGAGATGGAAATTGATGGTAAACAATTGGCTAAAAATCCAGAGTTCTGAGGCCAACTCTGCCCTGAGGATAGAGAAGAGCTGGTGTTCAAGCTGTTTGACAATGGGTCTGAATGAATCTGACTGCCTTCTGGCCTTAGAAAAACAAAATAGTTGTATCCCGTGCAAGGCTATTGATCAACCGGGTGTGCAAGTCCTTCACACAACAGCCAATATGCACACCATCCTTATAGATGTTGCAGATGAACACATAGCCAATGAGAACATCTTGCAGAACATCAATGTTTAGTGCACCAACTATGAACCACACCCTATATTTTTTTACTTCAGATCTTATGACATTTTCCTCTGGTTCCTTCAAATATTTTAATCTACCGGTCTTTCTTTCTCCTTTTGCAACATGTTTCCTAGTTTTTGATAGCCATTGCCAAGGCCTTTGCATCTTAAAATAAACTCCCTCTTATTTTGAGAGTATGGCTTCCGTCAGTCACATCAGTGAGAGTCATTGCAGAGGTGACACGGAAGGACAGAATTCAAACAGCATTTGGTGTAGGAGAAAATAAGCCAGAGCTATGATAAGGAGAGTGTAGAGGAGGAAAACTGCATTCCTGGGCACCAGTCTATGGAGATGCAGCAAAATCACAAAGGGGGTGTTTTCTTTGATTTTATTTTCCTATGAGTTCCTGATTTTAGGTTTGTTGAGCAGTGAATCCAAGTCTGGTGATGCATGTATTCACTTCCAAACAAAATCTAGCACAGGGGTTCCGGGCGGGGGGGTAGGGGAAAGTGGGCATGTTTATTTATTCCTAACACCATTTATGCACATGACACTACTTTGAATAGATTCAGCCTCCTTTATACCTGGGGCAACCACTACCTCTCCAGTTGGCCCCAGTTGCCAGAAAGCACTATTGTATAACATCCAACTCAATCTGATAGTTAACATTACTTGCCCTAGCCTTGTACATCCATGAGTTTATAGACCTTAAAATAAAAGACATTCTGTAGGTTCTAAGGTTATCTACATTTCCTCATCCTAAGAAATGAGAAAAGAGACAAAGAAGGAAGAGGAGGAGGTAGAAGGAAAGAAGGAGGAGGACTAGGGGGAGGCTTGGTTATAACACTTAGTTTCTGTGGCTACAGAAAGTTCAGTTCCAACCCGGAACCTCTTTGGCATGTTAAACAATGTTCTACTTCTTTGAGTTCATGTTTGCACTGGACTATCTTACTGTTTTAGGATGCATATAGCTGAGCCTAAATTCTTATTCCATTCCTTGAGTACTAAGATTTCATGAAGGAATTTGAACACAAAAGTTAACTAATATATTCCTTGTATTATTGCTGTAACCTAAGCATTGTTGAGTTTTCCCTCTCTTCTAAGGCAGGCATTCGTAAATGATGGTGCTAGTCTAACCCAGCCTGCTTCTGTTTTTGTAAATGAAATTTTATGGACACGAAGTCATGACCATTTGTTTACACATTGCCTGTGGCTGTTTTCATGCTGTAGAAGTAGATTTGAGAAATTGTGGAGACCCTATGGCCCCAAGAGCCTAAAATACACATCCTCTGGCCCTTCACCAAAAACATTTGTTAGTTCCTGCTGTTGAGGATCAATAGTCTTGTGGAGTAAAGTGTGTAGCAAAACAAATTCCTTATCTGTGATATGCTTTAAATGTTGCTGTTTAATATTTTCATGACTAATATGATATTGACTAAGTAAGGAAATACTTGAGAGAAAATCACAAGCCATTCATGAGTACTAAAGGAAAGATATAAAGAGAGAAAGGAAGGAAGGAGGAGAAAGAAAGGAAGAGGAAGGAAGAAAGGAAGGAAGTGAGGGAGGGAAGAAAAAAAGGAGAAAAGGAAAGAAGCAGGAAGGGAGGGTGGGGGGGAAAGAATGGAAAGAAGGAGGCAGGGAAGAAAGAAAGAGGGGAAAGGAAGAAAGGGGGAAGGGAGGAAGGAAGGGAGGAAGGAAAGAAGGAAGGAGGGAGGGAAAGGAAGGGCAGGGAGGGAGGGAGGGAGGGAGAGAAGGGAGGGAAGGAAGGAAGAGAGAAAAGGAAAGAGGAAAGGAGGATGGAGGAAGGGAAGGAAGGAGGGAGAGAGAGAAGGGTGGAGAGAGGGAAGGAAGAAAGAAAAGACAGAGGGAAGGAAGGATGGGAGAGAGAAGGAAGGAAGGAAGGAAGGAAAGGAAGTAGGGAGGAAGGGAAGGAGAAAGGGAGGGAAGGAGGAAGGGAGATGCCATACCAAGACCAGTGAGACCATGTGGAAGGAATAAGTTCTGCCCTAAAGAAGAACAATAAAATACACAAGAAAAAGTGTTCACTTCCATAACATGAATCTCTTTCCTACATATTAAAATGTCTGTCTGGACCACTAGATGTAAAAAAGAAAAAAAAACTTCTACTATGTTCACATACAGAGTTTCTTTCAGTATTCTGACTCCCATTTCGTCTCTCCAACATTGTTTCTCTGTGATGTGAGACCATTTAAGTTTAGCATCTGCAGTTCTTGGAAAGAGGCAATTGTTTCAACCATGTCTAATAACACCTTATGGGTCTTTAGAATTGAAGAGAACAATATTTTAGTTTGAATATGCTAATATATATTAATATGGTTAGGCTTTGTGTCCCCACCCAAATCTCATCTTGAACTGTAATCCCCCATAATCCTCATGTGTCAAAGGAGAGACCAGATGAAGGTAATTACATCATGGGGCAGATTTCCCCATGCTGTTTTCATAATAGTGAGTGAGTTCTCATGAGATCTGATGGTTTTATAAGGGGCTCTTCCCCCTTCACTCAGAACTTCTCCTTCCTGTCACCTTGTAAAGAAGGTGCTTTGCTTCCCCCTTTGCCTTCTGTCATGATTGTAAGTTTCCAGAGGCCTCATGCTAAACTGTCAGTCCATTAGATCTCTTTTTTAAATCTTGCCCAGTCTCAGGCAGTTCTTTGTAGCAGTATGAAAATGAACTAATATATTCAGATAGAATTTGGTTGTTAGTTCTTTGTATGTACAGTGAGGTAGTTTGGCTCTGTGTCCCCATCTAAATCTCATGTTGAGTTTTAATCCCCAGTGTTGGGGGAGGGGCCTGCTAGGAGGTGATTAAATCATGGGGGTGGATTTCTCCCTTGCTGTTCTGAGTTTCACGAGATCCGATTGTTTGAAAGTGTGTAGCACCTCCTCCTTCACTCTATCTCTTTTGCAGGCCATGTGAAGATGCACCAGCCTCCTCTTTGCCTTATCCCATAATTGTGAGTTTCCCAAGGCCTCCACAGAAGCAGAAGTCCGTACAACGTGCAGAACCATGAGCACAATTAAACCTCTTTTCCTTATAAGTTACCCAGTCTCAGGTATTTTTTCATAGCAGGGCAAGAAAAGACTAATATACAGAGCATCAATTTTAACATGATTCGACTCCCTTTTGAAATTTGATAACATATGTTTACACAACCCACTCCAGCTCTTCTCTGAGAATGACCTCCTGGCCCTCATACCTATATTTCTGGGACATGCACAGCATGAAAGCACTTGTGTATTTATGCTAGGTCAGACCTATAAATTTTAGTGATTTAATATTGCCTCTAATAAGTTAAGATGTAGTGACTACCTTTCCACAGTGGTTTCATGTTGCTATCCAAGTTTCAGTGTAGACTATGTCAATGCCGAGAGGTGAATATCAGTTCAGAGGACTTTGCTAGATATCTTTCTTTTTCTTTTTCATTCTTTCACCTTCTGCTCTGCACATGATAATACCCTTCAATAATGCAAAATTGTACAATAGCTGTTCTTCAGCAGTGATTCTGCCAGACCTTAACAACCATAATCTTTAGTACCAAATTCAAGAAGAATTACACTTTCAACATTTTACAAGGTCATGGAGTTAATACTTGTATCCATTTTTCTTCATTTGTCATGAACATCCTAACTGTTGTATATTACCAGACCATCAAAATCTGTCCTATTAAAATGCATATTAGAAAATGTAATATTCAAAGTATAATGGAGTAACTTTTTGCTATTTCTGGAAGATGTAAAATAGGAATTAGTTATTCAATGCTGATATAAGAAAACAAACTCACTTACTCTATGAAAATAAGTGAGTGATCATAGACAAACATACATGGGGCCTGAGGTTGGAGTATGGGTTGAAAGAAGACAACAATGTGAAGTATAACACAAGGTTAGAGTGAGCAGACTATGGTTAATTTAGACCAGGGACTGCATGTCCTTTTTCATCAAGGCTGCCTTAGGCACAGATAACTGTCCACATGGTCCCTGATGTCTACAAACTTCCCTGTTTTCCATTGTTCTTGTTACAAAAATTAATTTTTTAATGAAGAAAATGCAAACATTACTGAAAGACTTAGAAGATGACAAATATAAATGAAGTCATATGGCATGATTTTGGATGAGACTTTTCAATATTATTAACATGTTAGATATTTCAGAGTTAACCTATCAGGTTTGACACAACACTAATGAAAAACACAATGGAATTTTGCTCTGTACTTTAGATTAAAAAGTGACTTTTCTGATCATCTGGAAGAACAAACATACTAGCACAGTCAACGCCATTTGGGAAAAAGAATCAATAGAGGAAGAGAGAGGAAAATTTGAATTATCCTTGTTATAAATTTCAAATTATTAAAATCGTGTTATAATAACTCTATGGTGACTGATTATGCAAAAACGAAGTAGACAAAAGAAAAAACAAATGAAAAACCAAAAACACAAAGCGTATTGGATTTCCTTGTAATGCAAAATCATAAGCATTTGGATTAATTCTTTAGAAAAAAAATCATTTCTTATCTAATTGAACCTCCAGGATTAAATATTGTTGTTAGGTGTCCCTCTTCCAGTTCAAGAAAGAATATCACTCTCATCCTAATAAACAAAAGAATAGATGTTTGTTAAAAAGTTTTTTTAGTTAAATAATCACAGTTTTTTAAACATTTGTGGTTGTTTAGGTTTGTTTTTGGTTCGTTTTGTTTTGAGACTGTCTTGCTCTATTGTCCATGCTAGAGTGCAGTGGTACAATCATAGCTCACTGCAGATTCGAACTCCCAGGCTCAAGGGATTCTCCAACTCAACCTCCAGAGTAACTGGGACTACAGGCATGTGCCACCATGCCCAGGTAATTAAAAAAAAATATTTTTATGTAGACAGAGTCTCACTATGTTGCCCAGGCTTGTCTTGAAGTACTTGCCTCAAGCAGTCCTCCTGCCTTGGCCCCCCAAAATGCTGGATTTTAGGTGTGAGTCACTGCCCCTAGCTAAAAAATTTAATTAAAGCTCAGGAAACAATGAAACACCTATAAATTCAGTTCCAAAAAGTAACAGCTCTATATAAGAAAGGAAACACCCCTGACTAGTCTCATCCTGTTGGATTTGGAAAGGCAGAGGAAGCTGCTAATGTGGGAAAGGAAACACAAGCTAAACTTTTATAAAATGTAGTGACCACAGACAGGGGGGCATATCAGATTAGACAACTGAGGAGTCCTAGTCTCTCTGAAATATATCTTTATTCACCTGCCAACTGCTTCCCAAAGATCTCTACAGAGGGTAGAGTGATAGTATGTCAAATGTGGTAGAGACATGAGGAAAGAGCTGGGGAGACATGGCTCTGCAGACATGTGGAATCTACCCCAAGTTCAAGGCAGCCTCTCTCAGAAGGTACAGATCAGGGAAGGAGACCTGAATGAAATCCTGCATGGAAATCCCTGACCTTTACATAGTATAGCCCTCCAAGACTGAAGGCAGTGTCACAAGGTAGAGAAAAGTTCTCTTGAGGTACAGAAAGCTGGGCAAGAGAGACAGAGCAAATAGACACACCAGCACTACCCAAAAAATAGCATCGAAACATTCCATTAAAATTCCAGAAATAAACATTTCCGAAGTTTAAAATTGCATGTTGTTCTAAGTAGCACGTATTAATCTGTTTTTGTATTACTGTAAATATACTACCCGAGACTGGGTAATTTATAAAGAAAAGAGGTTTAATTGACTCACAGTTCCACATGTCTGGAGCGGCCTCAGGAACCTACAATCATGGCAGAAGGCAAAGCAGGCACACCTTACATGGTGGCAGGAGAGACAGCATGCAAGCAGGGAAGTGCCAGATGTATTATAAAACCATCAGA
Organism: Ateles fusciceps; assembly: GCA_036589455.1. Classification (NCBI taxonomy): domain Eukaryota; kingdom Metazoa; phylum Chordata; class Mammalia; order Primates; family Atelidae; genus Ateles; species Ateles fusciceps. The sequence continues at coordinate 413,257 of JAZHEH010002960.1, read as the reverse complement.
TCTCATGAGAACTCACTCACTATCACAAGAGCTGCATGGGGAAGCCACTCCCCATGATCCAATCACTACCTACCAGATCTCTTCCTAAACACCTGCAGATTTTGAAGCCTAACCATATCATAGTATGATGAAAATCTCCCACCATCCCTCTCTGTCCTGCCCGGAACATGAATTATCTTTCTTTTTAGCATATCTATGCTGTGGACACAGGAGCCATCTTAGTTATCAGATTCACTCTCCTGGTATGGCAGTACTTGTAGCCAAATAACCCTTATTTTCCTTAATAATGGCCCCAAAGCACAAGAGTGGACATGCCAGCATAACGTTATAATTGTTCTACTTTCTTATCAGTTCTTGTTAATTTCTCATTGTGCCTAATTTATAAATCAAACTTTGTCATGGGTATGTAGGTATAGGAAAAAATATAGTATTAATATCTATAGGGTTCAGTATCATCTACAGTTTCAGGCATCCACTAGGGCCTTGGAATATATACCCTGTGGTAAAGGGGAACAAATGGAGTATATATTTTTTTAAGTTGACTAGAATATGTTAAAGATAAATATTGAATTATCTAGTCATGCTTTTTTAACAGAACTTTCTGATATGATGAAAGTTGGGTAAGTCTGTTGGAAATGCTAAATAAAATACCAGAGACTAGGTAGCTTATAAACAACACTAACATATTTCTCATAGTCTGGGTGGCTGGAAGTCCAAAACTTGAGAGACCAGCAGATTCAATGCCTGACTAGGACCAGCTTCCTGCTTCATAGATGGCAACTTCTTGCTCTGTTCTCTCCGGGGTCCCTTTTATGAGAACTCAAATCCCATTCACAAAGCCCCACTCTCATGACCTTATATCTCCCAAAGGTCCCACTTTCTAACACCATCACTTTGGGAATTAGGTTTCAACACAGGAATTCGATGAGAGAAAATAAATATTTAATCTATAGCAGAAGTATTCTGCATCATTCAATATGGTAGCCATCAGCCACCTTGGCTAGTGAGCACTTGAAATATGGCTGGTGTGATTGAGGGGCTAATTTTTAAAATTGTACTTAATTCTACTTTCTTTCACTATCCATATATGACTAACAAGTACCATATTGGAGAGTACAGCCCCAGGGTAGATGTGGGCAACTTTTTCTATTAAAGACCAAGCAGTATATAGTCATAGGAAGGGTCCTCAACCCCTGGGCCATGGACCAGTACCGTGGCCACACTGCAAGAGGTGAACAGTGGGTGAGTGAGCAAACCTTCATCTGTCTTTACAGTCACTCTCCATTGCTGGCATTGACACTTGAACTCTATCTTCTGTCAGATCAGGCAGCAGCATTAGATTTTCATAGGAGCACAAACCCTATTGTGAACTGCACATGTGAGGGATTTAGGCTGTGCGCTCCTTATGAGAATCTAATGCCTGATGATGTGTCACTGTCTCCCATCACCCCCATATGGGACTGTCTAGTTGCAGGAAAACAAGCTCAGGGTTCCCACTGGTTCTACATTATAGTGAGTTGTATAATTATTTCATTATATATTACAATGGAATAATTATAGAAATAAAGTGCATAATAAATGTTACATACTTGAATCTTGCCTAAATCATCCACCCCCAGCTTGGTCCATCGAAAAATTGTCTTCCATGAAACTGATCCCTGGTGCCAAAAAGGTTGGGGACTGCTGTTTTACAGTTTTGGGTTTGTAGACTGAGAGGCAATATCAAAGATATCATGTTGGTACATATATAACTATTTAAAATGTAGCCCATTTAAAAATGTAGCAATCTATCTTAGCTAGTAGACCATATAAAACCAGGTGGTGGGCTAGAGCTTTGCTATAGAATAATCAATAATATGTGTATGTGTATATGCATGTATATGTGCATATACATGTATAGATATACATGCATGTGTATGTATATATGCATGTATGTACATGCATGGGTATGTATATGTGCATGCATGTACATGCATATATATGTATGTGTACATACATACATGTGTCTATATGTTTAGTAGAGTAGATAAAATCACATATATGAGTTTATTAGTCTGTTCTCATCCTGCTAATAAAGACATGACCAAGACTGGATCTATAAAGGAAGCAGGTTTAATGAATTCACAGTTCCCCATGGCTGGGGAGGCCTCACAATCATAGTGGAAGGCAAATGAGGAGCAAAGTTGCATCTCACATAGTAGCAGGCAAGAAACCTTGTACAGGAGAACTTCCATTTATAAAACCATCAGATCTTGTGAGACTTATTCACTGCCACAAGAAAAGTATGGGAGAAACTGCTCCCATGATTCAATTATCCCCCACTGGCCTCACCCTTGACACATGGGGATTATTACAATTCAAGGTGAGATTTGGGTGGGGACACAGTTGAATCACTATAAAAGAGTCAATCCAAAGGAAGTTATGAAAAGAGTAATGGAATAATAAGAAACAGGTAGAAAATAACTATGGCAGAATTATACCTAACTGAAATTCACACATACATTTTGATGGGATAGTAAATGGCAAGACTACTTTGTAAAAGCATCTGAATTATTTTTTGTAAGATCAGACATATGATGATGCCACAACCCAGCACTTCCTCTCCTAGATATTTATTCAAGAGGAATGAAAATAGAAGTCCTCACAGAGACTCTTCAAGAATGTCTACAGCAGGTTTATTTGTAATAAAAACAGGAAACAACCAACATGTCTATGAAGAGGGGAATGAGTAAACAAATTGCAATAAAGTCACACAATGAATACTACATTAATCCATTTTCACGCTGCTGACAAAGACATACCCAAGACTGGGTAACTTATAAAGACAAACAGGTGTAATGGTCCCACAGTTACACATGTCTGGGGAGGCCTAACAATCATGGTGGAAGGTGAATGGCATGTCTTACATGATGGCAGGCAAGAGAGAAAATGAGAGCCAAGTGAAAGGGACTTCGCCTTATGACAGTATCAGATCCGTGAGACTTATTCACTACCATGAGAACAGTATGGGGAAAATGGCCCCCATGATTCAATTATCTCCCATCAGGTCCCTCCCTCAACACATGGGAATTTGGGGAGCTACAATTCAAGATGAGATTTGGGTGGGGGACATAGCCATTAACAAAAGCCAATGGAAGAATAGATGCACATCTTGGTAAATGTTTAGAAATTGGACTCACCTGTATAATCACTATGCAAGTCAAGAGCTGGATCAACATGAACAACCTCGAAATCCGCCTTGTGTCCTTCCCAAGGAGGGTAATTTTGCTTTCTTTTAAAGATTTCTGTATTTTCCAAACTTTTTACCAGACAGGGAAACATTTTTTAAATAAACATTTTTCAGTAAGTTCCTTGTGATTATGAAGTTTCTGTACTGATGTTTCCTAGAATTGATATCCTCAGCTAGCTTGCATATAAAACATGACATATTTAAAATAAAATATTATTTTTTCAATGATTACCCTAGAACTGTCCTCTGAAGCAATTCAGAATACAATTGAAGATTTAATTTAATGTCCGTGAACCTTAATTTCTAATTTGGATCTAGGCTGGAGCAAATAGATTGTAAAAAACTTTTAACACAAATTGATATTGTTTCTCATATCATTTCCTAAGGATTTGATGATTTATCCTATCCTTAATGACTTCGTACCTCTTCAAAGCACATTGATGGAAATGGATTTTCCCAATTATTTCAGCAAAGTCTTTGAAAGCTAACATATTTTAGTGACACCCTGGAAAATCTCTCTAGTATACTCTCTAAGTTACCCAGGACAACAGCTCTACAGAAAGAAATCTCTTCATACCACCCACCTTTGTTCAGCCAGAAACAAAAATAGTGCTTTGATTGCTCTCTCTGACCTACTTTTGTGTAGGAGTCCTAACGACCTAAATTCCCAAAGTCGTGGGCCTTAGAGAAACTGTACAGGATTTTCCAACCTGTCCTCATAACTGTAGGCAGAATTCCACTTCCACTGTGCTAGATTCACACAAGCCTGTACTTTTCCTAGAGATTTGCAAGGATTTTGAGTCATTCACTTTGGACTGTCTAACAGATTTTTATGGAAGTGTATGGCTTTCTATTTTGTATTCCAAAAAATAATATGTAACCAGTTCATTTAATGACATTATGAAGTTTCAGAGTTATGCAATGTGAAGGGGGACTGAGCACAGGACATTTGAAATTATAATTTTGTCTGTCATACACCCTAGTTCTGTTAGTAGTTCACAGGACCCATTTTTAAGAATCATTATTACATCAGAATCTATCCAGAAAAATCAGCATCCTTACCTGGTCACTGGCCGATGCCAGCCTGATGGGTACCCAGCCTCCTAGGTCTTGCTTGAGTCTTTACCTCAGACATGATAGGTTCACATATTGTTTCCAGTGCTTGGCTTTAAATAGTTGTGTCCTGTCTCCTGATCCTTTCATTCATTTTAGCCACATTCTTTTCTCTAACTAACACTCATAGTTATAATCTATAGACTGGAAGCTTTCAAACATTGGCCCTCAATTCTGACTCCTTTCAGAGTCAAAGAACCCTCATGAAAGACCACCTGGCATGCAGGTGTATCAAGTCCAGAAGGGACCCTTGACTGACCTCACTGACTTCCCCTCTACCGTTTCATCCCTTCTCATGCACCATCAGTAAGTTCTCTTGATTATAATATCTACATATGTGTGCATTTGTGATTACACGTTTGTGCACCTGTACTTTGTTTTGTTCTTTTTCCAAATTTGTGCATTTTCTCAATTTTTCCTGCAACCACCCAACTTCATACCACTGTCTTCTTCTGCCTGGACTGTTACAGTAGACTCCCAGCAAGGTATCTCAAATCCCCTCATGCACACCTCCAATCCATTCCCTTCAAAGCAGCCTGAGTGACCTTTCTAAAACAAACCCTAGATTGGGTTATTGGGTCACTTCTCTGCTTAAAATCTTGTAATTATTTTATTTGTTTATTTATTTCACGTTTGGGTAGTCTAAAATGTTTAAAATGGCCTACATAGGCTCTACCTCAATAATCTTGCCCCTGCTTCTGTCCCCCAGAACATTACATTATAATGATAAAATGTTCTTGAGGAGACAAAAACCTTATAAACGGAGTCACTTAAAATATTTTTGTAGGATTTAAAGCAATTTCTACTGTTTTTTGATAGCTGAATTATCTTTTTGAGATGGAGTCTCACTGTGTTACCCAGGCTGGAGTGCAGTAGTGCAATCATAGCTTACTGCAACCTCCAACTTCTGGTCTCAAGCAATCCTCCCACCTCAGCCCTCCAGGTAGCTGGGACTACAGGCACAGGTCATCATGCCCAGCTAATTTTTTAAAAAAATTTGCAGAGACTAGGTCTCAATATGTTGCCCAGGGCTCAAGAAATTCTTTCACCTGGGTTGAGTTCCTGGGCTAAACTGATTCTCCTACCTCAGCTTCCCAAAGTGCTGGGATTGCAAGTTGAGCCATCGTACCCAGGCTGATAGCTGAAATTTTAACCTCATGGTACTGTTTGCTAAAAAAAAAAGTGTAGGATAATCTGCTTTCAGTTTCCTGACCCAAGGCAATCACATTATGAGTTCACATTGTAAGACTTTTGCAGAAGACAATTTGAATGGCTTTGCATCAACTCTGTACAGACTCTGAAAGTTGATCATAGAATTAGGGAAGACTTCCTCTCTCCTAACTTTTTGTCCATCTAATTATTCTGTTCCATAAGCCCTGTTCTCACAACCAGAGACATAATCACTTTTCACTGTTTATACTGTCCAAACAAGGAATGAAAACTCATTAAAATAAAATTTAAAAATTTTTTGATTGCTGTCTTCATTTGCTAGAGCTGTCATAACAAAACACCACAGACTGGGTGGCTTAACCAACAGAAATTTATTCTCTCACATTCTGGAGGCTGGAAGTCCAAGATCAAGATGTCCCCAGGGTTCATTCCTCCTGAGGCTTCTTTTCTTGGCTTATAAATGCCACCTTCTCCCGGTGTCTTCACAGGATCATCCCTCTGTGTGTGTCTGTGTCCTCATCTCCTCTTCTTATGAGTTGTCTTAGTTCATTTCAGGCTTATAACAGAATACCATAGACTAGGGGGCTTATAAACAGCAGACATTGATTCTCCCACAGTTCTGAAGGTTGGAGGTCCAAGATCAAGGTGTGAGTATGGCTGGTTCCTTCTGAGGCCTCTCTTCCTGGCTGGTAGATGATGTCCTCTCCCTGTGTGCTCACGTGGTCATTCCTCTGTGTGTGTCTGTGTCCTCATTTCCTCTTCTTATAAGGACACCAGTCCTATTGAATCACAGCCTGCCCTACTGATCTCATTGTATCTTAATCACCTCTTTAAAAACTCCATTTGCAAATACAGTCACATCCTAAAATTCTGGGGGTTAAGAATTCCACACATGAATTTTGGGGGATGAAGTGAAGCCTGTAATAAGCAGTTTAAATATGAGTGCAGTACCCGATGCCCTCTTTCACAGCCTGTCCCTCTGCCTTATATTACCTGCAGAAATAACTGATTGGCCTGAACTCCTATGAATATGCCGAAACAACCAATCTTGGCATAAGAGTATTCTGAAAAGTATTAAGTGCGGTTGGATCCACGTGTCTGTGAGTGTTGCCTAGAATGTCGATGAATGTCAGTGACCCTTGATCAACATTTTCTCTCCTATGTTCACTTTTCTAAAACACTGAGAAAAGATCTTAAAACTTTAGAAGACTCATTTTTCAAACCCCAGTCTCTGGAAAACACATTACATTAAAATTTGAAAAAAAAAAATAGCCATGTTTCAGAAACAAACTTTATTTTTAAGGAAGGTCAGAAAAAAGATATATAATATATATATTCATCATTTGATAAATGGACCCTTGCTGCCCATGGGTTACTTAAAAGACTATTATCAACGGAGTCACAAAATCAGAATTCAAATGGAGACCAGTTTATTTTCAACCATGTGACTTTGGGGAAGGCACTGACATAATCACAGAGATTAGAAAATTAATTAAACATAGAATGAACTCAGCCCTATCCTTTGGAAAAGTCTAGAGGGATGCTTTTACAAATTTACAACAGCTTGACAGAGAAATGCCAGTTTCAAGAATGAAAAAGGCTCACTACCACAACCTATAAATTGTTAGAAGCCAACAAATCAAAATGGCACTTCTGTTGTGCATCCTATAGGCTAGTGAGTATGATTCAGGACTAAGTGTATGCTTGGTGAAAACCATGATTCACTGGACAATATTTCCAGCAAGACTTCTTTCTACTTTAAAATCAATAATGAGTTTTTTAAAAAATCCTTTTTTTTGGAAAGTTTATCCGCCCCCCTCTTCCCATCCTACCTTCTGTTCTCACTTGATTTTTGTCATAATCCTCAATTTGTTGAATCACAATTGGTTGCTGTGGTGATGACTGCGATGTCACAAACAAGATTATGACTTCAAGTGGGGAATAAACAGCAGGCACTCTGAACTCTTAACAAATGAAATCCTATCATTATGCAAATAGCCTTCAAATAATCAAGTATGACCCGAAATGCATAATTTTCTTTTGTGGGATTTTTTTTTTTCTTTGGCATAGAAAATGCATCATCATCCACTAAATTCAATTCTAAAAGGAAAATATCATGGAACTTCAAAGATATATTTCAGGTTGAAACACACTTATATATAACAATTAAACATCATCAACATGCTGCAAAGATCATTTTATAAAATGTAATGATTTGTCCATATTTAACAAGACAAACTTGCCCAAATCAGAAGAGTAACAGCAAGTATACTGAATAATTGTCGAATTATGGATTTAAAATTAAGGAACTTGTAGTAGATATGGAATATGCTTAACTTGGCTTCTGATATTATAACAGTTGGTGATCACTCTCATGTAGTGCCTAAAGCCTGAACAAAGATAGACAGGCAGATAGACAATAGATGAATTATAGGTGATAGGCATACATATAGATAATAGGGATAGTTTGATAGATTATAGATGATTGATAGATGATAGGAGATGGATGATAGATGATAGGTAAGATTAGATAGATAGATAGATAGATAGATAGATCAGACAGAAAAAATGATGTCCCAGACTCCCTGAAACTCTCCTCTTACCAGAAATACATCTGAATAAATGTAGAACACACACACACACACATGCACATGCACACACACACACACACCATCTTGTTATTCTCATTTTCATGTGATTTGAAGCCTTAAAGAAATTAAGGATTGAGTTGTGTCTATGGCTAACAAGTTTCAGAGTCAGTATATAAAGCTAAACACTCAACACTACCCCTTAGGGCTCAAATCCCTTGATAAAACACAATTATATATAGTCTTAATTACTAGTAATTATTTCCTTGGCTCTATATAGGTTTAACTGTCCAGCTGTCCAGTCATTGCCTGAGGAGAGCCTTGAGCTCCTAAAATAAGAGAAGGTGGGAGCAATAAACATTGGCCTTTACCAGGGACGCACAACCAAATTGGCCATATGGCTGGTCAACAAAATATCTACAGGATGTGTTACTTTGGGAAAATTTTCTGTAAACGTCCAACTGTAATATTCTATGACTAGAAATGTTTTTATGCCTTTTGAATTTTGGAGTTTAACTCAAAGGGACTGTGGAGGGTAGATTTTACACAAAGGGTAGGTCTCTTGAAGGTTTTCTGATAATGAACACCTTGAGAAGGAGTTTTGGGCCCTTCTTCTATGAGAGGATGAACTTGTGAAAAATAAACTGTACGATAGGTATTATGTCTCAGTTCTTTTAAAGCATAGAATGAAATAGCTTCTGTCATAACCCTATGGTGATTTCCATTGTTGTTAATATTTAAAGATACAAGGATTTGTGAGTTGAAATAGTGGGGAAATCTATTAGAGAACGGACTAGCATAAAAGCTATTCATATTTCTTTCCAAGAGCCATTCAGGAAAGTTGAGGGAGGTGGGGGAATGTCTGGGGATTAATATATCTACTATAAAAACAGCATTTTATTTTATTTATTTATTTATTTATTTGGAGACAGAGTGTTGCTCTGTTGCCCAGTCTGGAGTGCAGTAGTGCAGTTGTAGCTCACTGCGGCCTTGACCTCCTGGGCTTAAGCTATCCTCCTGCCTCAGCCTCCTGAGTAACTAGGACTACAGGCACAAGTCACCACACCCTGATAACATTAGCATTCTTAAGCTATTGATGATTGCTCCTTGAGGCCATGAATATTACAGTGAAGGGTCACCCAAATCTACCATGATGGCATGTCCCTCTCTATTAGTGCATTCTCACATGGCTACAAAGAAATACCTGAGACTGGTTATTTATAAAGAAAAGAGGTTTAGTTGGCTCACAGTTGTGCAGGATGTACAAGAAACATGATGCTGGTGTCTGCTCAGTTTCTGGGTAGGCCTCAGGAAACTTACAGTCATGGTGGAAGGAGAAGAGGAAGAAGGGACATTACATGACCAGAGCAGGAATAAGGGAGAAGACCGGGAGGTGCCACACACTTTTTAAACCTCCAGCTCTCACGGGAACCAACTCACTAACTCGAGGACAGCACCAAAAGAATGATGCTAAAGTACTTATGAGAAATCCACCCCTATGATCCAATCACCTCCCACCAGGCCCCACCTCCAATACTGGGAATTACAATTCCACATGAAATTTGGGCAGGGACACAGATCCAAACTCTATCACCATCTTAGGAATTTTATCCTGTGTGTCAGTACTGGATTAGCCCTGTAGCCAGCCAGTAATAAGGAAACAATCCAAGACAACAATTAACAGGATGTGTCTATAGTGCTGGCTGGGGCCCCTCACTATGCTCCCTCCCACATCTGTTCTGTTTAGGGAGCAGAACCCTTGGCACACATGGTGAGGATGGCACAATGCCTGCTCCACCAGCCTACAACGTCTCTGGCCAACGCTGACCTCTCATGACTGTGCCTGTGTGGAAAGGAGCCCTTCTAGGAAAGCCATTACTCAGCATTGCAGAGATCTGTTCCCCTCTGATGCCATTAGGTTCACAAGCAGGACCTAGTATCTCCACCCCATGGTTCCTGGAAACAAGGAAAATCAGTCAGCTGGTGGTAGGTTTCCTTGGCTTGTGGAAAGTTAAAGATGCACTTCAATTTCATGAAGAAATTGTAGTGAACCTAGATCATAACACTGCACTTTCACCTGGGTGACAAAGTGAGACCCTGTCTCAAGTAGTAATAATGATAATGATGATGATGAGATTGAGCATTTTTTCGGGTGCTTATTGTCTATTCATGTATCTTTTTTGGAGAAATGTCTGTTCAGTTCCTCTGCATTTATAATTTGGTTATTTATTCTTTTATTATTGAGTTATAAAAGTTCTTTATATATTCTGGATAACGTCCCTATTTATAGGATATGTGTCTTCCATATTTTATCTTAATCTGTGTGTTGTCTTTTCACTTTCTTTATCGTGTCTTTTCAAGAGCAAACAGTTTTAATGTTGATAAAGTCCAATTTTTCTCTTTTGTCATTTATGCCTCTAGTGTCAAATCTAAGAAATCATTGCCTAACCCAAGGTCAGGAAGAAATATTCATAGGTTTTCTTCTAGGAGTTGTATAATGTAGCTCTTATATTTAGGCCTATGATTCATTTTGCAGTAAGTTTGTGTATGGCATGAGGTGTTTTTTTAATACATGGACTTATAATTTGGAAATGAGCTTGTTTTACCGCAGATAAATGAAACAGGCTCTTTTTCTTCTGTTCTCTTTTATTTCTTTTCTTGTTTGGGTGCCTCCTCTTTCCTGGTCCTAAGTAAACTCATTTTGACATTCGCCTTAGGCATTTCAGAATATGGCCCTCACCCTTACGGTTTTCATGTATCATGAACAATTTTCTTCTTTTTCCCTCTTTTTGGGGTGCCTAAGTCTCTCCTCAATGAAATGGGAGCTGATTATGAATGACTTAGCCAAGATGATAATTATCCATAATTATGGCTTAATAAATATAGAAGCCATTGTGGTTTGGTTTGTAACAAGTTTACTGAGGCATAACCTCAATATCTTATTCACCTCCATTAAATGTACATTTCAGTTACTTTTAGGATATTCACAGAGCTGTGCACATGTCACCATATTGTAATTTATAACATTTCCAGCCTGGCACAGTGGCTCATACTTGCAATCCCAGCACTTTTAGTGGCCAATGCAGGAGGATGACTTGAGAAGCTAGGAGTTCAAGGCCAACCTGGGCAAGACAGCGAGATCCCCCATCTCTACAAATAATGAAAAAATTACCCAGATGTGTGGCATGCACCTTTAGTCCCAGCTACTCAGGAGGCTGAGGTGGGAGGATGACTTGAGCTCAGATGGTGAAGACTTCAGTGAGCTGTTATGGCACCAATGTACTTCAGCCTTGACAACAGAGTGAAATCCTATCTCTAAAAAATAATATTAAATTTTTAAAAATAATGTGTCCATCACTGTAGAAAGAAAACTCATGCTCACTGTCAGTCACTACCTGTTTCCTTCACCCCACCTTTCCCCTAGCTCTAACTAACTCTCAAGCTACTTTGGGTCTTTATAGATTTGCCTTTCCTGGATATTTCAAATAAATGAAATCATACTATATACATTCTATGTATCTATCTATCTTTATTTAAATATTAATTGTGATGAAATATACATTTCATGAAATTACCACCTTAGAGTATACAATCCAGTGACATTAAGTACATTGTTGTGCAACCGTCACAACCATCCGTACATAGAACTGTTTTCATCTTGCAAAACCGAAGCTCTTCTTAAACAAGAACTCCAGGCCCAGTGTAGTGCCTCACACCTATAATCCCAGCACTTCGGGAGGCCAAAGGGGATGGATCACTTGAGGTCAGGAGTTTGAGACCAGCCTGGCCAAAGTGGTAAAACCTTGTCTCTACTAAAAAAAATAAAAACAAAATAGAACTCCTATTGCCTTTACAGTATATCTTTTTTTTTTTAAGTGACTGGTTTCTTCTCAAAATTTACTATGTCCTAGCCTGTATCAGTACTTCTTTCCTTACTCTACTGTGTGTATATATTACATTTGTCTATATATTCATCAGATGGTGGACACATGGGTTGTTTCTACCTTTTGGCTATTGTTAATAATGACTGCTGTGGACAGTCATGTGCAAGTTTTTGTGTGGACAACTGTTTTCATGTCTCTTGGATAAAAACCTAGGAGTAAAATTGCTGTGTCAAATTCTATGTTAACATTTTGAGAAACTGCTACTATTTTATCAAAGCAGCTGCACAACTTTATACTCCCAAATAATATATAAGGGTTCCAGTTTCTCCACAACCTTGTGATCATGTTACTGTCTGCTGTTTTAATTTTAACAATCCTAGTTACTGTGATGTATGAATGTGGTTTTGATTTACGTCTCCCTGATGGCTAATACTGTTAAACATTGTGGCTCATGATTATAACCCTAGCATTTTTGGAGGCCAAGACAAGAGGACTTCTTGAGCCCAAGAGTTCGAGTCCAGTCTGGGCAATATCGTGAGATCCCATCCCTACAAAAAAAAATTCTTTTTTAATTAACCAGGCATGGTGGTGTGTGCCTGTAGTCCCAGATACTCAGGAGGGTAAGGTGGTAGGATTGCTTGAGCCCAGAAGGCAGAAGTTGCAGTGAGCCAAGATTGTAACACTACACTTCAATCTGAGTAAGAGTGAGACTGTCTCAAATAATAAGAGTGATGATGATGATGATGATATTGAGCATCTTTTCCTGTGTCTGTTGGCTATTCATTTATCTTTTTTGGAGGAATGTCTATTCAGTTCCTCTGCATTTTCAATTTGGTGATTTATTATTTTATTATTGAGTTTTAAGAGTTTTTTTTATACATTCTGGATAATGTCCCACAGGATATGTGGCTTTCCAATATTTTATCTTTGTATGTTGCCTTTTCACTTTATTGACCATGTCTTTTTAAGAACAAACACTTTTAATGTTGACAAAGTCCAGTTTTTGAATTTTTTTTTTTTGTCATTTGTGCTTCTAGTGTTAAATTTAAGAAATCATTGCCTAACCCAAGGTCAGGAAGAAACATTCATAGATTTTCTTCTAAGAACTGTAATAATGTAACTCTTATATTTAGGCCTATGATTCATTTTGCAGTAAGTTTGTGTATGGTATGATGTAGGAGTCCAGCTTCATTTTCTTTATACATGGACTCAAGTCAGGAACCACATATATCTTATATGTGATATTTACCCCCAGCACCTAGCCGGTTGCCAGGAAAATAGTAAACACAAAATGCAGATTTTCTAATATATAGATGTTTAACTTTTTATGTACTTTGAAGTTCAGGGTTACATGCACAACTTTGTTCCACAGGTAAACATATGTCATAGAGTTTTGTTGAAAAGATTATTTCATCGCCCAGGTATTAAGCCTACTACCCATTAGTTATTTTCCTGACCCTCTCCTTCCTCCCCACCCTCCAGCCCCAAAAGGGCCATGCTGTCTGTTGTTTTCTTCTTCGTGTCCATGTGTTCTCATCATTTAGCTCCCACTTATACCTGAGAGCATGCAATATTTGGTGTTTCTGTTCCTGTGTTAGTTTGCTAAGGATAAGAGTCTCCAGCTCTATCCATGTCCCTGCAAAGGACATGATCTTGTTATTTTATATGGCTGCATAGTATTTCATGATGTATATGAACTACACTTTCTTCATCCAGTCTATCATTGATGGGCATTTGGGTTGATACCATGTCTTTGCTATTGTAAATAGTGCTGCAATGAAAATACGACTGCATGTATGTTTATAATAGAATTATTTCTGTTCCTTTAGGTGTATACCCAGTAATGGATTGTTAGGTCCAATGGATGTTTTATAACTGTAGAGTCTGTGGCTCCAATTTTCAAATCCAGATTTCATGCTTCAGTTGTTACAAACAGTCAGAAGAAGGCAGAATAAGACAGGAATAAGAAATAAAAATATATTTATCAGCATATCTCTTCTACTAAGCATGATACATGAATGGCATTTCATTTTTCTCATTAAACCTTTTCCATCAACTGAGAAGGCACATATTAAAACAACAAACTCTCAAGGATGCAAAAATACCTACTCATGCACTTCGAATGGAATGGTTTGAATGGAATCAAGATAAGAGGCAGCCTCTTCAGACAATATTGAGCATCTGCTGTGTTAATAATAATGTTTAGTTACACCAGTCCTTCAATGAATTCTACTGTATCCAAGCATGGAAATCCAGCAGTTTAGATGGCACCAAGAAGGGGGTCACAGTTAGCTGCACAAGCCACCTACAAAATCACAAACTATGAAAAACTGATTTCTAGTTCAGAAAGGAAATTATACAATTGGGCAGACATAAAAGGCTGGCATGTAAATCTTATGCAATGACATCCCCACCTCTATGCCATGTGTCACTCTGCTATCCACATGCTTTCTTTGGTAAATCGCTAACACATGGTCTGGCCTTGTATATCCAAGTGGAATTATCATTTAGTTACATTACTGCAAACAGCCTATAAATAGTGTTACAATTACAATCTTGATTTGAAAAATATAAATAGAAAGGGAATGACTTCCTTGTGGAAGCTGTTAAGTGCATTATTATTCCATCTTTCAAATGAGAATGTGCTTTTAATTCCAGCCTTCCTCTCTGATCAGAATTTCTTTTATGCACTGGATTCATTCAACAGCATTCTGGAAGTTCATTCTCCACTGCAAGCCCACAGATGCATGATCACACAAGGCAAGGTGCTTCACCCACCACATCTGAGTCTCAATTTTGCCCAGCAAGAATCCATTTTTTTCAATGCCGTGAATCCCCCAAAATGTACATGTGTTAGTCCATTTTCATACTATTATGAAGAAATACCCAACACTGGGTAATTTGTAAAGAAAAAGAGGTTTAATGGACTCACAATTCCACATGGCTGGGGAGGCCTCACAATCATGGTGGAAGGCAAAGGAGGAACAAAGGCATGTCTTACATGGCAGCAGGCAAGAGGGCAGGTGCAGGGGAACTGCCTTTTATAAAATCATCAGATCTCATGAGACTTATTCACTATCATAAGTACAGCATGAGAAAACCTACCCCCATGACTGAATTACCTCTGACTGGGTCCCTCCCAAGACAGGTGGGGGATTATGGGAGCTACAATTAAAGATAAGATTTGGGTGGGGACACAGCCAAACCATGTCAGTACACACAGCTGGTTGAGCTGCTTTTTCGAACCACTGAAATAACTCTTCTAAGAGATGTGAAGGGAAAATAAATTTTGGAGACCCCAAAATCATTAAGCTAATGGAAAAAGTCAAGCTGGGACCTGCTTAGGGCAAACTTGCCTCCCATTCTATTCAAAGTCACCCCTCTGCTCACTGAGATAAATGCACATCTGATTGTCTCCCTTGGAAAAGCTAACCAGAAACTTAAAAGAATGCAACCAGTTGTCTCTCACCTACCTGTCACCTGGAAGCCCCCTCCCTGCTTGAGTTGTCTTGCTTTTCTGGATGGAACCAACATACATCTTACATATATTGATTGATGTCTTATGTCTCCTAAAATGTGTAAGCCAAACTGTGCTCTGACCACCTTGGGCACATGTCGTCAGGACTTCCTGAGGCTGTATCATGGTGTGCATCCTCAACCTTGGCAAAATAAACTTTCTAAATTAACTGAGACCTGTCTCAGATATTCAGGGTTCAAAGAAGTAACTAATCCATGGAGAAGGTTCTAATGTTATTTGATGGCTTAAAAATCCTGGATTAGCTGAGGCTGAACTGGTTGACTTAGCAGACAAGGATATAGTCTGAAAGTAACCACAATTGATATATTAGAATTAGCATTTTGAATGAACTCTGTTCTACAGCTACTTTTCTCTTCTCTTTACAAATTTTTTTCCTGAAGAAATCTGGTTTTGTAAGTTTTTCTATGTATCTTGATTCAAAAACCTTTGATTTCATACTTAATTAGAATTGACAAGATTGCCCTCAACCACACTGCATCGTGGAAATTAATGACCCTCCTGGTGAGAACGAAGGGCATTTATAAAATTCAACTCCACCTGCCTTCATAAATCCACATTTTCAAGGGAAAATGAAAACCACACCCATTGAACCACAAAGAATATTCTCCCCCACTTGACATTTTTCTGTGCACTTTTAAAATAACATACCTTTTGGAGTCCAGAATGCACACTTCCAAGACATTTTTTGTTCTGTTATTATCAGTGATGGAAGGACCTCTATTGAGCGTGTTCTGTAACTCATTGTAACTTGTTTAAAGTGAATATTCCAGCCTCATAAAAAGTGAATATTCCAGCCTCATACCTGATTGTGTGGTTTCTTCGTTAGCTCTTCTTGTTTGCACAGTTAAGCAGAAAAGAAACCAACCATTTGTACAAATAAAGGTGGAGAATTAAGTTATGCTGTCGTTTTTAAATTTCTCCCCAAAGATGTTTTACAGATTGTCTAAACTGGGCTTGTGGGTTATCAGTTTTCTGAAATTCTGTGGTCCAATTTGATAGGTGCAATTCCAAATTGTAATTTCAAGCACAATCTAGTTGATTGCCCTCAAAATGCTGACCCTGACCCATAAAGACTACTCAAGGAACACAGGATTTCAGCTTCCTTCTTGGACAGGCTGGGTGTTGGCCACACTGCAAAAGTAACAGGGACATAGCTGATGTATTGGCTTTTCTACACCTGCTGATTTCTATTTTTGTTTAAATATTTAGGACAGACAGATAGTTAGGTCAGTGTCTTGCCTTCTCTTTGTAGTACTTAATTCCTAGACCAGCCAACCCAGGAGCCCTCTTTTGAGGGAGTATATCCATCAAAGCTCCCATGTAAAACCTTGTCTCTGATTTTCTTTCATTTTTTTTAAGTTTAAAAACAATAAAAGTAATCTTTCTTTCTCTCTTTCAGAGAAGCCTAGATCACAGGATTAATGTTTCAAACTGAAGAATTCAGAACACTGCATTGAAAATATTCCTTCCTCCTTTAAAAACATCCTTTTTTTGTGACACCCACCTCCTCATTCAAATATAGTAAAATCGTGAGAAGAAGACAATGGAGAAGCTAGAATCTTGGGACTGGCAACTTTTCAGGAGTGTCTAACAGGGCGGAATCCTCTACATTGGCACTATTGATATTTGAGGACTGATAATGAACCTGCCTTTACAAAATTGTGATAGGAAGAGAAATCTGACATCACTGATTCCATCTTACTTCTGACCTCCAAGCTGTCCTTGGTCATTCCTGGGCATAGGCCAAATTAACTTTGGGAGGAATTTAGTTTATGGTTTAACTGTTAAATAAGAATGATTATAGTCCCTCCCTAAAATACTCTCCTCTATGTTAGGGGCTGAAACCACCTTTGTAAGACTAATGAGAAGTCAGAAGATAGACACAGTTTCTCTCATCTCTTACTGCTCAGGAGTCATGTAGCCAACTCACAAGATTTGTGAGCTACCTAACTGCTCCTATAGAAAACATCACTACTGTAGAAACTAAGGTTGTTTTTTTAATTCTGTGTTGTTTTTCAGGCTGATCCCACCCCAGACTCAGGACTCATGATTGCACTGTTCCTGTGGCCCTACCCAGAGGTGGACTCTGCATGGAGACTGTGTTCTACACTTTTATGATTTCATCCCCAGCCAAGCAGCAATACCCATTCCCTATCCTTCTGCCCACCAAATTGTCTGTAAAAGCCACCAACCTCTGAGCCTTCAGGGAGACTGGTTTCCGTGATAACTCCAGTTCTCCTGTGTGGACTGGTCTCATGTCAATTAAAGTCTTTCTCTACTACTGCAATGCTACAGTCTCAGTAGATTGATTTTGTCTGTGCAATGGGCAGGAAGAACCCATAGGGTGATTACAATACTTCTCTGTGGTGGGGCTGTCCTGTGCATTGCAGGATGGTTAGCAGCATTTCTGGCCTCTACCTACTAGGCACTAATAGAGCACTCCCCTACATCTAACAATTAAAATTTCTTTGGACATTGTCCCTTGGTAGACAAAATTGGCATTGCTTGAGAACCCTATGATGATAAAGAGGTACTTACCCAAAGAAAATGCAATAATTATTGTTATCTGCATAGCTATAACAACATTTTATAATACTTTCAAAAAAAGAGATTTATTCTTGTCATTTCAAGGTTTTGAGAAATCCAAGTGGCATGTTGCCCATGAATGTTAGATTTACCTTTTTGGATAGAAAAATCCTAAGTGTTTCCCTGTCTCACAGATAACTGGCTAGCTCTGTTTTCACAAAGTTCTAAAAGAATGAACACATCTTCTATTCCCTATACAGCCATGTTAAATATTCCAGAAATTTTTCTGCTCCAATGTTACAATTCAACCAAATTTAATGAAATTGAAATTGGTCAAATGGAAACAAGAAAACTCCATAAAAATATTTTAAAGAGGTTTATCCTGAGCTCATAGGTGATCACAGCCCAGGGAAAACACAAACCAAAGAAGCCTTGAGTAAGTGATCCCCAAGGTGATCGAATTACAGTTTAGTTTTAGGGAGACAGGAGTTACAGGCAAAGACATAAGTCAATATATGGAATGTAGATAATGGTTTGACCTGAAAGGTGGAATAACTGGAAGCAGGGGCTTCCAGGTTATAGGTGGAATCCAGAGATTCTTTAATTTGCAGCAGGCTAACGGACTAAGGCTCTTCTGGAACTTGGAGTCAGCAGAAAAGAATGGTTAAATTAGATAAGGATGCTGTGTAGCAAGACTGATGGCCTGCAGGCATGACGTAACCATTGCTTGGCATGGCCTGAGGTTCTAGTTATAATTTGGTACCTGATTGCCACCAAGTCTTGTCTTGCGATGGAGAGGTTTTTAACATTAATGCTGCTCAGTTGTGTCTAAATTCCAAGAGAGAAGAGATATAATGAGGTATGTTTCACTTCTGATATGGTTAGGCTGTTTCCCCACCCAAATCTCATCTTGAATTGTAGCTCTCATAGTTCCCATGTGTCAGGGGGAGGGACCCTGTGGGAGATAATTGAATCATGGGGCGATTTCCCCCGTACGATTCTCGTGGTAGTGAATAAGTCTCATGAGCTCTGATGGTTTTATAAGAGGAAACCATTTCACTTGGCTCTCGTTCTCTCTTTCTCTGCTGCCATGTAACACATGCCTTCTGCCTTCCACCATGACTGTGAGGCCTCCCCCACCCACGTGGAACTGTGAGTCCGTTAAATCTCTTTCCTTTGTAAATGTCCCTATGTTGTGTATGTCTTTATCAGAAGAGTGAGAACGGACTAAAACAACTTCCCTTTCAGAACTCAGTTTTTCAGGATTCTCTAGGGTTCCCTTGGCCAAGAGGGGGATATGATCAGTTGATGGAGGGCTTAGGATTTTATTTTTAGTTTACAAATTTCACAAAATGTGTGGTCATGTGGTGTTTTGAACACTACTTCTCGATACCATCTATGTGTCGTTTTCTTATCCCAATTCTGCAATTCTCTGATATCAACTGGGTTTCCAACAATTCCATTCCATTCTGACACTAAGTGGAGTTAGCAAAGACAGTTTAAGGGTTCAGTCCCATAGGAGTGCCATACTTCAAGTCCCAGAGACCACCTATATTTCCAACCCACTGGCTAGAAGTTTGGGAGTTCCCACAACGCCTTCCTCAGGCTCAATAATTCTCTAGAATTGCTCACAGAACTTAGAAAAATATTTTATGTGACTATTACTGGTTTATTTACAGGATACCAATCAGGAACAGCCAGATGGAAGAGACATATAGGGCAAGGCATGGGAGCGAGGGAGGGGACAAGGCCAGGATCCTTCTACATCCTCTGAAGACACTCCACCCTCCCAGCACATCCATGTGTGCACCCACCTGGAAGCTCCCCACTCATTGCTCAAGGGTTTTCATAGAATTCAGTGCCCAGCTTCACTTCCCTATGGTCAGGGGATGGGGTTGAAGTACCCACTCTCTAATCACAGGTTTGCCCTTCTGGTGACTGGTCTTCACTCTGAGGCTATCTAGGAGTCCCCCCCGACCATTCATTGGCATAAACTCAGGTCTAGAAAGGGAGTCCTTATGAATAACAAAAAGACACTACTCTATCACTCAGGAAATGCCAAGGGTTTTAGAAGCTTTCTGCCAGGCCACAGAGATCAGATATATTTTTTAATTATAGCATAGTGACAGACAGGAGCACTGGCCCAATCCAGCCACAGTATCAAGGCCCTTGCTAGGAAGAAACGACAGAAAGGGGAGAAACTCTCCAGCTGTTGTTTCCTGCGTGTTTTGCTGAGCTGAAGGTAGCAAGAGTCTGCACAACTGACATTCCTAACACGTCCTAGAAATGGCTATCCCCTTCTATGGGCGTTCAAGTTATAGCATGTGATAGAATGTCCTTTCTCTTTAAGGTTGAATACTACTCCATTGTATAGATAGGCTACATTTTATCCATTCATCTGTCAACGAACATTAGGGTTGCTTCTACTTCATGGCTATTGTGAATAGATCTGCAATGCACACAAGTGTGCAAATATCTCTATAAGATCCTGCTTCCAATTCTTTTGGATATATACCCCCCAAAAAGATTGCTGGATCTTTTTAAATTTTTTTTTTTTCCAAAGAAAAATTGACAATGTACTTAAAGTCAGCTTCAGGGAATGAAATTGCTGACACTTAGATATGTTTAGATAAAGATAAGATAATCCAGGGAGAAGAGTACTTTATCCACATTTATTTCCCCAGAGCTTTGTAAACAGAAATTTGAGGAGCTGGAGTCCCTGGAAGCCATGCAAATTCTGTATTTGTAGTAACTTTCATGTCTTCATTTCCATACATTTTTCATCTATACAATGTTTTCACCTAATCGGGTTTTTGGGGGCTATTTGTAATTCTATTATTTACTCGAAAAATGGTATGTCAAACCCTGTGTGATGTTTATCATAAAATGCCTGAGGAGGAACTCTTGTCCTGTGATAGTCATTTAAAACCAGCTGTTGGCCGGGCGTGGTGGCTCACGCCTGTAATCCAAGCACTTTGGAGGCCAAGGCGGGCGGGTCACCTGAGGTCGGGAGTTCAAGACCAGCCTGACCAACATGGTGAAAAACCATCTTGAAAAAAAAAAAAAAAAAAACCAGCTGTTAGGCTCCGCGTGGTGGCTCATGCCTGTAATCCCAGCAGTTTGGGAGGCCAAGGTGGGTGGATCACTTGAGGTTAAGAGTTCCAGACTAGCCTGGCCAACATGCTGAAACCCCACCTCTACTAAAAATGCAAACATTAGGGGGGCATGGTGGTGCATGCCTGTAATCCCAGCTACTCAGGAGGCTGAAGCATGAGAATTGCCTAAACCTGGGAGGCAGAGGTTGTAGTGAGCCAAGATCACGCCACTGCACTCAGCCTGGGTAACAAGAAGGACAGAAAAAGAAGAAAGAAAGAAAGAAGGAAGGAAGGAAGGAGAAAGAAGGAAGGAAGGAAGGAAAGAAAGAAAGAAAGAAAAGGAGAAAGAAGGAAGGAAGGAAAGAAAGAGGGGAGAGAGGGAGGAGGAAGGAGGAAAGGGAAAGAAGGAAGGAAGAAGAAGAGAAGAAGGAAGGAAAGAGGGAGAGAGGGAGGAGAAGGACGGAGGGAAGAGAAGGAAGGAAAGTAGGTAGTTAGCAGGGGCTGGGGGAGGGATAAACGGGGAGATGTTCACTGAACGTAGATTTTCAGTTGTGCACAATGAAAAAGTTTATCTGTTGTACAGCAATATGAATATATTTAATGCAACTGAACTGCACATTTAAAAGTGGTTAAGATGGTAAATTTTGTTATATGATTTTTACTACAATAAAAATAAAATAGGACTATGTTGAACTGCACACTTTAAATGGGCGAGCACTATGGCATGTAAATTATATCTCAATAAAGATGTTAAAAGGTAAAAGATAAATATTGTGAATTCCAGAAAGTTTTATGGCTCTACGTAGGAGAATCTCATGTTTTGCCTTTATATTTATATGTATATAAATGTGTATGTATATATAGATTTTGACAATTATCATTCTTTCTTTTCCTTGTCTTTCTTTTTTTTTTTTTTGGTGGGGTAGGGGAGTGGTGTGTCTCTCTCTGTCACCCAGGCTGGAGTGCAGTGGTACAATCTCAGCTCATTGCAACTTGGCCTCCAGGACTCAAGCGATTCTCCCCATCTCAGCCTCTCGAGTAGCTGGGACTACAGTCATGTGCCATGACACCTGGCTGATTTCTATTTTTTGTAGAGGTGAGGTTATGCCTTGTTGCCCCATCTGATTCTTGAACTCCTGGGCCCAAGCTAACCTCCCACCTTGGCCTCCCAGACTGCTGGGATTACAGACACGTGCCACCACATCCAGCCTCATTATTTCTTTTAGAAGACATTTATCAATTGTTTTCAATACACAATAGCATTAAAACCTTCATTTTCATGTAGCCATGCAGAAATAAAACAAGTCATTGTCTTCTCTGTGGCTCATGTTTAGGAGGAAGACTTTTCCGTGTACCCGCTTAAGTTGTAAATTTGAGGATGTGCAAACTAACCTGACAAAATACCAATTTGCAAGAGAAAAAGCAGATTGTTATTTACTTATATGTGGAAATTAACAGAAAAATATGACTCAAGGAAAGAGAATTTGGGACCTATATACTATCTTAGTAATGGAAGGGGAGGGGGATAAGGTTTTAAGACAGCATCTTGCTCTGTTACCCAGGCTGGAGTGAAGTGCCACAATTACGGCTCACTGCAGCCTTGACCTCCTGGGCTCAAGCAATCCTCCTGCCTCAACCTCCCGAATAGCTGGGACTACAGGTGGGCACCACCATACAGGGCTGATTTTTAATTTTTTTAATTTTTTTGTAGAGACAGGGGTCACAGTTTTTAAAATTAATGACTTTTGTGAAAGACAAGTGGGCCCTTACAGATACAACAGTTTTGTGACAATGTTTGGTGTTATGCCAACTTCTGCGTCTCTGGTGATAGAATCCATCTTCCCCGGTTGCTCCAAGAAAGGAGATTTATGAGAATTGAGTTCCTCATCCAAAATCATATTTATGCATGTTCTGGACTCCACATATTGTGGCTCCCCCACTTCTGTCTACTCCACAACTTTTTAAATTTAGTGGAACATGAATAACCCTTACTTAGCAATCAAGACTCTGCGTTTACTGTTGACCTCTGTCTCATTCTAACCTTATCATAGCCACTACGTGCAAATAGTGTCCTTTTATTCATATGCACCCACTGGGGAAATGAACAAGGAAAGACAGAGATACAGTATTGGAGAGAGAGTTAAAGGATCAGGGCCAGAGAAAGCAGCTTTTGACTAAGTCTTGGAGGACTAGCAAACTGCAGCCAAACAGACGATTGTGAAAAGGGTTTTAAGCAGAGGGAAGCTTGCATGCAAGAGCCGAAAAGCCAAAAAAGGCAGGGATCTCTATCAACTGTCAGTATCTAATGGAGTCCTAAGATTTCTGTAGAAATGGCTCTGGATTGGTAGTAATTTTTGGAATCTGGATTTCCTCCTCAGTGCAATAAAGAGCTCATAAGGAATCTGAGCCCACCGGTGGTGACATGAACATAAGAAATGACATGCTAATGGCACTCTCCTATGGCCTAATTTCTCTCCTAAGGTCCCCCAAGTTTGTAAACTTATTTACCTTCTCCTATGCCACCTCCAAGTTTTCCTTCATACAGACTCTCTGTACCTTTTGTCAGTGTACAGCCAGCATTAGAATTTCTCGTTGCCTTTGCAGAAGAAAAAAATATGCAGCATACAATTAGATAGCCGATTTTATTCAGGTCATTGCAATAGGGAAAATGTTCATTAATGAGCAATATACCAAAGGATAGAATTGGAGCCTGGGGTTTTTGTAGAGGGAAGATGTGGACAAGGGAATCATTCTTGTCATCTGCTAGTGTTACAATGGAAGGAGGTGGGCCTTATCTGGGGATACTCAGTTAACCCTTTCATGGAATTCAAGAGTGGGGGCAATAGCCAAGTCATGGAATCAATCTAGGTGCCCATCAACAGTGAATTGGATAAGAAAATGTAGTACATATACACTGTGGAATACTATGCAGCCATAAAAAAGAATGAAATTATGTCTTTTGCAGCAACATGGATGTAGTTGCAGGCCATTATCCTAATCAAATTAACACAGGAACAGAAAACTAAATACTGCATGTTCTCACTTACACGTAGGAGCTAAACATTGGGTACCCATAGACATAAAGATAGCAAAAATAGACACTGGGGACTACTGAAATAGGAAGACAAGGAGGGGAGCAAGGGTTGAAAAATTAACCGTTGGGGTGCTATGCTCAGAACCTGGGCGATGGGATCATTTGTACTCCAAATCTCAGCATCATGCAGTATACCCAGATAACAAACCTGTGCATGTACCCTCTGAATCTTAAATAAAAACAGAAAAAGAAAAAAGAAAAAAGCGTGAGGGGAAATGTTAACTCTTGCTATGTTCTGGGAGCGTAGGACTCAAGCAATGTTCAACATTGTCACTCTGTTACACATGTGCCATTGTGATGGGCTTGACCTCTACTTCTAACAGAGAGAGAGAGAGAAACAGCACATGTACTAGGGAGATCTTCGGTGTTCACATAGCTGTACGCACTTTTTATTTTAGGGTGAGAGGGTTTGATTGCATTTTTTCATTAATTATAATTTGAAAATGTCTTTCACACTTGTAGCTCATTATTGATAACATCATGCAGATTTTCAAGATGGGACCAAACATGGAAACTGCAATCAAGTAGTTCTTATATACATGAACTGTTGCAGATGCATTGGCCATTTGTAGTCCTATTCCAGTGGGTTTTTGCCCAACAAACACAGTAATTCACCAAATTGAAATATGTGTTTATCCTTTAATGTATTGTAGGATATAGTATATTTCTGACAGAATAAAACTTCTATTTTATCAGACATTGGTGAGAATTCAACAGTCTCTTAAAATATTATACGTCTGATATTGGAGGAGGGGGGACCTATTGAATAGCTGTGTCTTTATATATTTGAAAGCAGATTTCTCCTTCTTTACCCACCTGCTTCCACTGCTGGGCACTGAGGACGCATTCATATCCTTGTCCCTTCTCACAATGTCAGGTGAATGAGGCAGCAGGTGTATTTCTGACTAAAGGCCGTAGGTGTATTGCTGGAAGCCAACCATTATAGACCGGGAAACCTAGGAAAATTTAGCATTACAAAGAATTGACTGTGGGCACTCACATCCAAACTAAATGTACTCTCAACTCATCTTCTCTTATTTTGGGGTCCTAAGAATGCTCTAATCACCCCAACATTGTTCAAAATCTCTTGCCAGTCACAAACCTGGATAGAATCCATCCCTAGAGAGGAGAGGTGTATTTCTTTCTAAAGAAGGCAGGAAGCTTATCTCAAAACATCAGTCATGGTGGAGATAAACTTGAAGAGGGAAAGTTAATTCAAAGCAATCCAAAGAAAAGCAGTTCAAAGAAGAAAGAAAGCTCGAAAGAATAGAAAGGGGAGAGAAAACGTTAATCTCTAGAAGATTCTTCCTTGACACTTGGCAACTTTCTGAGGATGTACTTGAGCACCAAAGGGATAGTGCCTAGAAAAAAGGAAACTTCCCTGCAGATTATTATGTGCAGCCAACAACTCTGAGGCCATCTCTCAGAAAATACTAAATTTTTCTTTAATAAGTACCTGTGCTATGTCTTTTTCCATGACTAATAACACATTGTGCTTGAAATTGTTAAACTCACAGGAAGATAAAGTCATCACAGCAATAATAAGATATCAAAATGGACATATTTCAGTAACTTTAGTTTTTAAAGCAATTTTACGTAACTCGTTCATTGAGAGAACCAAGCAGATCGATTGGTTCCAATGAAAGCTTTTTGAAAAATCACAAATGTATAAGATCAGGAAGGATGAAATGGATATACAAATGGAGGCTTAACTGGTTTCTCTAGATGGGATGGGGAAAAAGTCAATCATGCCATGTAATCAAGCCAATGTGGGCCGAAAAGAATTTGCAAATCTCTAAGAATTATTTTTGCATTACTATCTATTAAATACAACTTAAAGAGTTATAAAATAATTCAGAAAAAAACGAAGGCTAAAATCAGAAAAGTCAGGAGAGTGTGCTCTATGTTAAAAATGCATATTTTTAAGCAGTTTTTTTTTTGTTTGGCCACTGTATTTCCAGCTAACTGGACATCTCACTCTTTTGTGTTTGACTTGTGATAAATCCAACATTATGCTATTTTCATTCTAAATAACATGTGATTCTAAAAGGAATTTATTTGTTAGTCAATGACACAGAATGTAAACACACAAGTGTGCATTATCCCCCATCAAGAAAAATAATTGTTTGAAGCTCTTAAGCACATGGGAAATGGTCAAGCTAGGTTTTCAAGTCTTTGCTTGGGATTAGTTTTTAAGCCTGCCACAAAGTATGAATAACCTCATTGGTTCAAATTGATTCTTTTTTATGTTCTACATTTTTTCTTGGAGCAAGCAAAAGCCACTTAGCACAAGCTTGGAAAGTAAAAGGAAGCCCAAGATGAATACTATTCTGAATTTAAATGCAAGAACTTAGATAGCATCCTGGGTGATATTTTTTCTGTGATTTATGAATTAATATCCAAAGGGAGATTTCTACAAATGAACCAACCAGTGGTAATATAATTGGATGAACTAGAATGACTCAAATTTCCTTCTGCATTGATTTTTAATGGGGACAGGGAGAGGAAACTTTTGCCTCCTGGGGCTTACTTGGCAGTATCTAGAAATTCTCAGTTGTTAAAAGTGGATGTGCTGGGGTTGGGTATTTGTTGTATAGAGACTGGGTGCTGCTAAAGATCCTATAGCATACAGGACAGTGATCAGAACAAAAGTTATCCAGCTTGAAATTTCAATAGTGTAAAGGTTGACAAATTTTCACCTAAAGAGACTAGTCTGAAAAGTGAAATTCCTTTCATTTCACGAGTTCAGGCATCCAGGTGTTGGGAGGAAAAACAGATCTTATTACTTTACGGGCTTTCTTCTTTCTTTCTAGAGGCCTTTTAAAAGTCATTCTTAAAATGTTTCCTAAAGTCTTGAAGGTGTCTCAGCAAACTGTGGCAGCACAGAATGCCCCAGTTCCAAGAATGTCCATGTCTTAACCCCTGAGACCTCTAAAAATGTCACTTTATATGAGAAAGGGACTATGTAGACGTGATTGAAATTAATGATCTTAGAAAGGGAGATCATCCTGGAATATCCAGATAAGACCAGACCAATCACAGTAGCCCTTAAAAGTGGGAAAGGAAGTCAAAGTCAAAGAGATATATAAGAAGGAAGGATGTTATGATTTGAATGCATGTGCCCCTTCAAAATTTCACATGTTGTAAAACAACTCAGAAACAGAAAGTCAAATACCGTCTGTTTTTACTTATAAGTGGTAGCGAAACAATGAGTACACGTAACGTAGAGAGTGGAATAGCAGACACTGGAGACTCAGAGGGGTGGGAAGAAGCTGAGGGGTAAGAAATGACTTTCTGGGTACAATGTTCAGTATTCGGGTGATGGTTACACTAAAGGCACACAGTTCACCCCATACAATATATTCACATAACAAAAATGCATGTGTATTCCCTAAATCAAAAAAAATAAAAAATAAATTTATATGTTGGATCTTAAAACCCAGAGTCATGATATTAAGAGGTACGACCTTTGGAAAGTGATTACGTCATGAACACGTCACCCTCATGAATGGATTAGTGCTCTTATAAAAGGCTGAACACTGATTTTCGGTTCCTGTTTTTTGTCTGTCCATCTCTTCTGCCATGTGAGGACACAGCATGTGAAGATGCACTGAGAAGGCACCATCTGGGAAGCAGAGAGCTGACCTCTCTAGACATTGAATCCACTGATGCCTTGATCTTGGACTTCCCAGCCTCCACACCTGTGAGAAAAAAAAAAATGTGTGTTCTTTCTAAATTGCAATTTTGTGACAGCAACCCAATGGAATAAGGCAGGGAGTCAGTGAAATTTGATGTGACAGAAGAGACTCAAAACACCATTGTTAAAGGCGGCTTGAAATGGAAACACTGAGTGAGAATGCAAGCAACCTCTAGGAGGAAAGACCACCCTCTAATTGACTTGACCTTGGACTTCCCAGCCTCCAGAACTGTCAGAAATAAATGTCTTTTGTGTAAGAAACTGAAGGAGATTTATCCCCAGCATTTTCTGTAAGGTACAGCAGCCTGACACGACACCTTGATTTCAGCCTTGTGAGCAGAGGGCTCAGAGGATCCCACAAGATTTCTGATGTATAGTAACTCTAAATCATCAACGTGTATTGTTTTAAGCCTCAGTGTATGTTTGTGGTGATATGTTACAGTATCAAAAGGAAACTAATACAGTTGCCTCCTAGAATGTTCTTGCCCACAGTTAAGAAAGCTGAAAACTCCCAAGTGAGTCTCAAACTTGTCTGCACTATGAGCAATGGCTCTCCATGGAAGAGGTGAGAAAATAGCTTCAGCAGGAACCTGGGGCTGTTGCCCACTTTTAAAGATGTATTGTCTTTTCACAATATATGGTGTGAGGTGCTCCTAGAACTTCTCTCTTATGACAGCTTCCCATTCTATCCATAGCTTCAGCAACCAGTTCCTATTGATAAAAAGAAAAACATCAGCCAAATTAAATTCAAAGGAGTTTAATTGAGCGACGAACAATTTGTGAATTAGGCAGCCTCCAGAATCAGATTCAGAGAGATTCCAGCACAGCTATGTGGTGGAAGAAGATTTATAAACAACAAAAAAAGGGAAATGATGTACAGAAATTGGAAGTGAGGTACACAATGGCTAGATTGGTCACAGCTCAGTGTATTCCTTATTTGAACACAGTTTGAACACTCAGCAGTGTATGTGTGGTTGAAGTATGGCTGCTTGGATTGGCCAAGACTTAGCTATTGTTACAGGTGCATACTACTAAGTAGGTTTTCAATTTTATCTGCCTGTTAAGCTAAGTTACAGTTCATCCACAAGGACTCAAATATAGAAGTACGGAGTCCTTCTCAGGCCATATTTAGTTTGCTTTAACACTATGTAGCTCCACACAGGTGCACCTGGCCAGGTGTGTTTTGCCAGACCTATGATACATTCCTTTTGTCTCTACACAGTGGCTTATCCGTGAATACCTTAGGAAATGTCGCAAGAGCTCCATCCTGGGCAGGAAATTATCATAGAGGGAACTTCTCACTCTTAGGGGAACTAAATTGACCTATGTGTCTCTATTTTTTCCTCCTCCTCTTCCCTTGGATAGACTACCCTGAGATGGCTGTCACTTGACTTTTCAGGTGACAACCAGCTGCCCTTGCAGGTGGGCAATGCATCCTTGCCATGGCTAAGTCTTCTCTAATTCAATGCCCTAGCCCTCTTGCTGCCTGGGATGGCATGCCCAAGGGAAGCACTGTCCTCTTAAGCCATTGGCCCAGGCTCTGCTCTCAGGAGAAGGCAGGTAACAATGAGCAGCCTTCAGCCTTTGCATTCTAGTCTACAGTATATTTGAGTTTGTGTTGATGATGTTGAACTATACCCAAGCCCTGTGATCCTGGAAACAGCAACAGTTAAAGAATTTCTCCCACACTTTGAGTTCTGGAAAATGGATTACTGCAAAGAACTATTCTTACCCATATGACTTAGATAAGACTCAGTAAATGTCTCCCCCCAGTTTACATAGGACATGACCAGACCCAGATCCTCCAAGTTTCCATTCTTTGCCTCATAATTGATAATTGGTTATCCCCCACTAATCAATGGGAACAAAATGCTTGTGAACCAAACATTGGGTCAGTTCTTCTCCCCCAGGATCCTAGAATTCAGCTCAGCCTTAGCATATGCCAACAGAATACCCCCTCCTTAAGGGCCTCTTCTGAAAACAGACTGGTCTGGGGGTAAACCATTCTCTGAACTACTGTCCTATAATATCACCGTTTATCAAACTTCCCCTCCTGTTTCTCTCTTAGCCTCATTTCTCTTGCCCATAAAGAAAATCCCTCTCCGCCTAACTCTTCAGATACTTGCAGACCTACAGTCAGAGCATTCTTGCTATTGCAATAATTCACCTTTCCCAATTAAAATAATAGGTGAACAGTCCTCCCCAACCCTTGCAATAATTCAAAGAAGTCCTTTCTTACTTAGTCCAGATTTGTTTTTTCATTGACATTATTAATATAAAAGTAATTCCTCTATTCCCTATTCCCTATGTCTCCAGAGATTTTTTATTTTTCTTAAGATGTGGAGTCTTACTCAGTCACCCATGCTGGAGTATAGTGGCACTATCATGGCTTACTGCAGCCTCAACCTCCTGGGTTCAAGTGGTCCTCTCCCATCAGCATCCAGGATAAGCTGGGACTACAGGCATGCACCACAATGTGCAACTAATTCTTTTTTTTTATTTATAGAGACAGGGTCTCACCGTGTTGCCCAGGCTGGTCTCAAACTCCTGGGTTGGGACAAGATCTTCCCACTTCAGCCTCCCAAAGTGCTGAGATTTCAGGTGTGTGCCACCACACCTGGCCTGATTATATATATTTAAACCATATTCATCAGTAACATTTCCCCCCACAATTGGAGACCTGCATAGGGTTATCAGTAAAACAAAAAATTAAAGAGTACCAAGTAATTACTATAATTCATGGCATAAAGGATGCGGAGGGCAAAACTGTGTGCTTCTAGAGAAAACTACTCATTGTTTCTATCTCACCCCTGCTGGTATCTGATTCTGATTCTATAGGGCTCTGTGCCATCCACTGTCTTTGAGTTATTTTACAACTCTGTACATTGCAAATGATCAAGGGTAATGCAAAATAATTCTTGTCTCTAGACATGCAAATTTAGTCCTGTAGAAGTGCAAATGACTCCCCCATCCACAAAAATGAAGGTCTGTTTTTCCTCTATTTGCACATTCATATTCATATAGGATATTTTTAAACCTATAAATAGGATTGTTCTTTGGATTGTTTTTTAAATGTGTTGTAAGACCTTCCTGATGGTTCACACACCAATAATGAGTTAAACAACCTCTTTAACACTTGTTTATTTTTAGCTATCTTAGAGTCATAATTTTTCCTTTTCTTTGAAAATTATCCTTTAAAAGGTATGTTTCATGGAGTGGACTTAGTTTTAGAAAAGGAACAACTTTCCAAGGAAGAATTATTGACAAACTTACACCTATCTGTTTTCTCCTAGAGACATATTTGAAATTTTCATGGAGAAAACAATTACAAGATAAAATTCTATTCTGTGATATTGCACTCTTCTCTTGGTAGAACTTTGTCAGTTTCCTGACCTTTTTTTGCTTTCTTCCAATGCAAACTGAAATGGAGCTTGAATGTCAAGCTTCTTATAAATCTTTTAAAAAATTGATAATGCTTGTCAGCCAAACAGCTTTTGTTTTGTTCTTGACTCTCAGTTACTTCTTTGCTGTAATAAGAATATTCTGAGAAATGAGACCTCTCGCCTTCTCTCTTTCTTGAAAGAACCTTGCTATAGTTTGGATCTTTGACCTCTCCAAATCTCATGTTGAAATTTGATCCCCCTAGCGGGAGGTATTTGAGTCATGGGGAAAGATCCTTCATGAATGGCTGGGTGTCCATCCTCACAATAATAAGTGAGTTCTCATTTTATTAGTTCCTAAGAAGTTGTTAAAAGAGCCTGGCACCTCCTCCTCTCTCTCTTGCTTCCTCTTTATCCATGTGGTCTCTGCACACGCCAGCTCCCCTTCCCCTTTCACCATGAGTGGAAGCAGCCTGAAGCCCTCACCAGATGCAGATGCTGGTGCCATGCTTCCTGTACAGCCTGCAAAACCATGTGCAAATTAATTTCTTTTCTTTATAAATTGCCCAGCCTCAGCTATTCTTTTATAGCAACACTAAACAGACTAAGACAAACCCTGTAAGAAATTTGGCAATGGCTAGCCGGATGCAATAGGGAAAGGGGTTTGTGGATAAAGGAAAACGTTGCCTGTATAAAAAGACACCAGTTAGGAACTGATCTGAAGGAAGTGTCAAAATCTGAAGAGAACATCTCAACAGTGAGCACTAACCTATTTAATGACATTTGGGAGCCCTGGCCTTACACTCCTAACCTTTATTGAAGGACAAGCTAAAATTTAATGGAGGTCTTCATTTTGTTCTTTATTCCTTCCTACTCTGCAATTACTCAATATGATTCTTGTATTGTTGGTGAAACTATTTTTTGTATATAATCATTTACACATTTGTCCATTGAATTAGTCAGCTCTCATGCTAATAATAGAGTCATACCCAAGACTGAGTAATTTACAAAGTAAGAAAGGTTTAATGGACTCAAAGTTCCATATGGCTGGGGAGGCCTCACAATCATGGTGAAAGACAAAGGAGGGGAAAGGCACGTCTTACATGGTGGCAGGAAAGAGCACATGTTCAGGGGAACTCCTCTTTATAAAACCATCAGATCTTGTGAGACTTATTCACTATCATGAGAACAGCATGGGCAAGACCTGCCCCCATGATTCAAGTACCTCCCAGCAGGTCCTTCCCATGCCATGTGGGGATTATGGAGCTACAATGCAAGATGAGATTTGAGTGGGGACACAGCCAAACTGTATCATCCATTAACTGGATGGTTAGTACCAGATTAACAACAGTATATGTAACACATTATTTTTTAATAATGGCATTCAGTGAGATCATCTTTCCTTTCGTCAGACTGAATGAATGCTGTCTTCTGTATACTTCTTCTAAATACTCTAAATGATCCCTTTTCCCCGGTAGGGAACTACAAGCTAACTGTATTCATTTTCTAATGCTTCATAACCAATCGTTACAAACTTGGAGGCTTCAAATATATGTTTGTTTCCTTGGAGTTCCCTTAGGTCAAGTGTCTATACATGGCATAGGTGGGTCTTTGACTGGCTTTTGAAGGCTGCAGTCATCGCCCCATGTGGAGGCTAGATCTTCTTTCCAACTCACAGTTTTTCATTGAATTTATTTTCTTATGGCTGCAGAATGCATGGTGACTAAAGAGATCTGCTGTTTCAGATCTCTTGCTCCTAGACTTTCTCTTAAAAGGCTCTTTGAATTAGTGAGGTCTCCCCACTATAATCTCCTTAACTCAAATTCAACTGATTAGGGAACTTAATCACATATACAAAGTGACATCTGCAAGAATCCCTGTAGCTGTTCTCAATACTATAACCCAGTCTCTGTCTTGACAGCAATCACAGTGAAAGGCCCTGACTATACTCAAAGTCCAGGATTATACAGGACATGTAGTTTAGCAGGTGGGAATCTTAGAGGCTGTGTTATAATTCTGCCCTTCACACTTAGCATAGAACCAGATATTCTCTTATAAATTCTGTGCCATGCTGTAAAATGACAGAGCAAGTCAGTTTTGTCTATGACTTAAGCAATGTCAATTTTATTTCTAAGGTCATCTTTCTTTTCAAAAGACTTAATTAACCTGCAGATACCTCTAATGAGAGATTTTGCTGGTGTTTGAGAAATGAGGCTTATGCAAGAACTGTGTTCCTCTATCCATTTTTTACAAAACTTCTGCTAGCAGCTGATTTGATTTAGACTCTGAAGAGTCAGGTCAGTCATGCAGATTTAGGAGAGAGCTACCACATAATTCTCAGGGTTGGGAATTGAGCTTGTTCAAAATAGCAAAATAAAAGAACATCATGCACTGTTCAGATTTATTACTGACTCTTAACCATGCATATAGAATGTTGAGTGAAGTTCAAGTGCTAAGTAGGACTCATGGCTTAGGATAGAAACCAATAGATTATAGATTGCAGAATTTCAGATCTAGAAAGGACCATAAACATTTTTTCTCAAATATCTTTATTCTAAGAGCTGAAAGCCCTGACTGAGAGGCTTCCCACAGGTTGCAGAGGCAGTGGATTCACAGACAGAAGAATAACCCAGGTGTCAGAGTCCCAGCCCCCTGCATATTCCAGTTTGATTCTGTCTACTGTTGTTTGTGAGTGACAATCCCCTATACACTGTTGATGCCTTCACAGCCAGAAGCTAAGTCACAATGTTGGAAACTAAGAGAAAACATAATACAATCTGTCTGAACAACTATAATGTATCTTCACTTGGAATTCTCAGAGCACGATGCTGGCCTTAGAGCCTCAGGACAGACAGGAAATTAACTGAAAAACAACTCAAAGTGAAAAATATCAACAGACACACACAAACTTAAAGAGGATTCAGATAAAGCAATTAATATCCAGAGGGTTGAGACAGAAGGAAGGTAAGTGGGAGGCATGATGAGAATAAACTGAAAAAGTTAGGGTCTCTCTGTTCTAGGAAAAAAAAATGGGAAAAGAGGAAAAGTTTGAAATGATGATTCTCTTCTATAAAGTCAGTCCAGGTTCGGTATGGTGGCTTACATCAATAATCCCAAAACTTTGGGAGGCTGAGGTGGGAGGATAACTTGAACCCAGTAGTTCCAGACCAGCCTGGGAAACATAAGGACATACCATCTCAATAATAATAATAACAATAAAACATTAGCTAAGCATGGTGGAGTATGCCTGTGGTCCCAGCTACTCCAGAGGCTGAGGCAGGAGGTTGCTGGAGCCCAGGAGGTCGAGGCTGCTGTGCCCCATGATCTCATCATTGCACTCCAGCCTGGGTGACAGAGTGAAATCCTGTGTCAAAAAAATACAAAATACAAAACAAATTTTAAAATAAAATATATAAACTCAGTCCTGCCCTAACATTAGCTCTATGGACATCTGATTCTGCATCTGGGTTCAGCTTCAGGTGAACGTGTAACATGATCCCTCCATGGCTGTGTTTTAGCTTGTCATAGGAATTCGGATTCACTCAGCCCAAATCTCTGCCCCACCTTCCACCTTCTCATGTCCCAGGTTAATAACAAAATCACTGCCTTATTCTCTGTGCCTAAAATCTTTTCCTTCAAACCTATCAAGTTCTCCAGTTTCTTCAAGATTTGGGCTTTACTTTCTTCTTGCTGATTTTTACCTTGACCAAAGCTTTTCTAAAGCAATGGTTCTAAACTTGAATGTACATCAGAAGCTTCTGGAGGATAATAAAACACTGATTGCAGGACCCCACCTCAGAGTTCCTGATTCAGGAGGTCTGGCATGCAGACCTACGGCTGAAGTGAGAATCTGCAGTTCTATTTTTGTTAAGAGATAGGATCTTGCTCTGTCACCCAGGCTGGAGTATAGTGGTGCAATCACAGCTCACCACAGCCTTGAACTCCTGGGCTCAAGGGACCCTCCTACGTCAACCTCCAGGGTAGCTGGGACTACTCCGCCTGCCTGGAGAATTCACACTTCTAACAAGCTTCCTGTAGATAGTGCTGCAGCTGATCTGGGCAACCACACTGAGCCTCAAGACTAAAGTAGCAACATGGTATTACAAGTCAAGCTGTCTGCTTTCTGTTTTTGGTTTCCACTCCCATTTTTTTTTCTTACACTATCTGCTTCCAGCACCACCATTGCCAAACTCAACCTATGTGGCTAAAATTCAGGTGGTCTACAGCTGGTCACCACCGCAGTCCCATTATATGCCTTCCCCCAGTGCTGTAAGGCAGGCATTACTATCCCTGTTCAATGTGGAAACCGAGCTTAGACTTGGAGAGTAACTTGCTCTTTGCACAGAGATTATAAAAGGCCATGTTAGGAAGCCAATCCGGTCTCTCCTGGCTTCTGTGTTTTCTTTTTTATTTCTCACCATATTGCTGTACCAAAGGTTAACCATCTTCTTTCCGAAATCTGGATTCTAACAAATGTTAGCTCCCTTTCCTTCTTCCATCTCTTTCCGATGCTTTTGAAAAGATCGGCTTATAAACAGTCCGTGAGGTGGGAAGAATAACGTGGACTGAAGGTAAACAATTTGGAAAACACAAAGTTCAGCTGTTCCTCACCTGGCCAAGACATGCTGCCTGTTTTTGGCCGTGTTTTCTTTCTCCCCACCTTGTCACGACTCTAATGCTTTGTTTTCTGACGTTAGTGAGCACCTGTCCTTGTGAGATGCAGAAGCGCAGTTTAGAGAATGATCCAGTTTTGCAGCTTTCCCTGATTGGCAAATTGAGTTACACAGAGGTTAATTAGCTTTCCTAATATCTCAAGTTGGCTAAGGTATTGAAATTAGCAAGGCGGAGTGAGTAATTGACAGCCCTGTGCTGTGATGGCTCACCAATTGTCCTCTATAGAAGAAATCATTGACATTTTCTGGGTTGCTCTTAAACTCATTATCTGCATACATTAAAACGGACCCTGTACACTTATTATAGACTTGGATAAATATATTTATTTACAGAAAATCAACAGGCAAACCATCTCAAGTTAATTAGGTCAATGACAGTTTAGAACTTTGAATTCATAGCAGCAGTGCTCTCTAAATATGTAAGTGAACAAAGGCTGGCTTGAAATAAGGGAAAGAATAGAAAGAAACAATGAGTATTTCATGGGCAGGGTGTTCTGGAACTCTGTGAATGAGGTAATGAATAGGTCAATGTGGCAATCCTCACCCTAACTCCTCATCCATCCACTCAAGAAAACAAAAAAAGAAGTTCAGACTGGTTGGTGCTCCTAAAATGATAAGGGGAAAAATGACCAGAGAGAGAAACAGAAAATGGTCTTTTTAAACTTAATTTTATCCTTCTAGAAACTGGACGTAGCTGGAAAAGGTCACACAAACCATATATCTCATTCAACAAAATGCAGCACTTTGCCATTTTCCAATGCCCTGCTGTGGGTATTTTTCCCCCTGAATGAACCCAATAAGTTGTTTGAGCAAAATGTCCTATCTAAGTAGGCTAGCACATCTGTCTCAATTTCCTACATTTGATCTATTTTAGCAGTATCCTCATTGTGTCATGAGAGTCAACTGAGCTAGCCAAGCCTAATAAAAATGTTACCCAACTATCTTCCACTTAAAAGAAAACTTTAAAACTTCAGCATCTATTTATTTTTTGGTTTAACATTTATCATAGCTTCTCTCTCTCTCCATATACATATAGTGGTATATACAGTAATATACACACTATATTACCATAAAATATAATTCATATACTATATTACTATATAGCATATAGTGATATATTACTATATTACTAGTACTATAATGGATATAATATTTATATTTATAAAATAGAAATATTTATATAATATATTTATATATAATTTATATTTGCATACAATATTTTTATATTGTGTGTGTATACACACTATATTTAACAAACACTATACATAAATATTATATACATTGTATGCATATACACGATATATAAACATTATATACATTATATAACATTATATATGTAATATTTACATTACATATAATATGTATATAATGTAATTAATTGATATTATTATTTATATAACATAGAAAAGAATAAGAAAAAGACTCCTAAGTCATTTTTTAATGCAAGATAGTTAGGTAACATTTTTATTAGGCTTCAATAGCACAGTGGACTTCTCACATGTATGTGATATTTATATAGGTATACACACATACAAACACACATATATACACACACACACACATATGTATCTTATATCCAGTAAAGAATACGTTTCTTGAGATTAGTGTTTGTATCACACTTAAGTTTTATATTTTATTTCTTCCATTTCAGAAAGTCAAGCTCGATCACAATTATTTTATCCTAAGCACCTTAATACATTATTTGAAGATCACAGGTATTTAACAGAAATTGTTGAATGAATGAATGATTTAATAGCCCTATTGAGTTATTAATTGCAATGTTTTCCTCTGTCTTCATAAACAGGTTATCTTTATTTGGAAATGGGTAGTTTACTGAGGATTTTTCAGGTTTTGAAAGTACTGATTTTTGGGATTCTGGGGTACTACTGAAAGTTGGGCATAGTTGGAGAGACCCAGTTTTGGACAGAGCAGGAATGGTTAGTCACCCTATTTGGAGAGATTATACTTTCATTTCTTTTGCATTCTTTATTGTCAATTCTTGCTAGTGTGTTGCTTCCTGTGTCACCCCATCCTTCCATCTTTACATGTTTCCAATTTGTCTCCACTTCAGAAATGAGCCATATGTTTCTGTAACTGAACAAAGCCACCATTAGTGGTCCAGTGTCTACGTTATTTCTCCACAGCCTCCTTTAAAGAACTGTGTGTTAGTTAATTCAGGGAACAAGGGGAGAAGAAGATAGACTGCCCCAGTCCTCACTGATAGATAAAGGTTACATTAAAGCAAGAAACAGACTCATAGTTATTGGGTACCTTAAGGTTTTCCATCTTCCTAAGTTTTTTTTTATAATTTAATTTTAAAACTATTTTAAAAAAATAGAGACAGAATCTCACTATATTTTCCAGACTGGTCTCAACTCCTGGACTCAATTGATCCTTCTGCCTCAGCCTCCCAAAATGCTGGGATTACAGGTGGGAGCCACCACGCCACCGAGGCACCACGTCGCCCAGCCACTTTTCACTTTAAACTTATCGTGTAACAGCCTCTCTGAAGATGTGCATGCCTAGTGATAGACCCTGAGAAAGATTCTGCATGAGTCTCCTGATGCTGTTACAAATTCCCACAAATTCAATGGCTTAGAACAACACTAACTTATTATTTTATAGTTTTGGAGGTCAGAAGTCAGAAATGGGTCTCGCTGGGTTGGAATTGAGGTCTCAGCAGGGCTGTGCTCCTGCTGAAGGCTCTAGGGGAGATTTTGTCTATATGTCTTTTCCAGCTTCTACAGGCCTTCCTTCTTCAATTGTTTAAAGGCAACAATGCAGTGTTTCAAATTACTCTCTGCTTCCATCACTACATCGTTTTCTCACACCCCCTTACCTCCTTATAAAAACTCTGAGGCTGACCACAGTGGCTCATGCCTATAATCCCAGTGCTTTGGGAGGATGGCTTGGGGAATTTTCTTGAGTCTAGGAGTTCGAGACCAACCTGGACAACACAGCAAGACCTGGTTTCTACAAATATTTTTTTAATTAGTTGGGCATGATAGCACTCACCTATAGTCCTAGCTACCTGGGAGGCTGACGCAAGAGAATCACTTGATTCCAAGAGGTTAAGGCTGCAGTGAGCTGGTGATCTCACCACTGCTCTCCAGCCTGGGTGACAGAGCAAGATTCTCTTTAAACAGTTTTTTAAAAAGCGTGGAGGCAAACCCTGACCAAGGTCTAGCTTCGTTGTGCCTACTTTACTTGATCAGAGGATGCTTTGCCACCCAACATGAGTGTTGGATTCTGCAATAAGCAAAACACTGAACAATTTAGATTCAGTCTTGGTTAAATGAAAGGCCAGGGGAATCTATGGTCAGTCAAATAATGGCCCCCCCAAAATATCCACATCCCCCATCTTAGATGGTGTGAAAGTGTGACATAACCTGGCAAAAAAGATTATTCAGATGTGATTAAGAATCTTGAGATGTGAAGATAATCCTGGATTATCTGGTGCTGATGTACTCCACAAGAGTTCTTTTGTTGTTGTTGTTGTTGTTTTGTTTTGTTTTTTGAGAGAGGTTCTCACTCTGTCGCCCAGACTGGAGTATAGTTGCACAACCACGGCTCATTATATGTTTGAACTCCCATGGTCAAGACATCCTCACCCCTCAGCCTCCCAAGTAGCTGGGACTACAGGCATCTGTCACCATACCCAGCTAATTTTTTTATTTTTTGCAGAGCAGAGATGGGGTCTTGCTATGTTGCCCAGGCTTGCTTCCACTCTTAAAACAGACCCATCTCCTTCAAGGTTCCTCTGTCAAAGCCAATACTTGTCTTAACTGACTCATTAGCTCTTCAGGCTAAGTCATCAGAAGAGGGAACCCACTGCTTTGTCGTCCCAAATGCCTCATCTTGCTTGGTGAAATATCAAAAAGAAGCATTTACCAGTGACTAAAGTTTATCCTGTAATAGAAAAAGGGCACACTCGAACTTAGTATGTTGGCGTCCTTTCTGGATTTTTGCTTAACTATTTTCCCAAATGAGATGCTATTTACATATCTCTAACTCATCTTAAAGCACTTTTTTCTGATGTGGCTGAAGAACAAACTACCAAATATCACCCAAAGACTGCAAATATTAGCATACAACTCGATATTCAACTGTTTTTGACCTACAAACCAAAGTGGCAATTTCTTGTAGTTCAATCTAGAAATAATTCATTAACTGAGAACTCACTCTGTGTTTATGCTTTCTTTCCTTCTTAGAATGGGAATTGAAAGAGTTGAGAGACGCAGATTTTGGTTTCATTGAAGTGTTTTCTACTGAATTCAGGAAGTAATGGTTTGTTGATTCACTGGCTCACTCGTTCTATGAGGATTTATGGATATTCATTGTAGGTCCACAAATGTACTGTGTTGTGTGGCTATAAATCATAAGGAAACAGTTTGTGCCTTAAGGAAAAATTGAATGTGGATTGGTTCTTAGCATGTTCTATAAGAGATGTTAAACTCAGAAAACTTAGCACAGCATCGATATTTGTCCGTTCTCACACTGCTAATAAAGACATTATCTGAGACTTAGGTACTTTATAAAGTAAAGAGGTTTAATTGAGCCATCACAGCTCAGATGGCTGAGGAGGCCTCAGGAAACTTAAAATCATGGTGGAAGGGGAAGCAAGCAGGTCCATTTTCACATGGCAGCAGCAAGGAAAAGTGTCGAGAAAACAGGGTGCAAAGCCCCTCATAAAACCATAAGATCTCATGAGAACTCACTCACTATCAGGAGAATAGCAGCGTGAGGGTAACTGCCCCCATGATTCAAAATTACCTCCCAGTGGGTTCCTCCCAGGACACGTGGGGATTATGGGAATTCAAGATGAGATCTGGGTGGAGTCAAACCATATCAGCACCATTCTGGACTACTTTGCCACTGGTGTTGTGAAGTTTTGACTACAGTCAGAATATTTTTAAAAGCCCATAGAACACACTGCCCAGTGTTTATCCTTTTTTTTAAAAAATTGTTAGTTAAGGATTGGAAGGTTAGTACAGCATGAGGAAGTCAGGCTGGGATATAAAGAAGAATGTCCTAACTATAAAGCATGCTGTCCCCCAAAAAAGCATTAGACATTCATTCCAGGAAAGGGTTAATCTCTACATATATTCGCATAGAGTACACATAGGTGACAATGACATCTGAAGGTTTATTTGTTGAGTCCCGTGATTCTCCTCCAATGCATCGCATTTTTATTCCCCCTGTCCCTGTGGGGGAAAAATAAAGATACGGAATAAAGCACTTTTACAACATTGATTAACTTTACACAGAAGGACGAGATCATGTATTTGGAAGGTGAACTTGGGATTTGTAAGATGATGAGTATATTTAGTAGCACCATAAAGAATAATGACCCCACTATGGAAAATGGTTAAGCAATGGCATAATGTCTCTAACTCTTTATTTTCTGGGGGGGAGAAAAAGCTCTAATAATGATTATTATATTTTATAATGGGATTTAGTGGTTGCCTAACTGTGTTTTGATTTTCTGGGATTACTGCTCCATGTCATAATTGTAACTTCTTCTGATTGCAGACTGCACTGCAGTTTCCAACTACTTGGTTTCTTCTGAGCACCAGCTTCTGCGTTCTTTCCAGGCTGATTTGAAGGCAATGAAGCAATCTATATTTAGGCATTTTGCAGAGGTTTTTATTTTTGGCTACATGTTAAGTATACATTTTCCTGTAGCAAATGCTGCTAACAGCAAAGGAGTAGAATGGATCTTCAGGAGAAAGTATTTGAAACCTGACTTGCCTTTAATCAGCAGCATTTCATCTCTGTAGCTCAAAGCCCTTTAAATGCAGATGAAGAAGAAATTAGAAGATGGACTACATTTGCCAAAGTCTATCCAAATGCCATCAAACATTTGATGTGGAGCACAGTAAATAGCTTAAGGAATTCCCCCATTTAAACTTTAAGCAGTAGAAATTTAGTACAGATACAGGCTACCTTAGGGGTACAAATAACTTGAACATCCTAACATACCCAAGGTCTGGCTCTCACAGAGCAGGCACATGGAATGCATACTTGCCTAAATCAAACCCCTGGCCTCTACTTTATGTCCCTATTCTAGTTTTCTCCTTTTCATTATCACCATGTTTAGTGTTTGGTTTGTTCATTATTTTATTCATTTATTATAAATTTTTTATATTTATTTTATCTGTTTTTGTACAATACCTTAAATCCTTTGTGGATGGATGGATGGATGGATGGATGAGATGAGTGGTGAATGGGTAGATGAATGGATAGATTGATGTGTGGATGGGTGTATGAATGGATAGATGGATGTATAGAAGGGTGGATAGATGAATTGATAAAGCAATGGATGAAGAGATGAGTGCATAGATGGATAGATGGAAGTAAACAGGTAGAAATGTATGGATTGATGGATGAATGTATATAAAGTTTGGATGGGCAAATTGATGAAGAGATGGACAAATAAATAGGTAAATGGATGTATAGAGGGAAGCAGGTAGATGAATGTGAGAATAAATGGATGGAAGAAGAATAGATGGATGAATGAATGGATGGAGAGTGGGTAGATGAATCTAGAAATAGATGAGTGATTGAATGGATTAATGGATGGATGGAAGAGTAGGGTGGATTAATTGATGAAAATATGACAAATAGGTAGATGGATTGACAGAAGGAAACAGGTAGATTAATGTGTGGATGGATGAATGGATGGATGGATGGAGGGCATGGATAGATAGAAGGGTGAGATGGATGAATTGATGAAGAGATGGACAAATAAATAGGTAGATGGATTAACAGAGGGAATCAGGTAGATGAACATGTGAATAAATGGATGGAAGGATAGATGGATGGATGGATGGCGAGTGGATGAATGTGGGAATGGATGAATGAATGGATGGATAGATGTATAGAAGGGTGGAATAAAAGAATCAATGAAGAGATGGGTGAATAAATAGGTAGATGGATTGACAGAAGGAAACAGGTGTGGATGGATGATGGCTGGATGGAGAGTGGATGGATGAATGTGGAGATGGATTAATGATCCATTCACTTATGTAAGTACGCATTTCTCCACTTGCTTGTCTGTTCTTCCATAGACGAATTCATGCATAGATGAATAGACAAGCAAGTGGAGAAATGCGTACTTACATAAGTGAATCTTTTGAATAGCCATAGCATTATACCATACGATCATTTATTTCCAGTCCTTCTCCTCCTCTCTGTCACCATCAACATTGCCATTGCTTTAGTTTGGTTCTTCGTTCCTCAGGCCAAACTATTTCTCTTCCTTCAAGTGTCCTTCCTCTGAGAAACACTTCTTTCTTGTACCCCTCCTCTCTTTTTCAGAATTTAGACACTCCTTTTTTTCTATATCAAAATCATCTTGAAAATAACTGTATGATAGCACTTCTCACGCATTTGTAATCTTTCAATCTCCTTTAACAAACAGTGGGCCTCTTTGAGACTCTTGTTTTGGTATTATCTTAGAATTCCTGATGCTAGACATAGTGTTTTGCACACTGCAGTAAGAGAGGCTACTATTTATGGTGCTCCTATGATCCACTGTCTTTGTTATATGTACTTCTGGTGTCTTGTGTCCTTTAATCCTCATAACAATCGTAAAATGGTAGGTGTTACTGTGATTCTTATTTTACAGTTAAGAAAACTGAGATTCAGAGGTATTCAGCGACTTGCCTATCACAAAGCCGATAAATGGCAGGACAGAAAGAAACAAAGTCAGTCTGAGTCTATAGCATGCTCCTCAGGCATTTTTAATGGGCATACATCTTCCCAAAGGGGATGAAAATTGGTTCTTAGGAGGTGAAAAGTCATTCCATGAATGAAGCTCAGGGATACATACATACACACATAATGAGTATATCTGTAAAATGTGCATGGGGGTGGGTTAGAAAAAAATGTGTAAAATATTTCTTAGCAATGAAGAAGAAAGGTTGAAGAATATTGAGTAACACCATTTACTCCCAAGTGCTATAGCATACAGCCTGTCATTAGAAGATGAAGAGATGGATAATGCACAGAAGAATAGAACTTCTGTTATTTGTTTCCGTGCTTAAGAATCATGGCAAACAGACACTAAGATGGCACTCCAATGATCCCTATCTGGAGAGTGAACTGCCCTACTGACTTGATTCAAATCCATAGAATACATCAAAGATGGCAGGATGTCACTTCTACAATGAGTTTCATAAGAGAATGGCTTCTGTCTTTCTAGTAGAGTTTCTTTTGCTGGCTTTGACTAAAATAAGCTGTCATATGGAGAGATCTACAAGACAAGAAACTGAGGCTCACCTCTTGCCAATAGCCAGCAAGGAAATGAGCCATTCTCTCCAACAATCTGCAGGGAACTGAATCCTGCCAACATTCGCACTACGTTGGAGAAGATCCCACCCCACACAAGACTTCATGCTAAACCTACTTGTGGCCAACACTTTGACTGCAGCCTTGGGAGACCCTGAAGCACAAGGCCCATCTAGCCACCCCTGGAGTCCTGACCCACAGAAACTGTCAAATAACAAATATGTGTTTTTCAAGCTGAGAATGTTGCAGTTACGTGTTACACAGCAATAGATCCTTAATTAAGGAGTTTAAAATACTTGGTTTAGACCCTAGGAGAAAACTCAAGGCAGCTACATGAAGTGTGGATTCTGTGTATTGGTTTGTTTTCACATCACATGCAGATCAGCTAAACGAATTTTAGACAGACTTAAAATTTATGTTTGCAGATGAGTTGACTTCAGAGTATAGGGAGGTCGCCACTTTTTTACTGGTTGAAGGCTAGAACTGTGCACTTTGAAATCCTTCCCCCAGCATAGCTACAGGCAATGGTTGAATTGACTTGTTCAGGCACTGGATGTGTG
This sequence comes from Ateles fusciceps, assembly GCA_036589455.1. Classification (NCBI taxonomy): domain Eukaryota; kingdom Metazoa; phylum Chordata; class Mammalia; order Primates; family Atelidae; genus Ateles; species Ateles fusciceps. Next base: position 368,418 of record JAZHEH010002960.1, on the reverse strand, counting down.
GAAAACTCCATAATAAATTTATTTAATGATGGTTAGCTAGTTGGCTGGCAAGGTTGATGTTTTAGGTGAGTGTCCAGCATCCCCTGGTGGACTTCTTGGTCAGCCCCCCTCTCCACATTTGATGGATGTACAGACAGGTGACTCACAGGTACCAATGAATAGGAAATACTTGATTACACACATAGTAAATGGCAAGAAGATTTCCCCAAAAGAAGGGCTCAGGTTCACTCTAGAGTGGAATGAGAGCAAAGGGGCTGAGGGCAGTGGCTCTGAGCTTTTCTTTGGTTTCAGAGATAGGGCCAGGGTGAAGCCTCCTGCATGCACATGCATTAGGAGTTTTCCACACATCCATGCATAAACAAGAGGCCAGGAGTTCAAGACCAGCCTGGGCAGCACAGTGAAACCATATCTCTACAAAATTTTTAAATTAACCAAGCATGTGGGCACATGCCTGTAGTCCCAGACACTTGGGGGTTTGAGGCAGGAGCATTGCTCGAGCCCAAAAGGTCGAGGCTGCAGGGAGCTATGATCACACTACTGCACTCCAGCCTGGGTGACAGAGCAAGACCCAGTCTCTAAATAAGTAAATAACAATTCAGATCCCTCATTACAGTTGTTACTTAGTGATAGAGTATATGAAAATGATCATTAAGACAGAGTACATAGGATATGACTTATCAGGAAAAGACTGAGATGATCAAGTATTGGTCTTAGCTTGACTGAGGCAGGAGGGTTTCTCCCATTTTGAAGGATTCATAGCATCACCTGATATGGTTTGGCTGTGTCCCACCCAAATCTCATCTTCCAATTGTAGCTCCTATAATTCTCACATGTCATGGGAGGGACCTGATGGGAGGTAATTGAGTCATGGGGCAGGCCTTTGCCATGCTGTTCTCACTATAGTGGAGTCTCATGAGATCCTATGGTTTTTATAAAGGGGAGTTCCCTTGTACAAGCTCTCTCTTGCCTGCTGCCATGAAAGTTGTGCCTTTCACTCCACCTTCCACCACTATTGTGAGGCCTCCCCAGCCATTTGGAACTGTGAGTCAATTAAACCTCGTTTTCCTTACAAGTTACCCACTCTCAGGTATGTCTTTATCAGCAACATGAAAAATAGACTAATACATCACCCTTGAGATAAGAAGACAAACACAATAATACAATGAAAAGAGGAGTCAGAACTTAAGAGTCCCCCAACCTGGATGCAGTCATCATCATATTATCAGTTTCCAAGTTCTATCCTTATAGATAAGGTGAATGCATGTCTTGGTTTGCCTAAGAAGTCTTGATGTACATGTTGCTCTCCCAACAGAATTATCAAGAGTGCTTCCTTTGTTCCCCAGAATGTCTCAGTTTGGTGGATAGAGAACATAGCCTTCCTCCTCACCCACACATGCATAGAAACTACCCTAGACACACCACAATCTGTGGCTTCTCCACCGTTGTGGAACTTAATATTTAAGACAAAGCAGTTCAATGTTAATTGTGATTAATATCAAAGGATGGTTTAAATGCCCACTGCAAGAGCTATTTTATTCATGAAGACCTGGGCACAAAGTCTCAAGGTGCTCAATCTCTAAACTGATGCTGGCTTACCGTCATACAGGGCTCTGTGGTCTCATAAGGCTCTTTCATCTTTTTGTCTTCATGAATCCAGAAAAGAGTCTGTGAGGTAGAGCAGGTATTAACATATCCAATATCTAATATAAGGAAATTGAGATTTGGAGGCATAGATTAATGAATTTACCCACATTTGTACAAGCGAGAGTTTATCCTAGGTTACTGGAATGAATCTATAATAGTCTAGTGGGCTTTCCATTCTCACAGTTAGACTGAGCTGCTCTGCTAACCTGTGCATACAATCTGGGTGTACAGAAGAAAGATTCTACATACTAGAGACTGGAAACTTGCGGCCCACTTTGAGAAATTGTATTAATCATTCAGAGAATTCATAGGAGAATTAACTATAAGGAACTCTAATAAAAGACAGAAAATTTGCAATGTGACTGCCCTACTCATTACCCACCTAAAGATACTCAAAGCAGAGAAAGAAATAGCCTTACCTTAGTGTGACGGTCTCCCATTCTGTAGCCCCAAATAATTGCTGTAGAATAACATTATTCCCTGTATCGCTATGGCAGCAACAAGTTCTGACAATAAGAGTCACTTTTTTTGAATTTGCTTTTCAAGTCTCAATGCTAAACTTTTCAGGAATGCTGCCACCATTGAATTATCAAAGTAGAAGACAGTTCTTGGCCAGGATAAGATAGAAATTTGATCTTGCACCAGTTGTGTGCCTTGCCAATGGAAAAGGTAAGAGTCAAAAGGGAAACAGAGAGACAGTGGAAACTGGAGGTGGTATCTCTAATATGTTTGCTAATCTTGGTTTATATAAGATTCTCTGAAAATGTTCTCATCTCTTGGTGGTGCTTCAAAAAAGACATTGCCTGTTTTGCATTACATACTGGATTGGGACCCCTGCATCAAACACAAGTCACCTAAAATTTTGCCAGCCAAATAGTCTTTCTATATATTTTATCTTGTTGTTATTATAAATCTGAAGATCCTGGAAAATTTTACTACCACACAAATAAGAGAGGAATCTTCATCCTTTCTTTTTCTTTTTCTTTCTTTTTTTTGAAACAGTGACTCACTGTTTCCCAGGATGGTGGTGGTGGCACCATCAGCTCACTGCAGCCTCGACCTCCTGGCTCCCACCTCAGCCTCCCAAGTAGTTAGGAACACAGGTACACGCCACCATGCCCAGCTAAGCTTCTTTTTCATAGAGATTAAGTTTCACTATGTTGCCCAGGCTGATCTCACATTTCTGCACTCAAGCAATCCCTCCCACCTCCGGCTTCCCAAAGTGCTGGGATTACAGGCCTCTGCACCTGGCTAGGCATGCTTCTTAGTAGCTATAAATGACACAGAGCCACTGAGTGGTCGAATCAGATAGGTATGCCTTTTATTCTATTCTCTTGACATGGTATGTACATAAGAAATCGCATGCGTGAAACAGACTAAGAGTTCTCCCATGAATGTAAGCTCCCAGGGAAACCCAGTAGGCAACAGAAGGGAGAAATTGAGCTCAATAAGTTTATCTAAGCTAAATTGCATGATAGTACTCAAGGGCTGGCCAGTTGCAAATGCCTGTGGAAGCAGCTTTGAGAGCATTTGCTCAAACTTTAATCTTTACTTAGGGAAACTCCCATGATTCCACAGGAATTTTGCCTTGTAAAGACCATAACATATGGTCCATTTGCAAAGACATATGTTTGAGTAATGGGCCTGGAAGCAAAACATTCAGACAATTCCTCTCTGCTCATTTTTAAATTTCTAGCATGCTGATAGTCGATGAATAGTTACTTTCTATTTCCTTTGCATCTAAAGGTAGGGTATGAGTGGATACCTTTCAGACCATTGACTCTGATGATCTGTCTCCATAGGAAATAGGAAAGAAAGACAGATCATCAGGAACTTTACTCATACTGAGAGAACACTGTTTTGCTGTTAATCTGGAAAGAGCATGAACAACTTCCCCCTCCATTGCCTTCGGTCCTAGAAGATTAACTAACTGTTGTATCAGAACACTTGGCTACTCAGGAATAGAGTAGAGTCAAGGAGATTCAGGCAGAACCGGTGACTATGGAGGGCTCTGGGAACGAAAGAGCCCAGCCTTACCTAGCAATGTTAACATCTGGCCCCATGGGGCATCTTGCCTCTGCTCCCCCAAAGAGAATATTGAATGAACATGCCATTTTCTACTGAGGATAGAAGAACCCCTCTGTCTCTATCAGTGATCTGTAAGACATGTTTAATTATCTCCTCTTTGCTTCAACTTCACCAATGCTGATGCCTCTTTAGCATCACTAAGACAGAATACAACCAGGTGCAGTGGCTCAGGCCTGTAATCCCAGCACTTTGGCAGGCCAAGTTCAGAGGATTGCTTGAGACCAGGAGTTTGAGGCCAGTCTGAGCAACATAGTGAAGACTCCCCACCGATGCCATCTCTATAAAGCAATTTAAAAAATCAGCCAGGTGTGGTAGCAAGTGGCTGTAGTCCCAGCTACTCTGGAGGCTTAGCAAGTGGAATCGCTTGAGCCCAGGAAGTTCAAGCAGTGAGATGTGATTGCACCACTGCACTCCAGCTTGGGCAACAGAGTGAGACTCTGTCTCAAAAAACAAATAAACAAACCAAAAACCTTAAAATCTAAAACATAGAATAGATAAGACAGACGTCTCTTAAGCTTGTCAATTCTCGAGTAGGGGTTATAAACCAAGGAGGCGAACTGGCATTGAGACAGTCAGCAACAGTACATAGAGAAGCCAGTGTGCACATCCTACATAACCCAAGAGGCTTCCATACTTAGGGTCACTGAATTGCATCTTTTGCACAGCAGGGAGTCTTTTTTTTCCCTCCTTCGAAACCAAAAGTATCTATGTAGTATCCACCACATGGATCAGTCATTGGAGAGATTGCACCCAACAAGATAGATGTGGCTCCTGCCCTCAGGGAACTAGAAATGAAAAGCATGGGTTATGTACACAATTGAACCTAGTCAAAGGAAAACTACAGGATCTTAGGAGAACGCATAGAAAGAGAATTTTACCGCCGATGACACAAACTGTAATGCTTTTCACTAGAAATGGGCACTCCGTAGCTTTTGCAACCACCCTGCGCAGACATGGTTTCAGCTATGATCGGAATGTCTGTTCCCCAAAATTCTTATGCTGAACCCTAACCCCCAGGGTGATGGTGTTAGGAGGTGGGGCCTTTTGGAGGTGATAAGGTCATGTGATGGTTAATATTGAGTGTCAACTTGATTGGATTGAAAGATGTAAAGTATTGTTCCTGGGTGTGTCTGTGAGGGTGTTGCTGAAGAAGAAAATTAACATTCGAACCAGTGGACTGGAAGAGGCAGACCCACACTCAATCTGGGTGGGTAACATCTAATCAGCTGCTAGCATGGCCAGAATAGAAGCAGGCAGAAGAACGTGGAAAGATGAGACTGGTTTAGCTCTCTGGCCTACACTCTCTCCTGTGCTGGGTGCTTCCTGCCCTCGAACATTGCGACTCCAAGTTCTTTAGCTTTGGGACTCAGACTGGCTTCTTTACTCCTCAGCTTGCAGATGGCCTATTGTGGGACCTCAACTTGTGATCATGTGAGTCAATACTCCTTAATAAACTCCCTTTATGTATACATCTACCCTAGTAGCTCTGTCCTCTATAGAACCCTAAGTACAGGTCATAAGGGTGGAGACTCACTAATGGGATTAGTGCTCTTATAAAAAGGGACCCCAGAGAGCTCCCTTGCCCCTTTCACCATGTGAGGATGTAGCAGGAAGGCACTGTCTATGAACCAGGAAGCCCTCACCAGACACTGAATCTGCCACGCTAGAGTCTCTAACTTCAAGCACCTAAAACCGTAAAAAACAAGTGTCTGGTTTATAAACCACTTGATCTAGGGTAGTTTTTATTAGTAGCTTGAATGAACTGAGAGCGTCTCTTTTTCATCGTGCTATCTTGCAAGATTAATCCATTAAATATACCCTCATACTTACACAACCCTCTGCACTTAAGGACAAATTCGTGCACTAGCCATACTACTAGGAGGAGGATTGTAAAGTGTTGCTCTGTTTTGTGTTGTTTTTAATTGGGATGGGATGAGAAGAAGTTATGAGAGCAACAGGCAATTTTAAAGCTGTGAGGGAGGCAAGTAAAGAATGTTACAAAAGAGCCATTGCAGTACATTGAGCTCCATAGAAACAGCAGCTGGCTGGCAAGCGAGAGCCGGACGAGTACTGGGCGACTCTGTGCCTCCCTGGGGAAAAATAACTAAACATGGGCAAAGGAGATCCTAAGAAGCTGAGAGGCAAAAACGTCATCATATGCATTTTTTGTGCAAACTTGTCGGGAGGAGCATAAGAAGAAGCACCCAGATGCTTCAGTCAACTTCTCACAGTTTTCTAGAAGTGCTCACGAGAGGTTGACGACCATAAAACTGCTAAAGAGAAAGGAAAATTTTAAGATACGGCAAAGGTGCACAAGGTCCGTTATGAGAGAGAAATCAAAACCTATATCTCCTCAACGGGAGACAAAAAAGAAGTTCAAGGATCCCAATGCACCCGAGAGGCCTCCTTCAGCCCTTTTCCTGTTCTGCTCTGAGCATCGCCCAAAAATCAAAGGAGAACGTCCTGGCCTGTCCATTGGTGATGTTGTGAAAGAAACCAGGAGACATGTGGAATAACAGTTCTGCAGATGACAAGCAGCCTCTTACCAAAAGAAGGACCTGCGAAGCTGAAGGAAAAATACGAAAGGATACTTCTGCATATTGAGCTAAGGAAAGCCTGATGCAGCCAAAAAGGGAGTTGTCAAGGCTGAAAAAGCAAGAAAAAGGAAGAGGAGGAAGATGAAGAGGATGAGGATGAGGAGGAAGATAAGAAGATGAAGATGAAGAAGATGATGATGAATAACTTGGTTGTAGTGCAGTTTGTTTTCTTGTCTATAAAGCATTTAACCCCCCTGTACACAACTGACTCCTTTAAAGAAAAAAACTGAAATGTAACGCCGTGTAAGATTTGTTTTTAAACTGTACAGTGTCTTTTTTGTATAGTTAACACACTACCAAATGTGTCTTTAGACAGCCCTGTCCTGGTGGTATTTTCAACAGCCACTAACCTTGCCTGGTACAGTATGGGGGTTGTAAATTGGCACCGAAAACTTAAAGCAGGTTCTTGTTGGTGCACAGCATAAATCAGTTGTCTATGGGAATGGTAGGTTTTTCATCTTCAGTTGTCTCTGATGCAGCTTATATGAAATAATTGTTCTGTTACCTGAATATCACTCTGTAATTGCAAAAAAAAGTTACACCTGTTTTGTTGACATTCTAAATGCTTCTAAATAAATACATTTTTTTAATTTAAAAAAGTGTTACAAAAAAGGACTGGTGAGAATTAACGAAGAAGAGGGGACTTGGACGGCCACATTTTAGCTAATTCCTGCCTTCTGCACAAATCCCCCAGCTGGGACCTCACAGTCCATCCCACTCTCTTTATTCTCTCCCTTGAACCAGAGCTTCTCCTTACTAACAGGGTAAACAGAATCTTATTAAGACATCTGGCTAACATCAACAGCTTATCTGTATGGAAATGTGACTGTAAATCCATCCACCAACAAAATGAATGTGTAGAAAGTGCAAGCAGCTCTCCACGCCAAAAAAAAAAAGGAAATTAAAAAAATAGGTCATGGGAAACAACTGCAAGGGACTGAAAATAATTTTCAAGCTCTACCTACAGATGTTTACATTAGGATGTGAGTCTGATAGAAACGAGCCAGATTCTATCAACTCACCTATGCATTTATGCAAAGAAAGTAAACAGAACTGATATTGGGAGAGGCAGCCCCATGGTGATTTTTAAGCTGTGGAACCATGTGCGTTTTCAACCTTGCATTTGTCATTTTCATGACTGGGGAGCCCCAGTTTTAAGAATGAAGCTCTTTTCCTTCATTGCAGTTCCTTGAACTCCACACTTTATCATTATCATCATTATGACTTCCTAAATGCTCTGCTTTGGCACTCTTCACTTACTTCCTTTATCCCCATGATAACAATGCTAGCAACGGCTACCTACTCCTCTTACAAATCCCTTGATAAAACTCACATATTACGCTGAGCCTCGAAGCACTGTTTGCATTGCGGCTCCTATCTGCTCACTCTGAGCGTTTTGCCAAAGTGGTGTGCTGTTGACAAGAGTATTTACTGCTGGCGACGAGGATGCCGTCTGCTTAGGTTGGGTAAACTACTCACAGAGCTACCCTGGGAGACAGCAGAGGATCTTCTCCTTGCACACTACCTGTTCAGAATGAAAGGGTCCAGTGTGTGTTTTTCTCCGAGGTAAAAGGAGATGGCAAATGACAAAGACCCATCCTCTTTTTCTCTCTCTCTCTCTCTCTTTCTCTATTTCAGTATGAATTGAGAATGAGTTTGTCTCTCGGTCTCCTTGGTCACCCATTAGTTGGTCCAGTTGGAAGGGGAGGCAAAGCTGAACCTCAAAATGATGCCCAGGGGGGGAGATCTGCCAAGAGACAGTAACGGAGAGTAAGAAATCCAGTCTTGGACTTCCCCATCCAAACTCTGTTCTCTCCTATGTTCCCTGAAGAAGGAGAGAGGGGAGGAGGGAAGAATGATCCTAGAGCCACATCCATAGCTCTGAGTTTTTTCCTAAAGGAGGTTGGGATTTTTGTGGAACAATTATAAGAGGAAATGCTCTCCTGAGAGAGTGTGAATCTAAAGATAGAAGAAGCACTAAGGGTTTTGTTTTGGTTTGGTTTGGATTTGTTTGTTTGCTTCTGGAATTTAAGAAAAACATAGGAAGCCTGAAGTTTGAAAACATACTCCTATTGTTATAGTTCCCTGTAGCTAACTCCAACATAAGCAACAACCTCAAATTATTAGTAGGGACACATTTAATCATACATATAGCAACAATTCAACAAATACTCTTAATGATTACCGACTGGCAGGTAGGTAAACTGCTTACAAAGATAGCCTTGCTATGCACTATCATAATTATTTGCATACACTCGTTTAACCTTGACAGTGAGGACACAAACTATAGGGATTGGCACCGACCCCTCATAGACCACCTGTTTCTGTTGCTTATGTGGAAGGAGAATGTCTTCTCCAGGGATGCTAGAAACCAGGGAGTTTAGGTAATAATTAGCAACAAGGCAAGCTGTGAATGATCCAAGCCAGAGCTAGAAGAAACAATATAAACATTACATTTACATCCTGGGCAACATAGTGAGACTGTGTCTCTACAGAAAACAAACAAACAAACAAACAAAAACAAAAAGCAAGTGAGACTCTCTCTCTCTCTATATATATATATAAAAAAAACAAGTTAGCCTGAAAGTGGTGGTATGTGCCTACAGTCCCAGCTACTCTGGAAGCTGAGGCGGGAGGATTCCTTGAACCCAGGAGGTTAAAGGTGCAATGAGCTGTCATTGCATCACTGCACTCTAGTCTGAGCTGACATAGCAAGACCCTGTCTCAAAATAAAAATAGACAGTACATATAGAAAGCAATGATGGAGTGGACAGGATAGTCATGGGCATAAAAGAAACCTCCATCTCTCCCTAACAGCTAGACAGAAGTAATCCATGGGATGCTGAGGATGATGTTTTGTTTAATGTATATCAATTACTTTCCATGTCAGTAAGTGTTATAACTTCTACTTTCTAGATAGAGAAAAGAAGAGGCTCAAAGGACATGTAACTTTCTCAAAAGATACACAGTAGCCTTGTTTCTACCCTAAGTTCCATGCCTTCATTCCTAGCCTAAGTCAAAAGAAAGCTGCTCATTTCCTACAGATGACTGAGTTCTGCTGGTTTAGAGTGTTGGTACCAAGTTTTTTTCCCCTATCAAGTGATTCTTGGCACTTTGATTTAACAATACCTTAACTGGTAAAACATTATTCAAAGCTGTTTGAAAATCTTGTCGTATAGCATCCAGTGAACTGCCATTGTCTCTGGTGGCAACATGATCTTTGAACATCCCTTGTAATGGTGCTTTAAGAAAAACCTCTGCCTCCTAAGTTGCTGGCTATTTCTAACAAAATAGCCCTTTCTGAGGTGGTCTCTTAATATGTTTTACAAAATTGTTTCTAATATATCTCCCCCACAGTGGTGGAAGTTATAAAGCTCACTATTGACCTTCTTATTGAAAAATGGCATTATACATGTCACTTTGGAGGTTTGAATAAATCAACAGAAATGCAGGGTAGAATTCAAGTTACAGAAAAGTGAAAGTAGTTGATTTCCTGTCTTTTTAAAAAAATTTCATTTTTTTTAAAGACCATTTGTGTAGTCTTTTCTCCTACGTGGTTTCAATCCATTGTGAAAAATTAAGTTTAATTTAAGCTCTATCTGGTGAAATAAAGAGAATGGGAGACATGGGTGTGTGTGTGTTTGTGTGTGTGTGTGTGGAGAACAACCATTGTAGTAAGAAATTGATGAACTAAAAGAGACAGATTAGAATGCGGCATAGAGAGAACTGACTCAGTCCATTTAATGATGTTCACATTAGCTATGTGCATCAGTAAAGTGTATACAGTGCACCTGTCCAGATAAATGAGTGATCACAGGCAAATACACCCACAGAATCACCACCAAAGTCAAAAAATTAAGCACTGCATTCATCTCCAAGCACCCATGTATTAATTAGTCCATTCTCACACTGCTATAAGTACATATCTGAGACTAGGTAATTTATAAAGGAAAGAGGCTTAATGGACTTGGAATTCTACAGGGCTGAGGAGACCTGAGGAAACTTATAATCATGGCAGAAAGGGAAGCAAACACGTTATTCTTCACATGGCGGCAGCAAGGAGAAGTGCAGTTCGAAGGGGGTTAATCCCTTATAAACAATCAGATCTCATGAAAACTCATTCACTATCATAAGAACAGTGTGGAAGTATAACCACCCCCACGATTCGAATTACCTCCCACTGGGTCCCTCTCATGACTTGTGGGGGATTATGAGAACTACAATTCAAGATGAGATTTGGGTGGGGACACAGCCAAACCATATCAACCCACCTCCATCCCTTCCAATAATTATCACTACCCAATGCCAAAATAGTTACATTTTAATACTATAGATTGAGTTTGTCTATTTTCAAACTCTATGTAAATGGAATGATACAAGATTGATTATTCTCAATGCCTTCTTTACTTAACATTATGCTTCTGATACCAGCCACATTGTTGTATAATCTGGTAGGTTCCTTTCTTCATTTTTTACCTCTAAAAGCTATTCTATTGTACAAGGAATGAAGCCTTAAGAGAACTGACTCAGTTGATTTAGTGATAAATGTTGACATCAGCATTTTACTGGCTCTTCAAGAGGGAAATAACTGCATTAGTCACTGTAACTAGACACAAATACTAGCCTTTCTTATTTGCTTTTTCCCTTTAGTGGTCAGGCTACAAAGAGTGAGTGTCAATGATTTTCATTCAAATTAACCATCCAAAAAAATATACCACATTATAAACAAACATCTCCATTATGGAAATCCGATGAGAGAAAACAGATTGCATTTATATTCTCCTTAGCCTCTTGCCCCACCTAGTTTGAAATCACTGGGCACATCAAGTTTCAGAACTCTCCATATGGGTAGGAATGAGTTGAAAATCAGACCATGTGTAAAGTCACGGTTTCTGGGGGGAAAAAGTACATTGTACCTTTGTAGTACTACCTAAAGCTAAAGGGGAAAAAACATTCCATTCAGGCCGGAAAGGGGAAGAGAGGGAAGAAATGAAGCTTCCGACAAAGCTCGTAAAACTTCTGGGTTCAACCTTAGGTTTGAAATGCAAGTGAGATTTTATTTCATGCAATATTAGACAGTCCTTAGGTCTGTAATGTGTATGGTGACAGGTGATTGGTTTAATCAAGTGGCATTAAAAAATTATGTTTTTGTCGCATGTGGGACATTCAGGAAAAGTGCACACAGCATACCTACACAGGTAAGTGAGTGATCACAAGGTAAACATGCCCACAGAACCACTGTCAAAGTCAAAAAATGAAGCACTACATGCATCTCACAAGCACACCCCTATAGTCCCCCCCAAATAATTACCACTCCCCCATGTCAAAATTATTGCATCCTGGCTTTGTTTGTTTTCAACTCATATAAATGGAAGTAATACAGTATTTGTTATTCTGTCTAGCTTCTTTCACTCAACATTATGCTGATGAGACCTAGCCACATTGTTGTATAGACTGGGTAGTTTATTCATTTTTTATCTCTTATATACTTTTCTGTTGTATAATGACACCTCAATTTATTTAATCATTCTACTATTGACAAATCTTTAGGATTTTTTCCTGCTCTTGCTTCATGCAGAGCCATTTATATTAGGCAGGCTATTCTTGCATTGCTATAAAGAAATATTAAAAATTAATTTATAAAGACTGGGTAATTTATAAGAAAAATGAAATACTATAAAAAGTAATTTCTGAAGACTCTGTAATTTATAATGGTTTAATTGGCTTACAGTTCCTGCAGGTTGTACAGGATGCATGGTGCTGGCATCTGCTCTGCTTCTGGGGAGGTCTCAGGAAACTTACAGTCATGGCAGAAGGTGAAGGGGGAAGCTGGCATGTCACATGGCTGGTGTAACAACAAAGAGAGAGATGGAGGTGCAACACACTTTTAAACAATCAGATTCCTGAGAACTAACTCACTATCAGGAGAACATCACCAAGAGGATGGAGCTAAACCATTCATGAAGATCTGTCCCCATAATCCAATCACCTCTCACCAGACCCCTTCTCCAACCCCTTCTCCAACATTAGGATTACAATTTGACATGTAATTTGGGCAGTCGCAGATCCAAACCATAGCAGTGATGCTATGAACATTTTGAACCAATCTTTTGGCACACATAAGCACAAATTTCTATATAGTATACACTGAGGAGTGGGACTTTTTGAAGAATGATCACCTTCTTCAAAAGTTTTTTCTATGGTCAGTTTTTAAAGACACAGCCAAACAATTTTCTAAAGGGTATGTTCCCTTTCTGGTAAATCCTCCAGCAACATACATGAAGTCTGATTTTTTGTGTCTTTGCTAACATTTGCAATAATCTTTCTATTTAGTCTTTTTGGTGGTGGTGTAGATGTTGCTCCCTCTTGTGGTTTAATGCAAATTTCTCCAATGCGTGATGAGTTTCAGTACCATTTTCACATGTTGTACTAGGCCATTCTTGCATTGCTATAAAGAAATACCTGAGACTGCGTAAGAAAAGAGGTTTCATGGGCTCACAGTTCTGCAGGATGTATAGGAAGCATGGTGCTGGTCTCTGCTTGGCTTCTGTAGAGGCCTCAGGGAGCTTTTTACTCATGACAGAAGGTGAAGTGGAAGCAGGCACGTCATAGGGTGAGAGGGGGAGCAAGGCAGAGGAAGATGCTCCACAATTTTAAACAACCAGATCTTGTGAGAACTCATTCACTATTAGAAGGACAGCACCAAGCCATGGGAGATCACCCCCACGTCCCACCCCTATCCTCCCAATAAGACCCCACCTCCAATATTGGGAATCACAATTCAACATGAGATTTGAGTGGGGCATCCAAACTATGTCATGTGTGCATTGGGCATTTGAATATCCAAGGTGTAAAGTGCTGGTTCAAATCTTTTGCCCATTTTTCAATTGGGTTGTTAGTCTCTTACTTATTGACGAGTACATTGATATTCAGAATATGTGTGACTTTTGTTATTTAAACAGGTTGCAAATATCATCTGTGTGCATTGCCTTTTTACTCTCGTCATGGTCTTTCATGATCAGTGCACCTTATGCGTTTATCCTTTCCTTTTACCAATAGTGCTTTTTGTGCCGAATTTAAGATTCCTCACTTTCTTCATGGCTCTCTAATGTTGTTAATCTTCTTGCTTACATGTTTCTCTTTGTTATCTGTAGGTCTCATTATTTGAAAGCCACAACATATTGCTAGAAGCAGAACTGTCATCAGATAGTATTTTGATAAACTATAATTGTTCCTCAATTCTTTCTTTATATCTTTTATTTATTTATTTTTATTGGATATTGATAAATCATAATTGTATATATTTATGAGGTACAAAGTGATGCTGTGATGCATATATGCCCCGGGAAGTAATTGAGTGAAACTAATTAACATCATGTTCATCACCTCAGTTCTTATCATTTATTCCTCTTGTCTAATAGATTCATTGTAACCTTAGACCCATGTCCCCCTCTCCCTTTATTTCTTTTTAAATGAATTTTATTTTCCTGTTGTATGTGGTAAAACCAACTGAACTTAATTCCTTTCTTTCTTTTCTTTTCTTTTCTTTTTTTTTTTTTTTTTTTTTGAGATAGGGTTTTGCTCTGTTGCCCAGGCTGGAGTGCAGTAGTGCAATCTTGGCTCACTGCAGCCTTGACCTCCTGGGCTTAAGCAATCCTCCCACCTCAGCCTCTCGAGTAACTAGGACTACAGGCGTGTGCCACCATATCCAGCTAATTTTTGTATTTTTTTTGTGGAGGCAAGTTCTTGCTATGTTGTCCAGGCTGGTCTGGAAATCCTGGACTCAAGTGATCCTCCCACTTCAGCCTCCCAAAATGCTGGGATTACAAGCATGAGTCACTGCACCTGGCTTAATTAATTCCTTTCTCCTAAGGCTTTTCCCCTCTAATAAAATACACTGATACTTTTCAACGGAACCAGTATCAGTCACTTATAACTTAGTACAATTAAGTTATAAAATTCATCTTATTTATGTCATGTTAGGAATATAAACACTATGAAACAAAAATTTTCTGTGTATCTATTAGGGAAGAAAAGCAGACCAAAAGGCAAGTTGGATAAAATAAAAGATAATTTCAGCCTACTTCAATAATGGGCAAATTGCCAAATCTTGCAATATACTGCTGGGTAAAAGAGATTAAATCATTCATTCTATAGCACTTCAAATAATATGAGTAAGAACTATTAGAATACTGAAGACAGCAACAACTCAATAAACACTGTTCATTGTTAAATACTGACAGGTGAGAATCGTTGCCTTCAGAACTCATCTGACTATAGCTTATAACTTTGCTTCCACAGAGGAAGAAAAACCTCATACAACCTTTCACACTAGCATGGATTGTCACATATAAGAATGGCATTGCCAAGTGAGGTATATAGGGGTACTTAGTTGGATTTATTTTAAAACATAAGCATGTCTTCACCAATTTATACAATTCTTATGCAAAATGAATCATGATTCTATGTAAACTTCCTGATAATATTCAATTTGGACCTCTATTACATTTTCTTAGCCCAATTATTTTCATAAATGCTTCATTTAAATAAAATATTATTCTTTAATGAAGAAAATCTGAGTAAACTATTATATTTTTATATAAACAAAATGAATCAACATTAGCAAAGAAAGCATAAATTATTAATTCAAGGTTACATATACTTTTCAGGGCTACATTCACTAATGCATAAAGTGTTTCAAAAAATATTTTTATTGTTCTGTTAAAAAATAAACCCTTAGGTTTTTTGGAATAATTTTTTGATCAGATTAAAAATTGATCAGCTTTTGCTCTGGCAAATAATAAAATCTGTAGCAAGGCTAAAAGATTGATTTGTGATGATTGTTACAGATAATGAATGTAGAGATGAAGTAAGAGATTTTTTTCTTTCTTCATCTATATTCAAATCTACCCTTTATGTGAAAATTGAGTGAGGTCCATTAGTGTTGTTTACAGATGCTAGATTATATATGAATTGTACATGCCTGCGAAGAATTTCCCATTTAAGGCTTGCATTTGCACCTGGAGATTTTTATCTACTTTTTAAATTAAGCCTAAAATGCATTTCACTCTCAACCTCACCAGTGAATTTTTTTTAAAAGGGATATTGGCAGAGGAGGAATAGCAGGGGTGATAGACATTAATTCCAATGACAGAATGGGCTTTAAATAAACAGAAAATAGTAATGTGAGGAAATAGACAAACACCATCTTATTACTGTATTCCACTCTGGAGAAACTCCTTTATTATCAATACACGTAGCTGTAAATAATCTTGCAGACTTAAATTTCAGAAGACAGAGGGTTTTTATGTATGCACCCAATTCAAAATTGCTTTCCAGGGAGCTGGCATACTAGAGGCAATTTTCCAGGCAATCAGCTTGGAATTTCCCAATTTCACCTAAAGGATAAAATAGAAATACTTGAAATCTATTATGTCTTGCTCAAGTTGGTCATGGAGTGATCTCTCTGATTTACAAAGTCCCTTCTCTGGAAACTCTAGTCGTTCCACTCTATTTCTTTTTACTTCAGGAATTTTTAACCCAATGGCTATTTTTAAGACCTATCATTGGAAATAGAGAAGACGAAAATACATTTGGGAAAAGAACAAGGAAGGGAGGCATTGGCAGACATGAAGAAAAGTGTTCACACTTTAGAAAAGATTAACAAGAATGAGGCAAAGTCCATTTCTAAGGAGAGAACTTCTAGCTGTGGCCAGGAAGATCACTGGATGCCTGCAGAACGCCCTGCTGTGTTCTGATGAAAAACTGTATAAGGCTATCTAGTTGGAGCCACATAACCATGGCTATCAGGGAGGAGTCATGAATGACACATTTTGTATGAGTTTTGCAGATTAAATAAATGAAAGAGGTCTGATATTTTCATCTTCATCCAATCAAGTAGTCTCTTTCAGGACCATGTTTAGTCCTGAGAGATGGAAAAGATAATAATTCCTAGTGGTAAAATGAGAAAGATATGGAATATGACAATGGAAGAGTGCACTAATAAAACAATGCATCATACAACACAAAAACAATCAAAAATAGACACGCTCTTCATTCAGTAAAGATTGACTAAATGCTTACTTGAAACAGGTGCCTTGTATGATAGGCACCTGTAAAATGATACAGTTAAGACCTATATCTCTACAAACTCATTTTCCTTTAGGCTTGTTATAAGAGTTTTTTGTGATGCTAGAAGTTGAAAAGAAAATATAGCATTTCTCTCCATGTCTAAGTACTTTTCTAAATATATAATGCTACATGAATGTTTTTTTTCAAGTCTAGACTCAGTTCCAGTATGTCTGTTGCTGATGTCTCACACTCTCTCCTAGAGTCTGCAAATAATGAAAATAATCTTTTAAAACTGAAATGATGACCTTGTTTCTAAAACACCTACTATATGCCAGGAAATGCATTATGGACTTTATATATAATTCATTTAATCTTCAAAATAATCCTGCATGGTGTGGATCATTTATTGTGTCTTTACAGAAGGAGAATCCGAATGGAAGATAATTTAATGTATTTAAACTTCCAAGAAAGGGCTGAAGAATCTGAACTCAGTCTATCTTAGGCAAAAACTGAAGCTCTTTTAACTTGTCTGCCTCAAATGGATTCACAATCCGGTACCCAGTGATATGACCTGGCTCTGTGTTTCCAACCAAATTTCATCTTGAATTGCAATCTGAATTGTAATCCCCATGTGTTGGGGGGAGGGACCTGATGAGAGGTGATTAGATCATGGGGCAGTTCCCCCATGCTCTTCTTGTGATAGTGAGGGAGTTCTCATGAGATCTGATGGTTTTATAGGGGGCTTTTCCCCACTTCGCTCTGCACTTCTCCTTACTGCCACCAAGTGAAGAGGACATGTTTGCTTCCCCTCTGCCATGATTGTAAGTGTCCTGAGGCCTCCCAAGCTCTGGGGAACTGTTAGTCAATGAATCGTCTTTCCTTCATAAATTACCCAGACTCAGGTAGTTCTTCATAGCAGTGTGAGAATGGACTAACACACCAAGGAAGAATGAAAACAATTTTTCTTCTTCCCTTTCCCTTTTCAACATAGCCATGACATTATATTGCAATGATGGGAGAGAAGGCATGATTTAAAACAACAGTTCTCAAACTTGAACATGCATCAGAATCACATAGAATGGGAGTCCATAAGCTTTTTCTGTAAAAAGCCAGATAATAAATATTTCTCAATTTGCAGTTTATACAGTCTCTATCACAACTACTCAACTGTGCTCTTGTAGCACTAGAGCAGTCACAGATAATACAAAATGAATGAGTGATTGTATTCCAATAAACCGCTATTCATTGGCATGAAATTTGAATTTCATATAATTTCCATGTGTTATGAATTATTCTTCTTCTTTGTAATTTTCTCCAATGATTTAAAACTGTGATAATTATTCTTAGTTCAGAGGCATGAAAAAGCAAGTGGTGTTTCTCTTACCAGAAAGGGGTCCCGATCCAGATCCCAAGAGAGGGTTCTTGGGATCTCATGGAAGAACGAATTTGGGATGAGTCCATAAAGTGAAAACAAGTTTATTAAGAAAGTGAAGGAATAAAGAATGGCTACTCCATAGGCAGAGCAGCAGCTTGAGCTGCTGGACTGAGTATGTTTGTAGTTATTTTTTGATTATATGCTAAACAAGATGTGGATTATTCATGAGTTTTCCAGGAAAGGTGCAGACAATTCCTGGAACTGAGGGTCCTCCCCTATTAGACAATAGAGGGTAACTTTCTGATGTTGCCATGGCATCTGTAAACTGTCATGGCACTGGTGGGAGTGTCTTTTAACATACTAATGTATTATAATTAGTGCGTAACGAGTGGTGAGGATAACCAGAGGTCATTTTTTGTTACCATCTTGGTTTGGTGGGTTTTGGTGGCCTTCTTTACTGCAACATGTTTTATCAGCAAGGTCTTTGTGACCTGTATCTTGTTCTGACCTCCTATCTCATTAGATGTAGAATACCTAACCTCCTGAAAATGCAGCCCTGTAGGTGTCAGCCTTATTTTTCCCAGCCCCTATTCAAGGTAGAGTCATTCTGGTTCAAATGCCTCTGACAGTTCAGGTTTGGTCCCCAGGTGAGAACCATTCATCTACATGGTGGATGAAGAAAACAGGTCAAAAATGAGTAGCTTATGGTCCAGTTCTTCTTCAATGCAATGCTGATATTTCTATTATTTTCATATTATTTTCAAATGTGCTTGTGCTACACATATTTTCTTCTTTTGGACTGTTCTTGAAAAATGCAGAGAACAAGCAATATAAAAGTTGCATTCCTGCCTGGTAATACTTGCTCCACTCAGGAAGAGCTGATGCCCCATATGAAGAGCCATTGTCTTTTCCTAGTTGGTGATTGTATTAGTTCATTCTTATGCTGCAGAAAAGAACTTAACTGAGACAGGGTAATTTGTGAAGAAAAGAGGTTTAATTGACTCCCAGTCCTACAGGCTGAGCAGGAAGCATGGCTGGGAGACCTCAGGAAACATACAATCATGGCAGAGGCAAAGGGAAAGCAAGTATGTCTCACCATGGCACAGGAGGGCAGAGAGTGAAAGCGGTCAGTGTGACACAATTTTAAACAACCAGATCTCATAAGGACTCACTCACTATCATGAGAACAGCAAAGGGGAAATCTAACCCCATGATCCAGTCACCTCTCAGGAGGTTCCTCCTCCAACACTTAGGATTACGATTCAACATGAGATTTGGGTGGGGTCACACAGCCAAACCATATCAGTCATTATCATCCTTTATGTGGCCTCTGTGGTTTGCCTTCACCATTTTTAAAGTACATTAATAGAGAAGGAACACACTACCTTACATCGAGAGAACTTATTAAATAACACATCATTTGTGCCAGACATGGCACCATATATTGTGTAGATGTATACAGATGACCCTAGAACAATCTAGGTTTGACTTACATGGGTCCACTTATACGCAGATTTTTTTTTTTTAAATAAATATGTTGAAATTTTTTTTTGGAGATCTATGACAATTTTTAAAAACCCACAGATAATCTCCATGGCCTAGAAATATTGAAAAAATTAGGAAACAGACATGTCATTAATGCATAAAATATATTCAGGTCATGAATGCAGAAAGGTATGTCATGAATGCATAAAACACATATGTATGTTAGCACATATGTATAACATACACAGTTGGTTAACACATACACATGATAAACCGTTGGTTAACACATATATGTTAACACATATGTATGTGTTAACCAACTGTTTATGTTATCAGTAAGGCTTCTGGCTAACAGAAGACTGTAAGTAAGTAGTTAAGTTTTGGGGATAAGTCAGAAGTTATATGCAGATTTTCAGTTGTGCAGAGATCAGCACCCCTGACAACTGCATTGTTCATGGGTCAATTGTATATAATTGTATTCATTTATACATTGGCCAGCTATGTAGGCATAGTGTCTTAGTTTGTTCCTGCTGCTATAACAAAATATCTTAGACTGGGTAAATGTATAAAGAACAGAAATTTACTTCTTACAGTTCTTGAAGCTGCACAGTCCAAGATCAAGGCACCTGCATGTGGTGTCTACAGAAAGCCTTCTTGCTGTGTCCTCTCATAGCAAGACAGAACAAACCCACTCCCTCAAGCCATTTTATAAGGGTCATGATCCCATTCATGATGCTCCACCCTCATGACCTAAGGCTCCACCCCTTAATACTATCACATGGCCAATTAAATTTAAACATGTAAATTGGGAAAGACACATGAAGACCCTCATACATTTGCTACCTCCATTTTCTGGGTACAAAAAGAGAATTACAAGGTTAAATAAATTGCCTATGATTACACAGTTCACATGTAGGAAAGACACTGAATCCCAGATCTGTCTGATTCGAAGTTGCATGCCCTCTTCTCTACATATTAAGCCTCTCACCTCTCAAACACAGAGCAAAGGAAATATCTCCTACAACAACTGTTAAGTCAAAACATGAAAAGATACCCTTTGTAGATGTGCACTAAAATATATGGCAGCAGGTTGTTTACCAGAAATGGGTATCAAATTTTATAAATTTTGTATCACTTACAGTTTCATGGCTTTTTTAAAATGCGGCAGTAGCTTTTCCTAAAAATTGCTTTCCTTTGCAAACCTTGCATAATATTTTATTTCCAACATATAATTGCATACCAATTAGTTTTATTTTTTGTTCGTCAACAGGCAATATTTATTTAAAATATCCCTGATTTGTGTCTTCAAAAAACAAGCTATGTCTTGAATAGGAGAATCAGAATCGACGTTGTTGTCAAAGACCAGCTATGCTATCTACCATGGGAGGCTGGTTCAAAGGTTATATGTCAAAACCCCTTCAGAAATTTATTATCTTCAGCAATACTAGATATTTATTGAAAAATCAGCATAACAGTTGTTTTAATCTATGTGATGTTATAAAAGTACACCTAACATACACTACTTTGCAATATGTATAGATGACAAAGCAATATATGTTAGGGGAAGTTTTTGTAAGTATATGAACTAACAAATACATTTTATAAATTATAATATTGCTAAAATTTTTATATTAAATATTATATTTATATATTGCTTGTTATAATTGTATATATTAATATATATTTTATATATTAAAACATATATGTTACAACTTGTGATAAATATTAAAACTAACATTTTAATCCATAAACTGTCATAAAAGCGTATCTAAAGCATGCTCTTTGTAGTACATATAAATATATGTATATAAATGAGCACATATATTCATATATACAGTTACTATATGTGGTATAAATATATACTGTGTAAGTAAATATATATTATGCAGTAACTATATATGTATATATAGTCATGCATTGCTTAACAATGGGACTATGTTCTGAGAAGTGGGTCATTAGATTTCATCATTGTGCACATCACAATGTCCTTACACAAACCCAGAAGGTGTAGTTACTACACAACTAGACTGTATGGTACAGCCTACTGCTCCTAGGCTGCAAACCTTCACAGCATATTACTGTACTGAATATTGTAGGCAATTGTAACATAGTGGTATTTGTGTATCTAAACACATCTAAACCCAGAAGAGGTATAGCAAAAACATGGTATTATAACCTTATGGGACCACAATCATCTATACAGTCTATTGTTGACTGAAATATCATTAGATAGTACATGACTGTATATTTATACATATATATACATAAAACAAAGAGTACATTTTAGATCTATTTGTATGACATTATATGAATTTAAACTGTTGATAAGAGAGTCAAACTGTGTTAAATATTTGAAGAGATTTATTCTGAGCCAAATATGAGTGACCATGGCCTGTGACACAGCCCTCAGGAGGCCTGAGAATATGTGCCCAAGATGGTCGAGGTACATCTTGGTTTAATACATTTCAGGGAGACATGAGACATCAATCAAACACATTTAAGATAAACATTCATTTGGTCCAGAAAGGTGGGACAACTCAAAGTTGCAGTGGGGGATGGGGGGTGCCTTCCAAGTTATAGGTAGATTTAAAAGTTTAATTATCAGTAGAAAGGAATGTCTAGGGTTAGGATAAGAGATTGTGGAGAGCAACGTTCATCATGCAGATGAAGGCCTCAGGTAGGAGGCTTCAGAGAGAATAGACTGTAAATGTTTCTTATCAGAATTAGGGTCTCTGTTGATGTTAAATGCTGGTCTGCTTTTCCTGAATTCCACAAGGGAGGAGGGCATAATAAGGTATGTCCAACCCCCACTTCCGGTCATTTAACCTGAACCAGTCCTTCAGGTTAAATTTTGGAGTGCTCTGGCCCAGAGGAGGAAGTTCACGTCCATGGCGGGGTCGGGGGAGAGGGGGGCCTTAATTGTGATGTAAAGCACAATTGTTCACAATTGTTTTCAACATGTGAATTTCGGGAGACACATGAAGACCCTAGTACATTTGCTACCTCCATTTTCTAGGCACAAAAGGAGAATTAGAAAGGTTAAATAAATTGCCTGAAATTACACAGCTCATATGTAGGAAAGACAACTGAATGCCAGATCACACAGATCTGGTATTCAGTTTTAATTTACAACACACATACAATATATAACTATACACAATATAAAGATGTATTTGTATCTAAATATATAGTTTATATTATATAAGTACATATATGTATGTGAATACATATATATATATAATCCACACACGTAAGACATTCTTATCAGAACTCGTATTAATTATGAGAGCCATAATTCCTGGATGTTACTTTATGTTCAGTTATGTAATTAATTTTCAGGAGCTATATTTTCGGTTCCATGATCGCACAGTGTGTGTGTGTGTGTGTGTGTGTGTGTGTGTGCACGTGTGCTATTTCTCTGGAACCCTTTCAGCTGTTTTCCCACAAGACTCAGAGTTACACCGAGGTGGGGCCATGGGATGTTGCACCTCCAGTATTGATCCCAGCTCCTAGAATGTACTCTGTGCTCCTTGCATGCTCAGTAAATACACAATGACATCGCCCCATAAGGCACAGCCAGCAGTTTTGCAGCTATTGTGTGCAGCAAACACACCAAAATCTGCAGAAAAGCCTTTTAACCCTAAACAACTGTCATTAGGATTAGAAACAAAAAGAGAAAATCATGTCTATGAACACTTTAACGCTAAGATTATCATCTGGAAGAAACTGAAGAACTGAATTCACATTTAATGTATTTTCCAGTATAATTTGTATGTATTTAGTAAGAACATTTTAATTTGTATGAAACTTTTTCTTTTTTTTTTCAGTAGCTTTTGGCCCTTTCAAGTAGAGTCCTGACTTTGACCACACTGTGGGAGCTCAATCTCTTCACTGAGTTGACAGATCAAAAGACCTAGGAATTTTTTCCAGAAATCCTGGCATTGTTAACTACACTCAGGCCTGCCATGTTTGTCTGTAAAAGAACAGGAAACTGCTTTGAGGAGATGCAAAAGGAGATAAATGTGAATGACAGCGTTTACATTTCAAATAAAGGGAAAGGCCAGTAGAGACCAGGAATGGAAATGATTCTTTTTTCTCTGCTGGTTAAATGAAGAACCTTGTCCAGACTCCTTCTGTGATTTAAATGTAATTTCTCTTTCATTTGATCTCTGGAGGAATTTTCATTTGTCTATGTGGAAAGCATAAGTTCTCTCTTCAGTTTTCAGGATGCACTAGGAGTGGCAATAAATTATTGCAAATGGATTCTTGGTGGGTAAACTATTATTAGTGCAATGGCTCAGAAGTGCTGAAAACAAAGATTTTTAAAATTCAAACAGGCCAAAGTGGAGAAAAATATACTTAATCAGATTCACAGTGTCTAAGTAGTACATCATAATGCTATATTTTTAGAGAACCAAAAGCACTATCTTTTTAAAAGGAAATTTAAAACTTTTTCTCCGAACACATATATAAATACTGAAAATAACTCTCATTTAATCTAAACCTTGGTTAACATAGGCCAGACATTTTACTGCATCACAAACCCAAAGGCCCTCAGTGAAAACACTGCACTGTTTTGTTTTGTTGTTTCCTTTCGGTGCAGTTTTCCCTGAACATGTTCTCCTGTCAGATCTGTCCTGATGTGTTTGACCAACTCATTTCATGCTTACCCAGCATTTCCTGTTTGGATAAGTATTAGAAGAAACCCCAACCTAAGTGCTCAATTTGGCATGCAAAAAATCACCTTGGTAATTTGAGCCTGAGATGGCAAGAACAAAGCAGTTGCCTGGCTGAATTTATTACATTTAAACTCATTTATTATATTACTTTACATTTTTCTTTAATACTAGAGAACATAAGTTGTACAATTCTGATTCTTTGGAAAATGTTGACACTTGTTTTATGCTTGGGTCATGGTTAATTTTTCTAAAATGTATATCTTATAAAGATTGTGGATGGAAAATTCAGCGTATATCTCATGACACATTCTTATTAATCGTATTGTTCAAAATGGAACATCTGTACTTCTTAAACTGCCTTTGTAAAATTATAACTTAGGAAATCATGACACTAAAAGAAATCACACCTAACCGACTCCATCTTGCTTCTAACCTTTAAGCTGTCATTGTTCATTCCTGGGTGTAGGCTGAACTAACATTGGGAAGGAATTCAGTTCATGATTTGACTCTGAAACAAAACTGATAATAGCCCTTTCACAAAAAGACCCCCTTCTTGTCTGGGGACCAGTCTGCCTTTGTAGAAGTAAGAAATTAGCTACAAGATTAGAAATTACACTTTAGGGGTCATACAGCCTCTGGTTCCAAGAGTCTGAACCTCCCCAGATTGCTCCTGGGAATAACATCACTGTTGTAAAACCTAAGATCAGTGCTTGGTTCCCAAATGCTTGGGGAGACTGACTTGAGTAATAATAAAACTCCAGTCTCCCACAGAGTCAGTTCTGCATGAATTACTCTTTCTCCATTGCATTTCCCTCTCTTGCTAAATCGGCTC
Source organism: Ateles fusciceps (assembly GCA_036589455.1). Classification (NCBI taxonomy): domain Eukaryota; kingdom Metazoa; phylum Chordata; class Mammalia; order Primates; family Atelidae; genus Ateles; species Ateles fusciceps. Next base: position 343,647 of record JAZHEH010002960.1, on the reverse strand, counting down.
TGTGTAGGCAGTGGGCAAGGTGAACCCACACTGGGCAGTTACACTTCTTATTGATTATTATTTGACAGTTTGATCTATTCAATTTCCAAACTTAAATTCCTTATGGACAAAATTTTTTTCTGAAGCTTTGTCAGTCATACTCCATATGGTTTGATGCTCTATTGTTTGGTTCCACATGTTTTCATAATGGGCAAACTTTCTTATTTTATAATTTTCTCATCTAGAATATGGCATCATCCTTGTGAGGGGATGTGTTCTCTTTCCGGGTCCACAAGGGGGTGTAGTTTTAAGGGCAAGAAGTTCCTAGCACCATGCCCCCACCCATCTCTCTCTATCCGGGAGATTTAATGGTTTATGTTTGAATTTCGTGGGAGCAGTAAGAAACTAAGAGTCAATCACTCCAGTGGAAGTTCTAAGGAACTCCTTTCATTGGCCTGGGGTCTTAGAGAAGGTGGGGGTTCCTCCCAGTTTAAAAGTCCCTTCTTCCACACCCCTTCGGACTCCATGTTTGGGTCCCCTTCCACGAACAATCCCTTCATGGAAGCCGTCTTTCTCTCTCCTGGATTTCCCATCTGGGGGTCCCCCTTCCACACTCTCTCATGGAAGACTGTCTTCCCCCTCCTAAACTCCATCTCTCTCTATTCCCTTCCACTCAGAGGGGAAGCTGCTTTCTCCCCTGGATTCCATCTGTCTGGATTCTCTCACTCAGTGTGAGAGTTAGCTGTTTCTTTCTCTCTCCTTCTCTTGTTTCTCTCTCTCTTAAATAAAATCACTTTCTACAAACACTTTTGAGTCTGGCATTTACTGCGCACTGCGCCGTGGTCCCCTCTCTCATTCTTGAGAGGGCAGGAGACCAAGAACCTGGAGAAACATCCTCTCAGGGGAGCTGAGGGCACCCTGAACCCCTGAACCCCAATATTACACTTGAACCCTTAATTATAAATTGTTCATCTAAATTCTATGTAGTCAGACAATAAAATTGCTACCCCAAAGCAGACATTTCTTAGAAAGAATACAGAAAGAATTAAACATAAAAGAAAAAAAAGACATATTAGACTTTGTCAAAGGTAAATTCTTTGCTTATCAAAGCATACTGTTAGTAAACAGGTACAAAAAGTTTATTATAAACAGTTGCAAAAAGAGGCTGAAGACTGAGAGGAAAATATTTGCAATGCATATCTATGATAAAGGACTTCAATCTGGAACATATAAAAAAACTAAAACATCAATAATAAAAAGAAAAGCAATCCACTGAAAAATGAGCAAATGTTTTAGACACCACTAAAGAAAGTATAGAAATGGCCAATAAATACAAAAAAAGATGCTCAACATGATAGTCAACAGAGTATACAAACTAAAACCATGAAAACATCACTTCCCACCAACTGCAAGAACTGAAATTTTAAAAACTGGTGATTGCAAAGATGGGTACTTTCCATATTGCTGAGGGAAACCACCATTTTCTTATAAATCCACACATACTGACCCTATAATCTATACTTTCATGCTTAGTATTGACCCAAGATAAAGAATATTTTTATGTCCACAAAAATACTTCAGCAAGAATACTCATAAAAACTTTATTTCTAATAACCAAAGACTATAAATAATGCAAATGCCATCAACAGAATAATGGTGGTATATTCATACAATCGAATATTACTTAGCACTAAAAAAGAGCAAACCACTGATGTATGGAACAATACAGAAGGTGAGATGTGGTCCTATTGGGTGCATATCAACTTCAAGGAAAAACATCTAATCTACGGTGATGGTAATGAGAAACTTGCTGCCTACATTGGGTGGTGGGAGATAGACTGGAAGTAACCATAAGGGAACTTGCTTATGGTCATGGAAATGTTCTACATTTTAACTAAAATGCTGGTTACATGACAGTAAGCATTTATCAAAACGCATCAAATTGTACACTTAAGATTTGTGCATTTCATAGCATGTAATTTTTAATATAGTTACACACAAAAAATATGTGACATGTGAGGAAAACATATAAAGTAAATTTATTTCTTATATAAAATAAATTTCTCAAACGCATGACAGCTAATTATCTTGTTGAAGTTATTAACTATCAATTTAAGAATAAAAAACAAAATCTACTTATAGTTTGTTTCAAAATCTCTTAAGTAATTAAAGGGCTAAAAAGTCAAGAACAAAACGAGATATTCGTTATCACCATTATTATTTGACATCATTTTGCCATTTTATCCCAAAACAAAATTTTCTTCAAACCTGTAATCCTAGCATTTTGAGAGGCTGAGGCAGGAGAATCATCTGAGCCCAGGAGGATCATCTGAGCCCACGAGTTTAGGACAAGCCTGAGCAATATCCAAGACCCCATCTCTACAAAAAACAAAAATAAAAATCCCCTTCTATTAATCTATTATGATCAAAAAACATGATTGACAATGATGAAGCTGACCAACTTGTTTATTCTAAGCCAGGAATACAAATTTATCCAGAAATTTCCCTCCAGAGCCCCCCCAAAAAACGCAGTTTTCCTATTGAAGAGCAATGATTATTTTTGTTTCAGGATATCAGTGAGTCATGCATACTATAAAAGAAGTCTTGGAATTCCCTTATCAGAGTAGTTCTAGGTTGTAGATGTAAAATATGGAGTTATCATTTAACCTGTGTTCCCTTGGACTGCATTGTGGAACTGATGGAATAAGACTGCAAAGATTCCCTTTATGGCATCACCATAAGCATGTTTCCCTTTTCAGGACAATGTACAGCTTCTTTCTTCTGCACCAAAAAGGATCGCTTTTTCAACTTCAGTTTGGAGAAAAGAGTCAAGCGATGCTAAGAAGAAAAAGCAGTAACAATGAGCCCCTGCACTGTCTTCGCTTACATAATTCACCAAAAGCAAACTCAGCAGGAGGTACAGAGAGCAAGTAGAGGCAACCTTGAATAACAAGGCCTCCAACATTCAGGAGGATTAACATATCAGCACTCAGATCTTCTTTGAGTTCTATGCTCCTTCTAACCTGATTAGAAATGGTTTGCAAATTCTGTCATTTCCTTGGTCTACACAGTTACAAAACAAATTACGTTCTGTAAAAAGTGTGCTTCTCTTTCTTTCTCTGTATCTCTCTGTTCTTTTCTCCTTTGGAGAGGGGGAGATTTTTGCCTGGAAACAAATTGAAGATATGAATTCAAAATGGATTATTTATTTAAACTTCAGTGAAGACTGAGAAAGCAATTTTTTTTAACTCTAAAAATTCAAAATAGTAAATAAAACAGGTATAATAAAAACACATTGCACTGGAAGTTAGAGAAAAAAATTTCAGGTTTGTTTGTTTTTATGCTTTTTAACTCTGTTCACTATTGGGTAAGTTCTTAACTCTGCAGACACTGATAATAAGTCTCACTGTATTCATTGAGAGTCATGTTGCAAACATTCTGAAAATATTTATATATAGATAGATATCAAAATATATTGTGGAGAGCTGAAGTTTTGGAATTAGAGATAGATAGATGATTGATAGGATGGAAAGATAGACACATGATTGATAGATACAGATGTTAGATAATAGATAGATGAATGATAAAGATAGGTGATAGAGAGATAGAGATACAAGATTGATAGATGATAGAGATAGATGATTGACAGAGACAGATGATAAATAGAGATAGATATTGATAGAGAGATATAGATGATACATGGATAATAGATGCTACATAGGTAATAGATGATAGATAACAGAGATGGATAACTGACATAAATGATAGGTAATAGATGATAAAGACAAACAGAGAGATTGATAGATAGATAGATAGATGATAGATAGATAAATAGGGAAGGGGATCCAGATATGCTACCCCAAATGTGCCATTTTGGCAAAATGATTATGTTTTAGCTGAATGTACATGATAAACAACCGCTACAGAAAGAATTCTCTGCTCTCCCTCTTAAAATCATGGCATTTCACTTTTTAAAGTTGATGTAAATTTCTATTTGTAAAGGGGTTCCCCTTTCCCATGAGTGGTTTAGTTAGGTGTAATAAACCTTACTAAACAATTCTTAACTATCACATATTTCCTAATCACCTTTCCACAATTTATTGCCCAAGAAGCCCAAATCTGTCCCCCACTTTCCTTTTTTTGTATAGTCATTTCTCCACAACTCACCACCTCTTGTGAAAGTGGTAGAAAAGTCCTGGGGTCTAACTGTCTCTTTTGGTTTTGAACCTCTTTTATGTGTGGTCCCCATGCACATAAAAATATTAACATTAATAAAGAAGCATATGTCTTTTAAAATCTGTATTTTGTCTATTTAGATCACAAGCCCCAGTCACAGAACCAAAGAGACAGAAAAGTTTTTTGCCTCCCTTGCCATTAATAGGTAGGAAGATAGATAAGATAGATATAGACAGATAGATGAGAGATAGAGATAGATAGATGATAGATAGATGATAGAGATAGATAGATAGATAGATAGATAGGCAGACAAGGTAGAAACAAAGAAGGATGGATAGATATAAGGATGGATGGATGGATGCATGGGTGGATGGATGCATGGATGGATGGATGGATGAATGGATGGATGGTCAGGCAGATAGATATGTAAAAAAAGGTGATAAATAAAAAGATTCCAAGTTCTGCCTTCACCAGTGTTATTTAGAGGACTAAATGACATAATCTTTATCAACATCTATTCTTGTCTGCTGTATAAATTTTATTACTATTTTCCATGTTCTCCTACATTATTATTTCTGAATGAACATCTCCACTTATTGAAACATTTCCTTTTTTAAGCAATAAATTTTGTGTAGTGAACGCAGTAAAAAAGCACTGGGAAGAGAACACATTTTTAAAACTTTGAATTCCCCATAACTCTTATAAATAAAGTTGCCTTCTTCAGGGTCTTCAGTCCACTCTGCTTCCTACAGAATTTAGATTCCAATGGTCATTGCCTTTAAGAGTACTCTCAGTTCAACTAATTAGTCATCTCCAAGAACCCTCATTGCAAGTACTGCTGGGGTAAAAACAGGCACTAAACTTAGCTGTCATTAGTGGCATCAGGATAAAATCCAACAGGAATGAGTCCTTGGAGCTGGCCATGGTGGCTTGCAGCTGTAATCTCAACACTTTGGGAGGCCGAGGCAGGCAGATTGCTTGAGCTTAGGAGTTCGAGACCAGTCTTGGCAAGACTCTGTCTCTACTGAAAATGCAAAAATTAGCCTGGCATGGCTACTAGAGAGGCTGACATGGGAGGATCACATGAATCCAGGAGGTCAAAGTTGCAGCAAGTTATGATGATACCGCTGTGCTCCAGCCTGGGTGACAAAGCGAGACCCTGTCTTAAAAAAAAAAATGCAGGGGGTGGGGAGGGAAATGAATGACTCCTTGGACCAGATGTTAAAATATCTGAGCTCTAAGCTCTGGCTCTCTTTTGGGCCCACCACAAACTAGCAATTACTTTGGGAAAATCTCTATACATCTTTTGTATCTCAGTCTTCTCTATACCAAATCTTATTACCTTGCCCCCGCTGCTAATGGAGACAGAATAAAGATCATGAGGATTAAATTACAGTATGTTAAGTTTTCTAAAAGCAAGCGAGATGAACATCAGCCTGAGGATATATAGTGGCTCCCTATTCCTGGCTGCCTGACTGTGTTCTATCCCAGGATACCATTATGTACCAACTCTGGTAATTCCATCTCTTCTACCATGCATGGCTCACTGCAAGGATGGGTTCACCCATGCTAAATTGGGCCAATGAGTGGCAAAAAGACATTTATGGCATGGGGCTCCTGGGAAACTGACCAGCCAATTCTCCTTTCATCAAGATGCAAATCAGGAAGACCTGGTTGTTGTTGGCAACTGCCTGTAGCTATGATGACACTGATGCTATAAAAGGCAATGTGGGGGCACTGCTGAGTTGTTGAAGCAGGCTTTTCTGAGTTCTGCCCTACACCTGAATTTAGTGGTTTAAGTAGAGGTGTCCATGCTTTGCAGCCTATCACCTCTCCATGGATGTTTATTATTAAAGTATCTTTACTTATTGGCCAGGCATGGTGGGTCATACCTATAATTCCAGCACTTTGGGAGGGTCAGGCAGGCAGATCACTTGAGGTCAGGAGTTCAAGGCCAACATGGCCAACATGGAGAAACCCGTCTCTACTAAAAATACAAAAATTAGCCAGGTGTGGTGGCACATGCCTCTAGTCCCAGCTACTTGGGAGGCTGAAGCAGGAGAATTGCTTCAACCCAGAAGGCAGAGGTTGCAGTAAGCCAAGATTGTGCCACTGCACTGCAGCCTGGGTAACAGAGTGAGACGTCATCTCAAAAAAAATGAAAATAAAAATAAAGTATCTTCACTTATTAAGCATCTGCTGCAGGACTGGAACTGAAGAGTAAAAATCATCCACCAAATACAGTCTCTTCTCTGTGAGATCTTACAATATTTTTCTTTCTAAGTTTGTTTGTTGAAACTGCAAATTGATCGTCAGAAAAGTCACTCCTTTGCAATTCAAACATCTCTCCAAAGAGGTGAATTATTTTTCTTCTTTATTCAACTGAAAATGTACATGTTATTTTGTGTCCAATATAGTTAACTGTCAAAATCCAAAGGTAATTTTCCAAGTATCTTTTACTGAGAATGTTTTGATTTGTGTGTTTACTTTTTTTTCGTCTCAAGACGGACCCACAAGGAATAAGATTTCAAAGTGTTAATCTGTATAAATAAATATCTGTGCTACATTCTTAATGAAATAAACAAATTTCAAGTATAAGATAATCCCATACTTTAAAAATATGTGTCATGTATAGAGGTATAAACTTGTTATGTGCAAGTATATAAATATGCAGTTACACAAATTTGCTCTAATTGCATAGAAACTACTATGTTGCAAGATTATCTGGCAATGAAATTGGGGACTTTAAACAAATCACTTGATTCTTTTTTCCATAGAAGTGAATCTAACATTGGAAATAGCTTCCACCAAATTCTTACGTTGTATTAAAAAAAATTTTTTTAAGTACTCAGAAAATGCAATTACTTTTTTTCTGTATAAACAGAACATAATTAATGAGACAAATATAATGCTAAACTAATGAATTCTAATAATTTTTATTCACCTGCTTCTTTAGAGAATCATTGCCTCTGTGCCTCTCCAATATAACTAGAAATAAACAAGTTACGTAATTTTCTCTTGCTCTGTTTGTATCTATTTTTGCATTTCCAGTCTTTGAGATGTTCTCTAAAGTCACCCACATACCAAAAACCTTCAATAGAGAAATGAGTGCTCATTAGAAATGTATTGACTACTTAGCTCTGATCATGATGCATTCAATTCTACAGATGTTGCAAATTCCATAGAGTAGATATTATGGATTAGTCAGAAGGGGCCTGCCATTTTTGTAAATAAATATAATTTTTGTGACTAATCTAATTTGAGAACATTTCTGGAGTAAGCATACTAAAATAAAGCATATTCCATAATTAATTGATTTAGATCAAGAAGTGGAAACTATCATGCCCATCATTCCCCCTCCCTTACCGAATGCTTTATAAAGTCAATCCTCTACAAACCACTGAAAAAAAGTTTCTGTTAACATCTAGCAATTGGTCACATTTGCAAACATATGGTCTCTTTCATTTGGATTTACAGATTTCTCTTTCATTTATCTACTTTTATTTATTTTTTGAGACAGGGTCTCACTCTGTTACCCAGGCCATCATGATTTGCCACAGCCTCAGTTTTCGGGGCTCAAGTGATCCCCCTGCCTCAGCTCCCTGAGTAGCTGGGCCCACAGGTGCACAACACTATGTCTGGCCAATTTTTGTATTTTTTGTAGAGATGGGGTCCCATCATGTTGCCTAGGCTGGTCTTGTACTCCCGGGCTCAAACAGACCTCCTACATCGGCCTCCCAGAGAGCTGGGATTATAGACGTGAGCCACCGTGCCTGGCCCCTTTTGTTTTAAATAGCATTAGTTTATTTCTTGGTCAATATGAAGACTAATTAAATGGTTTTCATTTATTCTACAATTAGAATTCAGAACACATTCCTTGTCTAACAAGTGGTTCTCAACCTAGAGCACATCAGAATTATCTGAGGAGCTTTTAAAAATATGGCTGGGTCATTCCCACATTTTGGAATGCTATCAGTGATGTTTTGGTTTGACTTGTTTTTTGACAAGATTGTTTTCCTCTCTCAGAAATATGGACATTCACCCTGAAAACATCACTACACGGCCTGCATCTGCTTGCTTTCTTACTTCACTAGCCATTCAGTAATTTAGTTTTCTGCTTCATTTTTCTGAAGTTTACTTCATTAAGCAATGTATGCTCAGCTATTGGAAAATTATTGACAAATTCAACACAGGGACCCCCAGAGGCTCTCACTGAACCTTTCATGTGGGAGGCAGTTTGAAAATGCAGAAAGAGGTTTAATCTAAACCATGCTCTGCCTATATTAGCACATGTGCCCTCGACTATTTTCCAAACTAGAAGCATGTGTGAAACTGGGTTATAGGATGATGAAGGTATAAAGGGAAAGGTGGATTAGTCAGGGTTTTTCAGAGAGGCAGAACCAATAGGATAGATGGATGGAGATGGAGAGAGAGAGAGAGAGATGGTAGATGGATAGATAATAGATAGATAGATAGATAGATAGATTAGATACATTAAATAGATGAGATAGCTAGAGATAGATAGATGAGATAGATGAAGTAGAGGAGAGAGAGATAGATATATGAGAGATATGGTAGATAGATAGATGAAATAGATTAGATAGATTAGAGAGATAGATGAGATAGATAAGTAGATAGATTAGATAGATTGAACATGGATGGATAGATATATTAGACACATTAAATAGATAGATGAAATAGATAGAGATAGATGAGATAGATGAAATAGATGAGAGAGAGATATATATGAGAGATGAGGTACATAGATGAAATAGACTACATAGATAGATAGATTAAATATGTAGATTAATAAGATAGATTAGATGAATTAAACAGATGATAGATGAAACGGATTAGAGAGACAGATTAGTTAGGTAGACAGATAGAGATAAAGATAGGTAGGTACTTAGGTAGGTAGATAGATGATAGGATAGAGGAGATAGAGAGATATAGAGATGAGATAGGTAGATCAATAAGGTAGATTAGATGAGGCAGATGATAGATCAAAGGGATAAGACAGATTAGATACATAAGAGAAACATGAGATATACAGATGAAATAGATGAGATAGAATACATAGATACATGAGATAGGTAGGTAGACAGATAGAAAAGATAGATAGATGATAGATAGATAGATGATAGATAGGCAGACAGATAGACAAATAGGCAGATGGAGGTAGAGATGTAGAAGGGGGATTTATTATAGGAATACTCTCATATGATGAAGGAGGCTGAGAATTCTCATGACAGACCTTTTCCAACCTGCAGACCCAGAGGAGCCTACAATGTGGCTCAGTCCAAGTCTGAAAGCCTCAGAGTAAAGCAAGCTGATGGTGTAATTCTCAGTCCCAGGCTGAAGACCTAGAAACCGGTGTGGCATTAATGCAAGTCCTGGAGTTCAAAAGCTGGAGGACCTGGAGTTCTGAGGTCCACAGGCAGAATCAGAAGAGTGTCCCAGCTCTGGAAGAGAGAATTTACCTGTCTTCTCACTCTTTCCCATCCAGGCTCCCACCCAATTGGACAGTGGCCACCTACCCTGAGGGAGAATTTCCCCCCACTCAGTCTACTAACTCCTATACCAATCTCCTCTGGAAACACCCTCAGAGACACACCCAGAAGCAATGCTTAACCAGCCATGTAGGTTTCTCTTAATTCAGTCAAGTTGAGACCTAAAATTAACCATCACAAAGGACTTTGGCTTGTTTTGTTATTCCCTTAAATTCACTTATATAGAATTGTGCCTCTGCGAAAGAAATTAAGAAACATTCAGTTAGAAAGCAGCAATTACACACTATTTCAAGGTTAACTATATCTTCACACATGAAATATTGGCAAAACAGAATGAGTGCCTTCTGTAATTTCATTATTTTGTCGGAGGAATATAATACCAGCATAGGAAGCTTAAAACAAAACAAACAAATGAATTCAAGATTACTTAAATAATAAACAAAATGTGGTCTTTGCACACAATGGAATACAATACAGCCTTAAACAGGGAGTGAAATACTGACGCATGCTACAACATGGATGAACCTAGAGGACATCATCCCAAGTGAAACAAGCCAGACACAAAAGGACAAATATTGTATGATTCCACTTGCATGTAGTACCTAGAACAGTCAAGTTCATAGAAACAAAAAGTAGATTCGTGGTTACCAAGGGCTGGGGAAGTGGGAAAGGATGGATGAGGATTTATTGCTGAATAGGTATGGAGTTTCACTTTGGGGAAAAGAAAAAAGTTCTGGAGAATGGGAGTCCTGATTGCACAAGGGGAATGTACTTAATGCCACTGAACTGTGTGTTTTAAAAAGGTTAAAATGAGCCAGGTATGGTGGCTCACACCTGCAGTCACAACCATTTACCTCCTGAGGCAGGAGGATCTCTTGAGACCAGGAGTTCAAGGCTGCAGTTAGCCACGATTGTGCCACTGCACTCCACCATGGGTGACAGAGAGAGATCCAGTTTCTAAAATAAGTAAATAAATAGTTTAAAATGATAAAGTTTATGTTACCTATATTTTTTCTATAACTTTTAAAAGATTACTAGAGTGAACATCGGTCATCATATATGATAATTTCTTAAAGGATGGGTGGAATTCAATATGCAAAAGAGAAGTGAGGTGCTGTGAAGGTGCAGGAGATCAGAATATGCCACCCCAAATATGACACTGTGACATAAGGATTATTTTGAGGAAAGGGAGACACACAGTGAAGCTCTCTGCCCTTTTTCAGCCCCCTAAAAGCAAAACAAATTCTGGCTTGCTTCCCCCTTTTCATGACCAGGGGCAAGATAGGACCAAAAAGAATCTAACAGCACACCTTGCCAAACCATCTAACCAAACCTTGCCAAACCAATCTAACACCACACCTCATCAACCATCAGCATCCCTTTATATTCACCTTCCCACCATTTATAGCCCCTAAAAAATCCAAAAACGCTTTTTTTGTTGTTATGTCACTTGTTTACAAGTGTATCATTATTTGAATGGTATAAAAGGCTCCAAGTCTAGGTGCCCCTTGGGGGATGAGGGGGGGATCTTTTCTCTGTGAAGCACCCCCTCACCACAACCCACCAATGTCACATAAAGCTTAGCATCAAGTAAAAAGTGTATGCTTTTCTGCCGTTAATTTGTCTTTTATCAGTTTGCTTTGCAAGCTCAGCCACACAATCTAAGAAGGTAGAGGAAATTTTTCCTCCTCTACGAAGAGGAAGAAATCCTACTAGAGGGTCCTTTACTAGTAAAAAAATTCTAGAGGATTCCAAGCAGTGCACCATGCTCCAGACCTGTGACTGGGTGCATCCTTCTACAGCAGTGGTTCCCAACCTTTATGCCACCAGGAACTGGTTTGGTGGAAGACAATTTTTCCATGCACAGTGGTGATACAGGGGGGATGATTTCACAATGATTCAAGTGCGTAACATTTATTGTACACTTTCTTTATATTATTATTACATGGTAAGATATAATGAAATACAGCTTACCATCATGTAGAATAAGTGGGAGCCCTAAGCTTGCTTTCCTGCAACTAGACGGTCACATCTGGGGGTGATGGGAGAGAGTGACAGATCATTAGGCATTAGATTGTCGTAAGGAGCGCACAACCTAGATCCGTTGCATGTGCAGTTCACAGAAGGGTTTGCGTTCCTATGAAACTGTAATGCCCTCACTGATCTGACAGGAGGCAGAGCTCAGGCAGTAATGCAAGTAATGGGGAGCAGCTTAAGTGCACAGGAAACTTCCCTCACTTAACCCGCCACTCATCTCCTGCTGTGCAGCCCAGTTCCTAACAGGCCACAGACCTGTCCGTGGCTGGGGCTTGGGGATTCCTGTTCTAGAGCACAGGATGGATTGCAGCAGAGTAACAAGAAACATGGTTGGAAACACAGTTTAATGGCAGCCTATGAAGTTGGCACTTTCTTTTATAACCTTGTAACGACTCTGGAGAAGCACCTATTATCATAATCCATATTATTTTCCACAGTTGAGCCCCTGTTTCACAATGTCACTGTTCATTTTTGATGAGGCTCCTTTAAAGCAAGAAACTTGGGTGGGATTTCCTAAATCCTGGCTAGATCACCCAGAAAATGCACTTCCCACCCTACCCCCCCCAAAAAACAAGTTGAATTCTTAAAATAGTTTTAGTAACTCAAAACAAGGATCAACCAAGGAGAGATGTCCTAAAGAAAGAATAGCCTGTCTGTTTCCACATTCCTGAATGGGGAAGTCATCTTTTGTCACCCTCATAGAAAGAATTCTTTTGAAATGCCAACAACCTCTGGTAGCATTTGGGATGCAAGGATCCCCCAAACAGTGTGAGAAGGGCTGTATTGACAGAATTTTCCAAAATAAGACTTGTCTCTCTGCCAGGGTAGAAAAAGCCTCTGCAGCCCAAGGTAGGACACTTGGTGTCTCCCTTTTGCTTCCCTAATCTATAAACTATGGCCCATGGCTGTCAGGCAGCTCCAGAAAGTGCTGAGGAGATTAATGAGATTGTATCTGTGGAATCCTTAGAGCCTCTGGGAAAATGTATTGCATACAAAAAGGAGCTGCATTTTCACATTAGCCTGTATGCTAGTATTGTTCACATCAACCAGATTATTTAGCAATGACAGAAAATGTAACTCCTTCTCCTGTTTCTTTATCATTTCATCAAATAAAAATGACCATTGCAAATAAATAATTTATCAGTTTCTTTGGCTCCCGTTGTTTTCATCATGGTCCATTTATTGCCAGGGTCTCCATGACCAAGGTCCCAAGACAAGCCTCTGAGGATGAATAGCATCAAGGAACAAGCTTGGGCTGAGGTCCCAGCAATTCTCGTTTCTCCAGGAAGAAATGTCGCTTAAATGTCTAAAGGTATCACCAGCCTAATGCTGTTTCCCTGACACACCCTCTAAACTCTGCAGAAATTAGTGGTAGTGACTAATTTACTCAGTTTAAAATACAGCAGAGAATTCAAGACAAGAACTACCCTAGATGAAGCCACCTGTGCTCACAGGTATATATACATTGAACACACTTGTAAGCAAGGCAGTACACGTAGAGTTTGTTCTCTCAAAACACTGACAGATGAGCATGGCTCAGGGAATTGGACGATCTGAAAAAGAGCACTTCATTCCAAGGCTTTATGGTAAAGCTGCTAGAATCATCCTCTTAGAAGATTTAGATTAGGGAATGTCACTTCCCCCCTCTTCAAATCCCCATTGAGACTGCATTGCCTGTGAAATAAGACCCAAGGTATTTAGCATAGTACAAAGGATCTTCCAGGGTCTGGTCTCTCACTTGCTGTTTAATCTTACCTCCCAGCAAGCGGTGCTATTGTGCTCTGTGCTCTGATCACACTTCTGTTTAATTCATGATTCTCTTGATATATCACACACTCTCAGGCCCTCATACCCATCCTCCAGTCGCAAATGTCCTTCCACTCCACTCCCCTTCTATCCCCAAGTCCACTTATCCGTTAAAGTCCAGCTTTTAGTCCATCTGCTTTGGAAAATCTTTCTTGATCTCTCAGACAAAAGGAATCCCTCACTCAACAATGGTGCTTCCATCACCTGAAGTATTGCATGACACTTTTATCACTGGATTTAGTACGAGAGTCACTGACAGTCTCTGAATTCAAACTGACATTGGTGAGAGGTCTCAGTCCCCTCCTTCCCTGGACATTCGACAAAAGTTGCTGGAGTGGAGTAGAGTATTTCTGACTGGTGTCCTTAAAATGATGTACTCTTATGCTTAGACCATAGGGTGATGCATTTCCATCATCTGTTTGACAATTCGCTTTTAAATCAGGAACTTAGATACATTTTATTTGTAAAGTTTCCTTATTTTCTCAAACCTAAGGCACAACCAGAGAAACTGGACATTTTTAAAAGCTAAATTTGAGCCAGGTGTGGTGGCTCACACCTGTGATCCCAGCACTTTGGGAGGCTGAGGCAAGTGGATCACCTGAGGTCAGAAGTTTGAGACCAGCCTCGCCGTCATAGTGAAACTCCGTCTCTACTAAAAAGACAAAAATTAGCTGGGCCTGCTGGTGGGCACCTGTAATTTCAGCTACTATTCGAGAGGCTGAGGCAGGACAATTGCTTGAACCCAGGAGGTGGAGGCTGCAGTGAGCTGAAATAGCGCCACTGCACTCCAACCTGGGCGACAGAGCAAGACCCTGTCGTCCAAAAACAACAACAACAACAACAAACAAACAACAAAAACTATCAAATAAAAGCTGAATTTGGGAGCCTAGCACACACGAAGCACAAAATTTTCTAATCACTCCCAATCTTCAGTCCACATTAATTATATAATCGTCCATATGATCTGACCAATTTAAGACGGACTCAGCTGCAGCGGGAAGCAGGCAACACCTCAAAACAAAGGCAGTTGACTTTGGGCCATGCATTAAACCACTGCTTGAATGCACTGTAAACTATAAAACTTAGCTAAGTTGAAGACCTCGCCACCCTTCCACTCTATCCCCAGAGTAAAATAGAGGTGAGTCTTGAAAGCAAGCCTCACTCATTCTTCATTGACTGCATTGCTGTGACCTCTCAGGACTCATATGTTGTAAGTCGGCTGCCTGTTCCCGTCAGTCTAGACCCAGCAGAAATGGTTGGCATCAAATGTTCAAGGAGCAACACTTTGACAGTGTCATTATTATTAAGTGCAACAAACTGAACTATTAACACCATCTGTTCATTGTGGCGGATGTCAGACGGGCACGGTTCCAGATAGGGCAGGAGCTGCTGATGCTGGATTTCAGAGAATAAAATCACCTTCTGCTCACTTGACCAAACAGGAGGAGCACATAACCATGTGCCAAAGGTCTGGGGTTTTTCTGTGTGTTTGTTTCAATTTTAATTATTTTTGATTATCCAATTTCCTCTGAAGCCAATAAGAAACACTGTGTATGTCCCAGTTTTCCTCCATAGCTAGAGGTTGTGACACACCCAAAACCTCATTGTTGTAAATCTCTTCAAAGTACACAGCTTATCAATTGAAGACTGGGTCCCATGGAGAAGAAAAGAAAGAAAAATGTGTGGAGTTGCACTGACCAGATAAGTAAATTCCCTTTATTGGAAATGTCCTAACTGGGAGGAAATATCACTTGAAGAATGTCGGGGCCAAGGGAAAACATCCTGTTTGCCCTCTGAAGATTCACTGAAATCACTGACAAGAGGCAGATTAATAGGAGAAAAGGCACAAACATTGATTTCATATTTTTGTATGACACGGGAGCCTTCAGAATGAAGACCCAAAGATACGTGGGAAACTGTCCGTTGTTATGCTTGGGTTCAACAAAATCCATATAGACATAGGACTGGAGGAAAAGGACCTGATCTAAAGCTAATGGACTGAGTGGGGAAACCCACCCAGGCCTGTCTGTCTAGCTTCTTCTTGGCCTGTCTGAGCAACCCTCCTTCCTTCTGGGTTGGTGGCGGGACCCTCTCTGGAATGGGGGTCTTAGAAGCTACAGTCAAACCAGGCAGATCAGAGGATTTTTTATGGCCAGTTTTGACACCAAAAGGTGGTGGAGGGTAAGTTAGAGTCCTATTTTAGGTTTTATGTCTGACTTTGGGGAAAAGGGGGCTCTCATTTCTGTGAACCACCTTGGGAAAGAGAAATTCCTAGTTTTTATGAGGCCTGGAGGAGAATGGGACTGAGAGACAAAAGGGCAGGAGAAGGTGAGGAAGAAACTTTTGATTCCCAGGCTTCTTCTGAGGCCTTCATTTTGGGGTAGTGTTCTCTGAGCACAAAGTTAACTAAGGAAGAAACTTAGGCTTTGTCTCCATAGTAAATGCTGGTCCATGTGGGGCTGCACAAACACTTTGTTGTGTCCAGTTCACCACAGCTTATAGGACCTTCCCTTCTGTGCTCTCAAAGCCAGGAAGCACTGCTTCTCCACTGTGTCTGGCTCACGGGACCTGGGTGCCTCAGGCATAACCAATATTCTGCTTCTAGATCTGATCACTTACTGTCACATCCTCAGACTGTCAATCTACAGCGTGTGCAGCATTCAATGTTTCTTTTCCTGGAGTCAGCACACTCAGGCTCTCTAGCTTGAGTTGGCTCATCTCTAAACTGCTCTCCACATCCACCAAATAACTCTGTGCCACCTACTGGTGCAGGGCTAGGGAACCAAAGGATGCAATGCCCTCAATGAGCCAAATTTTATTTTATTATTTATCTATTTTTATTTTTTTGTGACAGAATCTCGCTCTATCGCCCAGACTGGAGTGCAGTGGTATGATGTCAGCTCACTGCAACCTGCGCCTGCCATGTTCAAGCGATTCTCCAGCCTCAGCCTGCAGAGCAGCTGGGATTACAGGCACACGCCACCATGCCTGGCTAATTTTTGTATTTGTAGTAGGGGCGAGTTTTTACCATGTTGGCCAGACTTGGTCTCCAACTCTGGACCTCAAGTGATCTTCCCACCTCAATCTCCCAAGGTGCTGGGATTGCAGGCATGAGCCACTGCACCCAGCCGATGAGTCAAATTTTTAGTGGGAATTTTGGAAACAGTGCTTTGGAATATATAAATGATGAGAGCTTAAACTCGGGCAACGATAAGGAGCTCGGCTCTCTAGGCAAGAGCCAGTAAGATGGAGTGGTTCAATGACTTTGGCTAGAAGAGTAGCGTCCTGCACCTTCACCATGTTCTTCTTGGGGATTCTGGGGAGTCATATACAGTGGAAGCATCCCTCACAGGATCAAGACTCCAAGACTCAAGAGAGGCAAAAGCCCCACACTACTAAGTCTTCCCTGGGTCTTTGCAATTTCTGCTTAAGAAACACCAAAAAAGGTCAGGCGCAGTGGCTCACACCTGTAATCCCAGCACTTTAGGAAGCTTAGGCGGGTGGATCACTTGAGGCCGGGAGTTTCAGACCAGCCAGGCCAACATGGTGTGACCCCATCTCTACTAAATACACAAAAATTACCTGGGCATGATGGCATGCCCTGTGGTCCCAGCCACTCGGGAGGCTGAGGCAGGACAATTGCTTGAACTTAGGAGGTGGAAGTTGCAGTGAGCTAAGATCGCGCCACTGCACTCCAGCCTGGGCGACAAAGCCAGACTCTATCTCAACAAAAAAAACAAACAAAAAGAAAGAAACACCAAAAGCCTTAGATAGATAGATAGACAAATGGAGATAATAGATAAGATAGACATGATAGACAGATGGAGATGGTAGATAAATAGGATAGATAGATGATGTAGATAAGATAGATAGATAGGATAGAGAGATAGATATGTAGATAGGATAGGTAGATGGAGATGATAGATAGATAGACATGATAGACACATGGAGATGATAGATAGACAGATAAAGATGATAGATACGATAGACAGATGAACATAGAGATAGATAGGATAGATAGATGATTGATTAATAGATGTATAGAATAGATGATGATGATGAAGAAAAATAGAGATGATAGATGATAGATATGATAGATGGATGGAGATGATAGATATGATAGACAGATGAAGATGATAGATATGATAGGATAGATAGATGATAGATATGATAGACAGATGGAGATGATAGGATAGATGATGATAGATATGATATGATAGATGATTGGTAGATATGATAGATAGAGATGATACACGACAGTTATGATAGATAGAGATGATAGATGATAGATAACTATATAGATAGAATAGATAGATGATGATGACAGATAGATAACTACAGATGATAGATGATACATAGATATGATAGATAGATGGAGATGATAGATATGATAGACAGATGGAGATGATAGACAGATGATAGAGAGGATAGACACATAGATAGATACATAGATACATAGACAAATGGAGATGATAATAGATGATAGAATGATAGATTGATATGATAAATAGATATGATAAATATGAGAGATAGATAAATGGAAATGATAGATGATAGATAGGTAGATAGGATAAATGACGATAGGTAGATAGAGAAATAGGATAGATAGAATAGTTAATGATTATGATGATGAAAGATAGAGATGATAGATGATAGACATGATAGATAGATAGATAGGATAGATGGGATAGATGATGATGATAGATATGACAGATGGTGATGACAGATAGTATGATAGTTGGAGATGATAGACAAATAGATGATGATGATAGGATAGATAGATGATGACAGATAGATAAATGGAGATGACAGATGATACATAGATATGATAGATGGAGATGATAGATAGATAAGATAGAGACACATAGATAGGTACATAGATAAATACATAGATATAGATAGATACATAGATAAATGGAGATGATAGATGATAGAATGATAGGATAGATGAATAGATATGGTAGATAAATGGAGATAATAGATGATTGATAGATGATAGACACATAGATAGATATAGGTAGAGATATAGATGTAGATATGTAGATAAAGATGTATCTTATCTATTGGATATATTTTGTTGACTCACGTATTGCAAGTGATTCTTCAAAACAACCTTCATTTATTCCTCCTTTAACACATCATTGTCACCACTCAGAACTATGTGTCCTAAATTGGCTGCCTGTTCCAGTTAATCTAGACCCAATAGGATATGTATATATATATATATATATATATATATATACACAGCAGGAGTTATACAGATATAGATTTTTGTGTGCATACATATATGTGTGTGTATTTATTTTATAAGGACATATATCTTTTTATATAAAAATGTATATATACATAAAATATATAGGAACATATATATACACACACATAGTTATAAAAATATTTTTTTACCAAAAAGTAGTTCATATTCATCATGTTTTATTTTTAATTTTTAAAGTGACATCCTTGAGCCATATTTTTTTTTTATTTAATGACAGATCTTGATCATTTTTCCACCCCAATAAATATTTGTGCATCATTTTGTGGATCCTGTGGCATTTTATTATGTGGCTATGCTTTTATTATTTAATCATCCATGCTCTGGATACTTCTTCATCTTGCTACCTGGCCTTAATCTAATAAAATTGTGTACCTGATCTCACCTCCAAAATGGTGTCAAGTAACAGGTAAAGAATTTCTCCCTGATAGAGAAAAAGTTGAATAGAAGAAATGCAACATTCTGCAGTTAGACTAAGCTCAGACACTGTCAAGTCATGGCTAATGATACAGGCCTGTATATTGCCTTACTCATGGAATGTATTCAATACATGATGCCTTAATCAGTGAAACTATGTAATTGCAGCTAACTAAACAAGCAAACATTTGTAAGAGGCTGAATAAATTGCTCTCTTTCACAACTTGAGTTATATATCAGTTGAGGTAGACAGAGGACTCAGCACAAAGGAGCTCAAAATGTTGGTATTATTGCTGGTGAATCGAATACTGGAGGCCGTGATTAGGTACATAGCAGCCCTGGGGTTCCCTGGATAGAGATCCAGAGGTGGGCAGGCTTCCCCTCCAAGCTGCAAGAAGCACAGAGCCACCCATTGCCCTATCCCTCATGGCTAACAGCAGATCTGAAGTGGGGTGTGGGACAAGCCAGGCTGAGCTGCCCAAGGCAGGGAACCCAGGTGAGAGGCCAGGGGGCAGGGACTAGGGAAATATCTTTCAACAAAAACCCAAAGCATGTCAGAGAAGGGCTCCCACAAAACTAGATCATGTTCTTGATTCTAATATCTATTAATCACCAAAATAAAGGACAGGCTTAGAGATTCTTCCAAAATAATAAATACATACTTGTGAGCCTAAATGAATATGTTAGCTTAAAAAAAGAAGAAAAGGTCTCCAATTCACATCCATAGCTGTCTTCAACATTTTTGAGAAAATGCTGATTATTTTAGGGGGGAAGCATTATATGTAAGCTGGTGGAATGGCTCATGGCTGAACTTACCCAGAACGGTAAATCATCATGTTACTTGTGAAGATAATGTGTTAGCAGAATTCATATCTGTGCTGATTATTTACTTTAACGCTGATAAAAAGTGAAATAAACTCCTTGAAGAAAAAATATTCATGGTAGACAGCAGCGTGCAGAGGTTGGAACTGACAGCTACAATGAATGGCTTGGTGGGCCCTGATAGTAAACACAATTAGTATCCAACTCTCTTAATTAGACACTCTGAAAAGGATAAATATGCATGTCAAGAGGAAAGTCCAGAAGCAAATAAACTGAGATATTAACCACGTACTGATGGGATTACACATGATCTTTGTTTTCTTCTTTACCAGTCTCAGAATTTCTGAAATTTGATTTTCCTTTGAATATATTTCTGTGTATTTATTTTTTTTGAGACAAGGTCTTGCTCTGTTGTCCAGGCTGTAGGGCAGTGGTGCAATCACAGCTCACTGCAATTTCAAACTCCCAGGTTCAAGTGACCCCTGTGCCTAAGCCTTCTGAATAACTGAGACTAGAGAAGACACCACCATGCCTAGTTTTGTTTTGTTTTTTTTTTTTAAGTTTTTGCAGATCTGGAGTCTTGCTATGTTGTCCAGGCTGGTCTTGAACTTCTGGTCTCAGGTGATCCTCCCACCTCAGCTTCCCGAGTAGCTCGGACCACAGGGGCAAACCACCACATCCAGCTAATTTCTAAATTTTTTTGTAGAGACAGGGTCTTGTCATGTTTCCCAGGCTGGTCTTGCACTCCTGGCCTCAAGTAATCCTTCCACCTTGGTCTCCCAAAGTGCTGGGACCACAGGCATGAGCCACCGTGCCTGGCCGGAATATATTAAATCTTAGAATCAGAGGAAGTATATGTTACTTCCAGAAGAGGAGTGACTGATCCATCCTCACCTTCAGTAGGAGAGAATGTTAGCACTGTGCTATTGGGTCATTTTTAACCCATGTTGGCTTTAACATGCTTCCACAAGTTAACCCATTTTTAACTCCCATGTTGGCTTTAACATGTTTCCACCATTGATGGCTAGCACTTGGAGCACTTCATCAGAATGATGTCCTTGGGGTGGTGGAGTCATTGCACCTTTATGCACAATGAGCTACAAGTGTCTGGAATTTTGCATCTCCCTTCCCTTCCCCAGTGGTTGACAGCTATGGGGCGTCAAGGCTTGCTGCTCTGGGTTGGAATAACACTGAGTGCATTTACAGGATGAGTCTGCTATCTGCTGTCAGTGCTCGATGCCTGACCTC
The DNA here is from genome assembly GCA_036589455.1 of Ateles fusciceps. Taxonomy (NCBI): domain Eukaryota; kingdom Metazoa; phylum Chordata; class Mammalia; order Primates; family Atelidae; genus Ateles; species Ateles fusciceps. The sequence continues at coordinate 322,383 of JAZHEH010002960.1, read as the reverse complement.
ACATTTATTCTTGGTTTCTTTCCCTTCTATCCTGGTTCCTACATTTCCTACCAGACTCTTCATGGAAGCACTTTGTGGTGAACGCCGGGTCCCTGCTGCCTTGTGCTCACAGTGTACATAATCCCCCTCCCGCTCAGCAGGGACTAGACCTGTGACTTGTTTCTGGCCAACACAACATGGCAGAGACAAAGGACTTTCGCAGATGTGGCTAACGTTCCAAATTAGTTGACTTTGAGTTCTTTAAAAGGGGGATTATCTTCAGTGGGTTTGACTTGATTAGGTGAGGAGCAGTAAAGGCAGATGTGGTCTCCCTAAGGTCAAAGATTTTCTCTCCAATTAATTTACATTCTTACCAACAGCATAAAATCATTCCCTTTTCTCTCATCCTTACCAACATCTATTGTTTTTTGACTTTTTAGTAATAGCCCTTCTTACTGATGTGAGATGGTATCTCATTGTGGTTTTAATTTGCATTTCTCTGATATGATGTGGAGCGTTATTTTTTACATGTTTTTTGGCCATTTGTACGTCTTCTTTTGAGAAATGTCCTTTCATGTCCTTTGCCCACTTTTTAATGTTTTTTTTTTTTCTTGTTGAGTTATTTAAGTTCCTCGTAGATTCTGAATATTAGCCCTGTGTCAGATACATAATTTTGCAAATATCTTCTCCCACCTTGTAGGCTGTGTGTTTACTCTGTTGATTTTATGGAAAACAATATGGAGATTTCTCAAATAGCTAAAATTAGAACTACTATTCGATCCAACCATCCTGCTACAGGGTATATACCCAAAGGAATAAAAATAATTGCATCAAAAAGATGTCTGCACTCATATGTTCATTGCAGCACTATTAACAATAGCAAATATATGGAATCAACTTAAGTAACCATCAACAGAGAGACTAAATAACGAAATCTGGTATACATATCCCATGGAATACTTACTACTTAGATATCACAAAGAATGAAATTATGTATTTTGCAGCAAGAAAGATGGAACTGGGGTCCATTATCTTTAGTGAAACAATTCAGAAACAGAAAGTCAAATATTGCACAATGTCACTAATAACTGGGAGGTAAATAATGTCTGCACTTGGACATAGAGAATGGAATAATAGACACTGGAGACTGTGAAAGGTGGAAAGGTGGGAGGAGAGTGAGGGATGAGAAATTACTTAATAGGTACCATGTACACTATTCAGGTGATGGCTACACTAAAAGCCCTTGACTTTTCCACGGAATTTATACATGTGAAAAAACTGCACTTGTACCCTCTAAACCTATAAAAATTTTAAAAATCAAAAAATGCCTTAAAAAACAAAGACTTTCTCCCTATTTTTTGGACTAGAAGACCCAAACTCCCATGCTGTGAGGGAATCTATGAAGATAGCTACAGGGCAAAGAACCAACCGTAGGTGGTTTCTTGGAGCTGAGAGCAACCGCTAGCTGACAGCCAAAATGGAAGTTTCAGTGCTACAGCTGCAATGAGATGAATTCTGCCAACAACTTACAGAAGGATGAGAGGAGATCTTCTCCCAAAGAGGCCTATGTGGAGATCTTGACTCTGGCTGACACCTGGATTGGGGCCTGTGAGACCTTGAAGCGGGGGAAACCAGCTCTTTTGTTTGGTTGGGCTACCATGACGAAGTACCACAAGCTGAGTGAGTTAAACAATAGAAATTTATTCTTCTCATGCTCTGGAGGCTGGAAGTCCAAGACCAAGGTGTGGGCAGGGCTGATTCCTCCTGAGGCCTCTCTACTTGGCTTGTAGAAACTGTCTTCTTCCTGTGTCCTCACATAGTCATTCGTCTGTGCAGGTCTGTGTCCCAAACTCATCTTCTTATGAGGACACCAGTCAGATTGGATTAGGTCCCACCCTTACAAACTCATTTGAACCTAATTACCTCTTTTTTTTTAATTAATTTTTTTTACTGATCATGTCAAAGGAAATTTCAGTGTTAGAACCTAATTAGCTCTTTAAGGTCCAAGGACCCATCTCCAAATACAGTAACATTGTGGGGTAGGGCTTCGACATATGAATTTTGGGGAAACACACGTTCAGTCCATAACAACAGCTAAGCTATGCCCGCAGATTCCTGACCCACAGAAACTGTGAGATAGCAAATGTATGTTGTTTTAAATTGCTAATTTGCAGTAATTTGTTATGCAGTAATTGAAAATCAATCCAACCTGCTTCAAATGAGGTGAAAGTTTTAAGATTGGTGGATATCCCTGTCAATCATTTCTGCCCCAGAAGAGGTTACAAAAGAACCTAGAACATCTCACTCCCCTTTCCCATTGATCTCTACGTCCACCCCTCCAAAAGTCCATATTTGCTGGGAGAAAGAAATATGCTTAGCAAATCACTGGTGCATTAGTTGGCCAATGTATTAGGTGCATGCACAATCCAAGGTCAAAAATTTTCTCAATTCATATTCTCTAAGATGAATTCTGAAGTGGATGTTTCAGAACATGATAAGCTTAAGTAAGTAAGTCACATTGAAAATGGCACAGCCACTATGAATGACAGTACAGAGGTTCCTCAAAGAATTCAAAATAGAACTATCCAATAATCCAGCAATTTTGCATATATATCAGAAGGAAACAACAGCAGCATCTCAAAGAGATATCTGTACCCCCCATGTTTATTGCCACACTCTTCACAATAGCTAAGATACAGAACGAACCTAAGTGTCCACCAATGGATGAACAGATAAAGAAAATGTTTATATACATATATATGTATATATTATATATATATTCATATATATGAATATATGTATATATGTTTTATATACATATATGTTTTATATACATATATATTCACATATATATATATTAATAGTATTTGGCCATAAATCAGAAGGAATTCCTGCCATTTGGGTCAAAGTGAATGAAGCTAGAGGGCATTATGTTAAGCAAATTAAGCCAGACAGAGAAAGACAAACACCATATGATCTCACTTAAGATGTGGAATCTAAAGAAGTTGAATTCACAGAAGCAGAGAGAGTTGAAAGGTAGTTAAAAGGCGCTGGGTGTGGGGGGCACTGGAGAGATGTTGGTCAAAGGGTACAAAGTTTAGTTATAAATAATTTCTGGGGATGTAATCTACAGCATAGTGACTATAGTTACCAGTACCGTACCGTGTTGTTTACTTGAAATTTGTTAAGAGAATGAATCTCAAATCTCACACTATCACCATATAACAATAATAATAACTACGTACAGTGATAAATAAATTATGTACCTGGTGCATAGTAAACATTTCAAAACCTCACATGGTATACAGTAAGTATATTCAATTTTTACTTGCCAATTATACCACAATAAAGGTGGGGGAATAAAAAGAACTCACATTTCTATTCTGTGGCCCTTTGTTTTCTGATTCCCTCAGTGTCTGCCTCTGGAATCCAACTTAAGAGACCTTCCCTTGCCCCTCAGAAGAAAAACATGCCAGGGAAAATGGCACAAGAATGAACTTTTTAGGTACAGCTTCATGTCACGCTTTAAGGTACTTTATTATTTTCATGATATCCTGGGTCAAATTCCTTTTCATTAGTTTAGACTTCAGTTCTTTATTTAGTTTTATTTTTGAAAGAAAAGATGCAAATAACTGATATGACCTTTAACAGCAGTCCTCAGGTAAGTGATAGCAACAACTGAGAGGTTTTCCTTAGGCTGATAAATTTAACATGATTTAATGAAAAAAACAAGTTAGGCTTGTAATGTTTCTGTGAGAAATCCTCCTTTAGAAATCATGTCAGCTTTTCATGGAAAGCAATTGCAACACAGTAGAAAACCAACTGCTCATGGAACCCACCCCAAGCAAGCTCAAGGTTTTATGATTGATAGAGACGTCCCTGCCAATCATTTCTGTCCTAAAAGAGGTTATAGGAGAGCCCAGAATATCTCTTACCTTTGAAATGGACTTCACTCATCTACTTCTCCAAAGGTTCAGATTTACCCGGAAAAGACTGAAAAGGAAGAGAGCCTCACCAAAGCTGAGGGCTGCAAACCGTGTTGGTAATCCCCAAATGTTGTGGTTCTAAAAGAACAAAGGACAGTGGAAAAACACAAAACATTTCAGATATAAAGTATCTAAAATATATACTAAAAGACATAAAAACCCACTATGAGGATAAATAACTTTTTTTTCGAGATGGAGTTTCACTCTTGTTGCCCAGGCTGGAGTGCAATGGCACGATCTCGGCTCACTACAACCTCTGCCTCCCGGGTTCAAGCGATTTTCCCGCCTCAGCTTCCCGAGTAGCTGGGATCACAGGCATGTGCCGCCACGCCCGGCTAATTTTGCATTTTTAGTAGAGACAGGGTTTCACCATGTTGCCCAGGCTAGTGTCAAACTCCTGACCTCAGGTGATCCACCCGCCTCAGCCTCCCAAAGTGCTGGGATTACAGGTGTGAGCCACTGCGCCCGGCCGAGGAGAAATAACTTTTTATGTATTATGGGACATAACAGAAGATGTAACAAATGGATAGATGCATCATGTTCACTAAAGGGAAGATTCAATATTTTTACAATGTTTGTCATCCTTAAATTATATATATATATATAAAATCTATATTGCATGGAAACCATCTATCAAATCACAATACAGCATATCCTTAAACCAGACAAGTCGATTCTTATTTCATAGGGAATGTAAGTGGCTGAGAATTGCTAATAACATTTTGAAGAATATAATAAAGATGGGGAAATCTCCTAGTAAATAGCAAGACATTAGAAAGATTGTTGGAACACTGGATAGACAAATTGATTACACTTAGTAGAATAAAGAGATAGAAAAACAGAGGAATATATAAAAAGAAACTGACAATATGGCAGAAATTTGTTCTGTAACAGTGGGAAAGGAACAATTGTGTGTTGAAACGAGGTGGAGAGGTTGGCAGATCCCTTCATCACACTACCAAAAAAAAATTTTTTTAATCTGGTGGATTAAAAATCTAAATTTTGGCTGGGTGTGGTGGCTCTTGCCTGTAATCCTAGCACCTTGGGAGGCTGAGAGGGCGGATCACTTGAGTTCAGCAGTTTGAGACCAGCCTGGAAACATGGTAAAACCCCATTTCTACTAAAAGTACAAAAAATAGCTGGAGGTGGTGGCACACACCTGTAATCCCAGCTACTAAGGAGGCTGAGGCACGAAAATCGCTTGAACTCGGAGGCAGAGGTTAGTGAGCCAAGATTGTGCCACTGAACTCCAGCCTGGGTGACAGAGTGAGACTGTCTCAAAAAGAAATATGCAAATTTAAAAGGAAAATGCCCAAACAACTAGAAGAAAATATAGTAAAATATTTTTATGATCTTAGACTGGGGAAAGTTTCCTGAAGACACTAAATGCATACATTTTAAAGGAAAATATTGGAGTATCAAATTGCATGAAAGTCAAAACTTTCTGTATAGGAGGAGACATTGGAAACCACCCTAAAAAGATAAGATAGAGAGATGTTTAAAAGGAATCAAACCCAAAATGGATTAGTTCCTACTCCAGCAAAAAGTCTTACAAATCAATAAGGAAGAGAGAAGACTTAGAACAAAGTGATCAAGTAATATAAGAAGGTGATTCAGAGTAAAGGAGACTGAACAACTAAAAACATGAAAATTTGTTCAAACCCTAAAAATTAAGAAAGTATGCCTTAAAGCAACATTTGATACCTATTAGAATCTTTAAAAGAATTACAAGATAGAGTAGTACCAAGTGTTTTCAAGACTGTGGAAAATGGAATTTTTCACACTTTTCTGATAATTCTGTAAATTTGTTAAACTGTTTTGGAAATACCTAGTAAACTTGCAAATATACCTCATTGTGATATTACAGCCTCGTAATTTCATACACACAAACACATACATTCCTAGGAAAAAAAGCTCATAAATAACCAAGGACACACAAAGTACTGTTTGCAGTTAAAATAAAAACCACAATAACCTTACTGTCAGGGTATATGTACAACAGTGAAAAATAAATGAATAGATGAACATATGTGAACCTGGATACATCCCAAAAAGCGTAGGTGACAGCCTGGGAAATGCAGCAAGACCTCTGTCTCTCTAAAAACAAACAAACAAAAATTAATAAAAAATTAGCCAGGCATGCTGGCATGTGCCTGTAGTCCCAGTTATTCAGGAGGCAGAGGCTGGAGGATTGTTTGAGCCCAAGAGGTCAAGATTGCAATAAACTATGACTGTGTCACTACACTCCAGCCTGGGTGACAGAGCGATACTCTGTCAAAAAAAAAAAAAAGAAAGAAAAAACTTGAAATGAAAAAAATCAAGTGGCATAAATATATAAATATGTAGCTTGCTATTATTTATGCATTTCTATTAAAAAGAGAAAGCTATACCACAGATTGTTTTTAGAGCTGTATGCATGTTACATAAAAATGTGATTGACTCAGGAGGCTAAGGCGAGAGGAGAGAAGATCACTTGAGCCCAGGAGTTTGAGTCCATCTTGGACAACATAGCTAGACCTCAACAACAACAGCAAAAAAGTCTGATTGGTTTGGAAAGATAGATTCCCAACTACTTGAGAACAGTGAGTATTTCTAGGGAGGATGAAAAAATAAGATGTAAGTATGGCTTCAATTGTATACGTTATATTTTGTTTCTGGGAAAAATTGGAGCTTCAGTAAATATGACAAAAATGCTAGTATTTGTAAAACATGAGTGTTGGATTTATGAATGTTCCCCATATTACTCAAAAAGATTTTTTTTATTTTAAGAAGCTCAGTTGATTGGGTTCAGCAAAATATGTTGATGGCAGATTTAATTCAACATTCGAAAGAAATCTGTTGTTGTTTTATTCCAAGATTAGTCTTATTTTATCTTGCATTTTAATCTTTTTCCCTTACATTTTATTTCCATTAAACTACACTGCCTAAAACATAACAATTCCAAATAAAAGCAGCCTCACGAATAATGTAATTTAATGGGCAATAATGTCAAAAGTCACACGCCCTGGCAAAGACAGAAAAAAGCACAATTCAGAATTTCTTCCAAAAAGACATCGCCTGAGTTACAGTATCTCAAACAATAAAGTGAATAAATTCAAACCTTGAAAGGTCAAGGAATAATAAAACCATCTCATTATGCATTTACTAAAATGAGCAAACTTATACTTCATAAAACTTACGAATTGCTGCTGTTTGCAAATGTATGTTGTATAGTTTTCATTTCTCTTTTCTATTCTTCATGACATTTTCATGATATTTGAAAAGAAAAATAAAAACATGAATTAGAAACCACTCATTTGCAAAAAAAAGTAGGAAAGTGTTGAGGAAACAACGAAAGTAGGAAACTCCTGCCAGAATATGTTCATTGCAAGGTCAAATAAAATTCGTGATTTTAGGACTTATCTTAAATGAACTCCATTTGATCTCCCAGTTTTTATATTTTAATAATTTGTGCATTAAGCAGTGTTCTAAATTAAAGTAAGAACTGCTCTTGTATGCAGGAGTGTCTAACCAGATGGCTTTTTGATCTCACTTGGTTGAATCTTGGAAAATATTTGTAATAGTGATGATTCCCCACCCCCTACCCACCATGAGCTGCAGAGAAACTGCAGCTTATCAATATGGCTGTAACTCAGGCAATATCTTGAAGGTGTTAGAGGACCTTTTCACAAGTCTATTCTAATCACCCCAACCCTGCAGTCTGGCAGCATGGAGCACTCTTAACACCAGGCACTTGAAAGAGAACGAAGGAGTTCTTTTTAAATAAACAAACTGGCAATGGAACAAGAGGCAGCCACTAACTGTCCTTCCCCCTAATTTTCATTGCATGCCCATGGTCTGTAAACGCTTCCTCTTGGGTCCAGCATGGTTGGTCCCTAATAACATAGCCATGGATGGTGATAGAACTGGCACAGGTGTGTTTCCTCCCCAAGGATGCCACCAGGGGAGGGCTGAGAGAATGGAACTGAGTCTCAGAATATCATCCCTACAGGATGGATGGGGAATTCCCAAGGTTATGATAAAGTGGAGACATGTATTGTATTGTATTGCATTGCATTGCATTGCATTGCATTGCATTGCATTGCATTGCATTGTATTGTATTGTATTGTATTGTATTGTATTATATTGTAGTATTGTATTGTATTGTATTGTATTGTATTGCATTGTATATATTTAATGGATACAAGTGCAGTTATGTTGCATAGGTACGTTGTATAGTGGTGGTGAAGTCTGGGCTTTTAGTGTATCCATCACCTGAATAATGTACATTATATCTACTACATAATTTCTCATGCTTCACCCCCTTCTCACCTTCTTATCAAAAAGATACCTGCACTTGTCTGAAGGTATTTATAATCCTCCCTGTACCTCCTGGACACACAAAGCAAGCAGGAATTTGTCATCTTCTCCTTCCTTCTCAAATCTCTCACCTTTCAGAGGAGGGTTTATCTCTCATTGGCTTATTTCTCCTCCTACTTTAGAGAAGTAGTAGGTTTAAACATCACTGGCCATTCTTCTTGATCATGCTGAAGATGACACATTATAACAACACTTAGGAATTAAAATGCGTATGTCCACGTGTCCCAACATGTCCTCTGGTACATGTTAACAGTATACATTCTACTGTGGTTACTAAAGGCTGGGAAGCATAGAGAGCAGGGGAGATAAGGGAGAAGTTGGTTAATGGACACAAACTTACTACTAAATGGGAGAAATAAGTTTTAGTGTGCTGTAGCATTGTAGGGTGAACGATGATTATCAATAATTTAGGGTATATTTTCAGAAAAGCTAGAAGAGAGGATTTTGAATGGTCTCAACATGAAGAAATGATAAATGTTTGAGGTGATAGATATGCTAATTAACTTGATTTGATCATGACACATTGTATACATGTATGAAAATATTACTCTGTAAATACATACATTATTTTGTAATATTACCCTATAAATATGTACAATTATTACCTGTCAAGTAAAAATAAAAGGAAAAAATATATATTCTAAAGCAAATCCTGATATGATTTACATTTTCTTCTTCTCAAGTTGAGATGGTTGTAAAGCACACAGTTAGAGAAATGTCACACACATTTAAAACCAGCCAAAGGAGATTTTTTTTAATGTGTAAGGACACTAAAAACATATTACTCAGGAAGCCTTCCTGGAAATACATAAACACTTGGAGATGTGCTCCAATAAAATGAAAGCTGAAAGCCCAATCAATTGAAGTCGATTCATTTAATCAATTAAATTATATTAAATAAGAGACCAATCAATTAAAATCAATTTCAATTTTTTTTACAATTTGCTATGAAAGGCAGTCAGACATGAGAGGAGAAGTGGTAAATAAAGGATCTCTTTATGTAATTAAGTCTAAATAATTATGAGAAACACCATTGCAAAATGGAATGTAAATATTAAATTCTGGAAGGAACTTATACCAGTGTGATAAATTATGATTATGTGATTTTTTTTAAAGTATATATATTTGAAAATTTTTTCTTTGGAAAGCAGAAGAAATAATGCTAACATACAGGTAAAATTTAATGGATGACAAAATGAAAGAAATCATAAAACACATAAACATATTCAAATATAAATCTCTAACTCCCTCTTAAAAATGTTCAAAAGGAAGAAAAGATAAAAATAGAGATAGAGAGAGGGAGAGCGAAAAGATATAAATAGAGATGGAGATAAAGAGAGAGAGAGACAGAGAGAGAGAGGGGAGAGAGAGACTGCTAAAGTAGAAAACCATAGAATTGATAAATGGGCTATAATTATAGATAAAGATGACATAACAGAATCTTAAAAGTACTTAATAGAACACTATCCTATGAAGTTTTAAAATCTTTATGAAATCCATGCTTAAAATATAAATTTATAAATTAAGAATATTTAGACTAACTAAAAAGACCAATTACCATGGAAGAAATTAAACATGTTCTTAAGGATCTTGACTTCAAAGAAGGCAAATTTCCTCTTCAAAGAATTTTGGAGAATTTATTTCTCAGCACTTTTCCCACTGGGTGTGCACTCTTGTCTTGTTGGATACAGGTGGCTTGATGAGTAGACCAATCGTATTTGAGAAGGAGGAACACGGTTGTAGGTGGAGAAGAAATAATTTTAAAACCAGCTGTCTTAGTCAGATGGCCAACCTATTTTCATATCCCTGTGGTCAGTGGCTGTGGCTTTCATCACAGCATGCACATTAGCTATAGAATTATGGGAGGCTACCTGCTTCCCAGAGCTAGGTACTCTCAGAGAGGTGTTGCAACAGTACAGATGGCACAGGATGATACAGATGGTCTTCAGCTGAACAAACAGATGTAGAATTCAAGCTATTGATGGCACTGTGAAACCTGGGACTGAACATCTATAAATCAGAAAATGACTGAGGCAAGTCTCAATCAGGAGGTTGAGGTTTAGGAGGTTTATTTACCAGGAGGTTTATTTACTGTATCAGTCTACTTTCATGCTGCTAATAAAAACACACCCAAGAATGGGTAATTTAATAGAAGAAGAGGTTTAATGGACCACAGTTCCATGTGGCTGGGAAGGCCTCATAATCATGGCGGAAGGCAAAAGGCACGTCTTACATGGTGGCAGACATGAAAGAATGAGAACCAAGGAAAAGGGGTTTCCCCTTATAAAACCATCAGATCTCATGAGACTTATTCACTACCACAAAAACAGTATGGGAGAAACGACCCCCATGGTTCAATTCTCCCCCCACCAGGTCCCTCCCATAACACATGGGAATTGTGGGAGCTGCAATTCAAGGTGAGGTTTGGGTGGGGACACAGCCAAACCATATCATTTGCTGAAGTTAAGGACACATGCCTGGGAGATAGTTCTTTCTCTGAAGATGATTTTGAGCCCTTCAAGATTTAAAGGAGAAAAGGCAGGTTTTTGGGAAGTACACAATTCTCATGTGAGGGGGTGAGTAGGGGAAATAGTCCTTCATGCCTTTGTCTGGCTCAGTGAATGTGCATTTTTATGTAAGATAACATAGACAATAGGGCAGAGGAAGCAGTGAGATATATATTTGTCTTGGTGGGTAGAGGGATGACTCTGAGTTCTGTCTTGTGTCCCCCGCACTTATGAAGATAAGCTATCAATTTACTTTGCCATGGTGAACTACAACAGAACTGCTTTAGGGTAAAGGTCTTGCAGACCACAAGGAATTTCCTTGTGAGCAAAATGTGTGGTAGGTATGCAGGTTTTCATCTTTGTAGCCGTCTTATTTAGGAACCAAATGAGAGGCAGGTGATCATGACCCAGTTCCCAGCTTGACTTCTCTCTTTGGCTCACTGAGTTTGGAGTCCTAAGATTTATTTTTTCTTTCACACATCACTGGATGAGTTGGGGTAAAGAAAAGGTTTCTCAACAGACCAGGTAATAATTTTCAGTTGCAAAAAAAAAAAAAAAAAAAAAAAATCATAGAATGTTCTAGAACTCCTTTTGTGGTTTTTCATTTTAATAATGTAAAACCATTTGGGGATCTTCCCTAAAAACAGTTTCCCACACATGCATGACATGATCTCATTGCCAAAAAGTAGGGGTTGCCTCCACAAACAATTGTTCCTGAATTCTCACTAATTTAAAGGAGGTAAAACAAAAATGATGTATTAGTTACTACTTGTGAATAAAAGTTGTTATTTTTGGCAGATGTCATGAAAAATTTAATTGGCTCATTTTTATAACCTCTGACCGCAGGCTAATTCATTTGCTTGCCAGGGAATACATTTAGCCAATAATTTATTCTGAAAAGTTTAGAGAGAAATTAATTGCCTAAAAATGATGCTTCTATAATATGGCATTACAGAGATTTTTCCTAGAGCCAGGTGGGTTACTGATAATCCTTGCCATAAAAATGTTCCAAATTATCTTGACCATGCTTAGAAATGAAATGTAGAAATACAGTAGCAAAATTAATTTTCCCTATAAGCTAGAGGGGGGACTTTTGTTGGTGATAAAACACCTAGCATTCTAATGTCACTATTAATAAAGATATTGATGGCCATTCATTCATCTATCCATTTATCCATTCAGTAGATATTAATAAACTCTTCTTATTAGTGAGGTTGTGTGTCAGCATTCAGTACAGTTGCTGTTAAAAACCACAATCAGGCCAGCCGTGGTAGCTCATGTCAGTAGTCACAGCACTTTGGGAGGCTGAGGCAGGAGGATCACTTGAAGCCAGGTGTTTGAGATCAGCTTGGGCAACAGAGCGAAACATCACACACACACACACACACACACACACACACACTCTTAATACATTAGAATTGCACAATCCTAACATAGGAAGCAATTACATCATACAACAGCAACATCTTTATGCTTATTTACTTTATCTTATTGGATAATTTTCCAGAAACTGTTCTAAGCCCTTTATAATCTCAATACTATAGTTATTATCCCCATTCTGCAGATAAGAAAACCAGAGCACAAAGGGATTATATGACTTGCCCAAAGTCACGTAGGCAGTGAGATGTAGGCTTAAACTTTTAATTCTGGAATACTTTTAAGTTCACAAAATATTGAAAAGGCTATTAAAGAGAGTCTTGTTTACCCAACATCCAGTTCCCTCTTGTTAGTATCTTGGACTTCCACAGCATATTTGTTGCAACGAATTCATCCATTACTTTTAGTAAATTCCAGACATTATTCCAATGTCCTTAGATTTTCCCTGATGTCCCTTTTCTATTCCAGGATCTCACCCAGGACACCCCACTGCTGTGAGTCATCAAGTCTCCTTGGACTCCTCTGGCTGTGACAGTTTCTCAGACTTTCCATGCTTTTTATGATCCTGATGGTTCTGAGAAGCGCTGCTTAGGTATTTTTTAGAATGCCCTGCAATTTGTGTTTGTCTGATGCCTTTCTGATGATTAGACTAAGATTAGGTGTTTGGGGAAGGAACACCCCAGAGGCAAAGTGCTGTGTTCCTCACATCACATTAAGGGTACGACTCTCAACATGACTTATGTCAAAGGAAAGTATCTTGGGCCCTTAAAATGACTAAGCTAAAGAGAAAACTCTAGCTGGGAACTGTTTAGAGCAAATCTGCCTCCCATTCTATTCAGTCACCCCTGTGCTCACTGAGATAAATGCATATCTGATTGCCTCCTTTGGAGAGGCTAATCAAAACTCAAAATAATGCAACGATTTGTCTCTTGTCTACCTATAACATGGAAGCCCTCTCCACACTTTAAGTATTCCCGCCTTTCCGGACCAAACCAATGTTCATCTTACATACGTTGATTGATGTCTCATGTCTTCCCTCTCTATCACCCTGGACACGTTGTTAGGACCTCCTGAGGCTGTGTCATGGGCACGCGTGTCCTCAACATTGGCAAAATAAACTTTCTAAATCTAACTCAGACCTGTCTCAAATTTCTGGGGTTCACATTTTGGTAACCATGGAGGGAATTCCTAGTGGAGATGCCCTTGACCTTTGACAAAATCTTCTCTTGGTGCATGGTAACAGTATGAGCTAACTTTATGGCTCAAGCCAATAGGACAATTTTCTGAGGTCTGGAAGCATCCACTTCAGAGAATCTCTGGTCTCCCCACTGATGATGCTGGCCTGATCACCTGGCTAGGTTCATGACTGTCAAGGTTTATCCATGGTAAAATGACTCCTTCCTCTCCTTTGCTCATTGTGCTCTTTGGAAATAAGTCTTGAAGCACAGACTATGCTCAAGGGTGGAGTGTAGCATGGATTTTCACACAAAGATGTGTGTTCTTAGCCATTACATAATCACAAAACTGGGGATCACTAAATGATGGAAAAATCAATTGAGTTCCAATCCTGCCTTCCCGTCCTCTTTTAGTCGGTTTTGTGTGCTTCTGAGAAGCATAGTCCCTCATGGGAATCCTTTGGTCTAGGGGTGAGACCCACAGGTCAATAGAACAAAGGTTCTAGTATGAGGTTATGAATACACATAGCAATGGATATTGCTGCTGGGGTGTTCAGAAAAGGTCTGGCGGGGGGGGGGACCTTTCTGCTGAATCTTGTTGAATAAGTAAGAGTTATCCAGCATAGAAGTAAATTATTGCCAACTAAGAAACCACCCATGCTAAGAGCTGGAGACTTGAGTAGACACCTAAGTCCACTATCCTTGGAGCGCAGAGTGCTAGAGGTGATGCACCAAGCAACAGACCTGAAAAGAAACTTACAAAGCACATCACAAAGAACCTTGAAGTTTAAAGACTCAAGACTTGGCAGAAACCTCTGGCAGCTAGTGGGGTTTAGAGACTGACACTGGATCTTTAATTTCCAATAGAGAACATCAATATATCAGAGTACAAACGCACTTGGTTTCTAAAGCCATGGCTTACTCAACTGTAGCAACATCTATAGTCCACACCCTTACTAAGGGATACAGTCTTTTTATTTTTATTTTATTTTATGTTTTTAGAGACAGGGTCTCACTCTGTTGCCCAGGCTGGAGTGCAGTGGTGCTATCATAGTTCATGGCAGCCTTGAACTTCCTGGGCTCAAGCTACCCTCCTGCCTCAGCCTCCCGAGTAGCTGAGAATACAGGTATGTGCCACCACACCCAGCAAATTTTTTTAAAACTTTTTGTAGAGACAAGGTCTTGCTATGTTGCCCAGGCTGGTCTTGACCTACTGGCCTCAAACGATCTCACTACAGCTTCCCAAAGCACTGGGATTACAGGCATGAGCCACTGCACCCAGCCCAGGGGATAGAATCTTAAGCTACGAGCTGTCTGAGTCTTGCCAAAATCTCAGTGGACTAAAAACTGGTGAAAAACCAACTAGAGAATGAGATACCCATTGTCACTCATCACATTGGCAAAGATTAACACATTTCAAACACCCTTGAAAATATCGTCCTGTGACTGTTCCTGTTCAACATTCAAAATGCATATCCCCTTTGAAATAAAAATGTCATTTCATAGTATAACCTGTAAAATAAGCTACAGCTACACTCACCCAAATGTACAAACAAGTTCACACAATTATATTTCAGTGTTTTTGTTTCTAGTAGCAGAACCTGGAAACAAAGTTAATGTCCACCAAAAGAAGAAGAAAAGAAGGAAGGAAGGAAGGAAGGAGGAGGGAGGGAGGGAGGGAGGGAGGGAGGGAGGGAGGGAAGGAAAAGAAAAGGAGAGGAGAGAAATCAGTGAGGAAGTAACTCTGTAAATAAGATGGTTGAGACTATAACTGAATAAATGAATTAATAAAGTTGTATATAATTTGAGGGCTCTGATAAATTTGTTCCACTTTATTTTCATATATTTTTATGAAACTAGTCTAACCGCAAAGTACCATTTTTCTTTTCCTACACTGTAGGTTGATTTTAAAGATACATTAGTGGTCCACAGCCAGGAAAGGATGCTAAGGTCAGCTGCCTGCATGAGCCATAAGTAAGCATTTCACAGGAGCATTGGTGCATTCAGGAATGGTGTCTCAAATTGCATGCCCAAAGGTGGTGCGTGGAGCCAACACCAGGTAAAAGACTGCAAGGTGATGAGCAGTAGCGTGGATTGAGCCATCAGACCTGTGCTGGCTCCAGCCTTTGAATGGAGCTTTTCCGTTTACACATGGAGCCTTGTCTTCTACAGGGAAAAGGGGCAGCAATGCTGGGTATAGGGGGCTGGATACCAGGTGACAGGATTAAGTAGGGCCTTTAAGGGAGACGGCATGGGGAAGAGAAGCAAGACTTGAGGCAGATGAGGGAGCCAGCCAGGCTGCTTGGAAGAGGTGTGCTCTGTCCTGGTGCAGAGCAGACCAGAGCAGCCAGTCCAGGGGGCTCTACCCCCTTCCAATAATGGAGAGGAGGAGCTAGGGTCATTGGCAAAAGGAAATAAAGTCACACAGGTGAAGTAGAGGTGGAGGAGGCCTGATGGGGCAGCGCCTCAGAACCTCATGGGGACTCTGGTCTTGATTCTAGAGAAATGGTAGCTAGTGCAGTGTTTTGAGCCAAGGGCTGACATCATCAGATGAACAGGGTTTCCCAGTCAAAGGCTCCCTTCAGCTGCTATGCTGAGGGTATTCGGTCTGGGGGAGGCTTCTTCAGGAATCTGAAGAGAAATGGTCCATTGCAGCTCAGACCAGAAGGGTGAAGGAGAGGTTGGGCTCCGGATCTAAATTGAACACACTGAGATTTAGAAAGGTGAGAGATTGGGCCAAATTCATGACAGGAAATGGGATCCACAGATTAAACTCGGATCTTGCCCTAAACCAAAGCTGTTTTTTGTTTGTTTGTTTGTTATGGAGTCTCGCTGTGTTGCCCAGGCTGGAGTGCACAGCAGGATCTTGGCTCACTGCAGTCTCCAACTCCAGGGTTCAAGCGATTCTCCTGCCTCAGCCTCCAGAGTAGCTGGGATTATAGGCACCAACCACCATGCCCAGCTAATTTTCATATTTTCACTAAAGACAGGGTTTTACCATATTGGCCAGTCTGATCTTGAACTCCTGACCTCAAATGATCTGCCCACCTCAGCCTCCCAAATTGTTGGGATTACAGGCATGAGCCATGGTGCCTGGCCAAGCAAAGACCGTTTCTGGGACAGCTGTTTTTGTCTTGATAGGGATCCAGCCTGCTTCCACCTTTGCAAAGCTCAACAACGAAAATCTCATTTCAAGAACATTACTTTGTTGAGTAGCGGAGGGAAGAAACAGGAAGGTGTTGCCCAAAAGGCATGAAGTTTCAGGTAGAAGGAGGAATACCTTTTGAGATCTCTTGTGCAGCAAGGTGATTATAGCTAATAACCATTTATTGCATATTTCAAAATAGGTAAGAGATTAAATTTCAAATGTCTTATCACAAAAAATGATAAGTAAATGAGATGATGGATATTTTAATAGTTTCATCATTCTACAATGCATATAGCAAAACATCACATTGTACCTCATAAATGCATACAATTATGATTTGTCTATTACAAATATTATTAGGTTTGGTGGGCTGGTTCACATCTGTAATCCCAGTGCTTTGGGAGGCCGAGGAGGAAGATCACTTGAGCCCAGGAGTTGGAGACCAGCCTGGGCAATGTAGCGAGACCCCATTTTTACAAAATAAAAAAAAATGAGTGGTGTACACCTGTAGTCCCAGCTACTCAGGAGGCTGAGGTTGGAGGATTACTTCCCGCCTAGGATTTCGCAGCTTCGGTGAGCCATGATCACACCTTGCTAGACAGTGAGACCAGCCTGGGCTACACGGCGAGACCCTGTCTCTAAAAATAATAACAAAAATAATAAATGAAACAAAAATTAAAGAATGTAGCCTTAGATTTTGCAGCAGGGGAGTACTAGCAAGGGTCAAGTGTTTGGGGGCTTCTCTTGGATTTATGAGAATCAGGTACACAGAGGAATTACTTATAGGAGGCCTGATGCTTGTAGTTTATCAATACAAAGCTGGAATATGCCAAGCAATTTGCAAATGAATGAATTATATTGATACAGAATGCCTGGTGGATCCAACTGGTTACATAGTATTCAAGTGCTCCCAATCACAATCTGTTCTATGTCAAAATAATTCATTTAACCTCTTGCTTATCAATGACTTTGATCTGTGAGCCAGTGATATTCAGGAAGGGGGTGCATGTCGTGAACTTTTCCCTGTGCTCCTGACAGCACTTGCTGGTTCTCTGGAGTGCCAGTGTTACTCAGGGGCAGGGTGATTTCCTTTTAACCAAGTTAAGATTGCACTCTGTTAAAGAGATAAAAATTTTTTTGTGGTTCAAGTAGCGTTGGGCTGAGACCATCCACACTTGGGACACAGATCTGTCCACACTGCCTGCCCTCTTCTGCAGATGTTTTCAGTGACCAACCACCCCGGACATTACAAAGTGAAGGAAAACGTTTTGCCTCAACATAAAAAAAAAGCTTATGAGGTCACTAAAAATGCTAAGGAAGCCGGGCACGGTGGCTCATGCCTGTAATCCCAGCACTTTGGGAGGTCGAAGCGGGTGGATCACAAGGTCAGGAGTTTGAGACCAGCCTGACCAACATGGCGAAACCTCGTCTCTACTAAAAATACGAATATTAGCTGGGTGTGATGGCACACGCCTGTAATCCGAGCTACTCAGGAGGCTGAGGCATCAGCCTGAACCTGGGAGGCGGAGGTTGCAGTGAGCCAAGATCGTGCCACTGCATTCCAGCCTGGGCGACAGAGTGAGACTTTGTCTCAAAAAAGAAAAAAAAAAAAATTCTGAGGAAAGCAGAAAAGGTAAAACCTCCAGAGAAACAAAACATACTTATTTTTACATACCTTTCATTGTGTACTTACTTATTTTACATAAGTATTGCATAAAAATAAATTCAGACTTAGAAGCTACCATGTTTCACATAATGATCTACCTACTTAAGTGAAGAAATAAAGCATTGCTAACAACTGCAATCTCTTATGTATACCTTTGCAATCAATCTTCACTGCCCTCCACCTTGTAGTAATTCATCCCTCTCTTGAATTAATCTTTCAGTCTGTTCCATGAACTGCTTTATACTTTTATAATAGTGTTGTTCACACTCCACTTACGCACTTGATGTATACAGCTTGCATATCCACATGTATTTAGCACTTTTGTATCCCTTAAACTTTATACTGTTTGTATTCTCTTCAATGTGCTCCAGAATGCCTTGATCCACACCATGTTTTTGAAGCTCACCCATGTTGATCACTGAGCTCTCATTCATTCTCTTTCACTGCTGGGTTACAACTCATGCATGACTCTTTCAGTCACCCTTTTTAGGTTGAATATTTAATATAATTTGCTTTTGCATTCAGTTCTGCAATAAACATTCTTTCACATGTATGCTTTTGAAAATATGCAAAAAAAAAAAAAAAACAAAACAGAATTGCAGAGTGGAAGAGTGTTCATGCCCTCAACTTTACCAGCTATCTCCCGTTGCTCTTCAAAAATCTGTACAGCCATGAAAACTCTTGCCGCCTCTGAGTCCCTCTGGCTTCACGTTCTTCCCAGCACGTGATTTTTTAAAAAATAATAAATGACTGCTTTCGTAATTTCTGGTTTGCTTTTAGATTAATTGAAATTTCTTTACTGTAAGTGTTTACCTTAACTGGTGAGAGAAATAATACATTTCACTTCCCTTCTTTCTGTCTGGGTCTTTTTGTCTTTATTGTGTTATAGCTTGAAAGTATAAGTCTGAGGAAAATTTCTCTGTGGCTGGGCATGGTGGCTCATACCTGTAATCCTAGTACTTTGGGAGGCTGAGGCGGGCAGATTGCTTGAGCTCAGGAGTTTGAGACCAGCCTGGGCAATATGACAAAATACCATATCTAAAAAACAAAACAAAACAAAACAAAAAAAACTGTCTGGGTGTGATGATAGACACCTGCAGTCCCAGCTACTCAGAAGGCTGAGATGGGACGGTTGCTTGAGCCCAGAAGGTTGAGGCTGCAGTGAGCCGAGATCACACCACTGTACTCCAGTCTGAGCAACAGAGTGAATAAGACCGTGTCTCAAAAAATTTACATGAAAATAAGAAAATTCTTTGTAGTGATCCGGGGTGGGAGCTGTATCTCCAGTGTTTTCTAAATTCTATCAAATTCTAACAATTAATTCTTCCTCTCCCCTATTCTGTTGAATTTCTGCTTCTGCAAATCCAGTGATTTCGAAGTAGGCATGATTTTACCATCTGTGCAATAAGTCTTCATCTCTCTTCTTATTTGGCAACTCTTTTCTCCTGGTGCTACCTTCTGGGTAATCTTTTCAGAAGTACCATCAAACTTTGACCTCAGTCGAATCCATTGAGGTTTTTCTTTAATTAATATAGACTCCAGCATGGCACAGTGGCACACACCTGTAATCTCAGCCTTTGGGAGGCCAAATGGGAGGATTGCTTAAGCTTAGGAATTCGAGACAAGCCTTGGCAACATAGTAGGACCTCATCTCTACTAAAAATAAAAAATAAAAAATTAGCAGGGCAGGGTGGCATGCACCTGTATCCCAGTACTTGGGAGGCAGGGGTGCTGAGGTGGGAGGATGAACTTGAGCCTGGGAGATTGAGGCGGCAGTGAGCCATGATCCTGCCACTGCACTGAAGCCTGGGCAACAGATCAAGACTTCGTCTCAAAAAAAAAAAAAGGAAAGAAAAGAAAAAAAAATCGACTCCATTAAGGTATTTCTAAACCAATAATTACACATTTCATGTATAAATGTTTATTCCTTCATTCAAGAAAAACAATGAAAACTTTATTGAGCTTCTAATATATTCTAGATGAGAAATATAGCAAAAGCATAAGAAAAAATTTAAACTCATATACTTAGTGGATTTTAAATTACAGTGAGGGAAGATACAATGAACAAACAATACGAAAAATAAGCAAGTGGTGTAGTAGACTGAGTAATGCCCTCCTACCCCCAAAGATATCAGGTCCTAAACCTGGGAACCAGGAAAGGTTACTTTATATGAAAACAGGGTCTTCAAAAATGCAATTAAGGATTTTGAGGTAATGGGATTATCCAGGTGGGCCCTAAATGTAATCATGTGCATCCTTACCAGAAGAAGGTAGATATTATTGAGCATATATCCAAAGAAAATAAATCACTCTACCATAAAGACACATGCATACATATGTTCATCGCAGCACCGTTCACAATAGCAAAGACATGAAATCAACCTAAATATCCATCACTGGTAGACCAGATAAAGCAAGCATGGTTCATATGCACCCTGGAATACTATGCAGCCATAAAAAAGAATGAGATCATGTCCTTTGCAGCAACATGGATGGAGCTGGAGGCCATTATCCTGAGTGAAGTAACACAGCAACAGAAAACCAGTAACTGTCCATTCTCAGTTATAAATGGAGATAAACACTGAGAATAGACACAAAAAAGGGAGCAATAGACACTGGGGCCTACTTGAGGGCAGACAGTGAGAGGAGAGTGAAGATTCAAAAACCACTTATTAGATACTATGCTGATGACTTGTGTGATGAAATAATCTGTATATCAAACACCTGCAACATGCAATTTTCCTAAAATACCTGCACATGTACCCCTGAACCTAAAATAATAGTTTTTTAAAAAATGAATGCTGAGAGACATTTGCCACACACAGAGAACAAGACAATTTAGAGAAAGAAAGATCTGTGTGCTGATCTACAAGATGAGATTCAGGCTAAAGGGAGATTTAGATTCAAGCAAAGGAAGGCCAGCTACCATCAGAAGCTGCACTAGATAAGAAAGGTTCCTTCCCTAAAGCCTTCGGAGGCAACTCAGACTTTTTTGATTTCAGACTCTGGCCTCCAGTGCTATGAGGAAATATATTTCTGTTGGTTTTAAGCCATGCAGTTTGTGCTGATTTGCTATAGCAGCCCGAGAAAGCAAATACAGTTGGCAAGAAATATTACGAAGAACATTAGAGAGGGAGTAGCTAGCGCTTGGGGTAGGGAGTTGCAATTTAGATAAAGTAGTGAGAGAAGACTGCTCTGAGAAGGCGACATTTGAGCAAAGACCTCAAGGAGGGAGGGAAGAGGATTGTTTGTTTCTAGAACCTGGTAATAGCTGGGGACACTTTTGCAGCAAGAGTGAGCAACAGATATTAGGACCCTGAGGGAGGAGCATGCCTGGAAGTCCCTTAGGAGTCCAGAGTGGCCATGAATGAGAGAGAGAGGGAGAGTAGTAGGAGATGGGGCCACAGAAATGATGGTGGGGACCATCTTGCACATCACTGCAAGGCTCTCAGATTTTAGGATGCAGGAGAGGAGCATTGTAGGATATTGAGGCGTATGCCTGGCCTCTGCCCAATCAATGTCAGCAGCATCACCCACCCCATTTCCTGTTTCCAGGTTGGGAGGTTGATACAACTTTGTCTTCTATTTTAGAAGGATTACTCCATCAGCTGAGTTTAGAATAACCTTGAGGGCTTTGTGCTGTCGATGCAAGCACTGAAGAAGAAAATACAAATATTATTATTACTATTATCCTGCAAGACCCAACGATAGGAGTTTCTAAAAGGTCATGACGAGATTAATGAGAAGAGGTCATATTCTGGATATGTTTTTAAAGTTCGACAGGCAGGACTTAATGAACTGGATATGAAAAAAGGAGTAGATGAAGATACCATCATGGCACCCTAGAAAATCTTGGATAATGCTAGAAAACGCAGGTGCAGGCAGTGCTTGATGCAAGTCTTGGTTCTGGTATCCCAGTGGGTATGGTGGGTCCTCCAGTCCACATCATCTACTTTAGCCCACGTACAAGAGTTCTTAGACATTCAGAAACACACACAGTTTCTAGAAATGAGAACAATTATACGGTTTATGAAACCATTATAGATGACGGGCAACAATGTAATGGAACCTGTTGGTGCCACGCGGAAGTGTTGTGAAGCTTTATTGGAATTCTGGTCATTGTTGTCTTCTTTTCTAGATCAGTAGCTCCCAACTCCGTCTGCACCTTAGAACCACCTAGGGAGGTTTAAAGAATCCTGTACCCTAGCTGAACCCCACACCAATGACTTCCAAGTCTCCAAGCATGGAACTGAGGCATATGTATTTTTGAAAGTTACCCTTAGATTTTTCCTAAATGTTTTGAGCGACTGTCCATTTTCTCTTCCTCTTTATCCCCTAAACTAGTGATACTCTACAGGGGTTATTCTTCCCCTAGGGATATCTGCTAATGTCTGGAGACATTCTGGGTTGCAATAACCCAGTTGGCATCTGTTGGGTAGAGACCAGGGATGCTACTCAGTACCCATCAATGCACAGCACAGCCCCCACCACAGCGAATGACTTCACCCTCAAATGTCAAAGTTGAGAAAACCTGCCCCAAACCCTCAAATGTCAAAGTTGAGAATGAGAAAAGCTGCCCAAACCTAGGGAATTGGATTGTTGCATTGATGGGTTAATTAAACATTGCCAGACATTTTTTTTTTTTTTTGGGACATGGGAGAGGAGCATTGCTACCGTAGAAGGGGAGAGGAGAGAGTTTCTACAGTGATGTCCTTGAGTAGCAGAGAGGGGTTGGACTTCAATGCACATTTCACCCATAGTAACAGGAAGGAAGGATCTGGGCAAGAATTAGGCAGGTAAGTACATGAGGTGTTGGAATCTTAGAGTGGCACATTGCCAGACATTTTTTAATGTCTGTCCTCTTTTTCGCTGCTTTTGAATTTGATTGACAAATTGAAGGTCTCATGGTGGGAAAAAAACAAGGAAATAGAAGAAGAGAGAGCTAGAGTAGAAACACCTGTGTTGAGTCACTGTCTCCTGCAGCCCTGAGTACCTCTAGTAGCTAGTGAGGGGGAACAATTAGCAGTTTTTGAGAGTGATGAGAACAACTATTTGCATGTTCTTTTCCTTCCTGAATTGTGTTTGTGAGAGCCAAGTTAATCATCTGATAGAGCCACATTCAACACGCCAGGTGCTGAGGTTGAACACTGATGCCTGTTTCTTCAAGGTTTTGAAAATGGTGCATGGAAGGGCCTGCTTTTTGCTGAAATCATGCACGTGGATGGTGGAAATACTTCTACTCTCAACAATCACATGGCATCCCTTAGGAAGCTGCAGCGACCTAGAAGCAGTCAAGGACGATGTCCCATTAGGGGGGTTGCTTTTCTGAGTAACCACTTTCTGAGTTTGCTTCTCTGTTTGTGGGACCTTATTTTCAGACTGGCTCAAATAGGTTATAAATTTGGAGCAATATTACTCCTCTCCAAGGACATTTGGCCATGTCTGGGGACATTTTTGGTTGTCACAACTGGAAATGGCATCCTACAAAGCACGGGACTGCCCTCCACAATAATGGTCCAGCCCCCAATGACAATAGGGTCAAGGCTGAGAAGCCCTAGAAAGAGAACAGTAGGATAAAGAAGAAAAAGAATAAACTTACAAATAATCTCTACTATATGATTTAGATAGAGGCACCAATATTCCCCTCTTCCTCTCCAAATATTTGCTCCTTCATCTGTTAATCTTCAAGGGAGTTTTACTGTAAAACTTGTAGCTTGTCTTCATGTTCCAAGAGGGATGGAACCTGAGCTAAAATTTAATACCTGGCTATTCCTTGAGTAATATTTTAGTTTCTAGAACCTGGGAAAAGACAGTGCCTAAATAATGCTCTTCTTGTTTCTTTATTCACCTACTAAGATTTTGTGCATGGTTACAGTAAAAACAATGGTTAAATTTTATTTATTCCAGAACGTCTCCAGCATGTTTACCATAGACACCTTTAGCAGTGTAATTTCTACTATTCCCTATCCATTAGGGTGATCAACTCATCCTGGTTTGCACAATACTGTCACAATTTTAAGACTGAAAGTTCCGTATCCTGGCAATTTTCCGCATTGTGGGGTGGTTGATCACCCTGCATTCCATGGAGTTGGTTTTCCAAGTAATAATTTTTGTGAAATGCAGCGCTGGTGTTTGTTATTTGATTTTACTTATTTGGTATTTTCCCAAAGGATAACTTGGTAATTAGCATTCTCTCATTGGGAAAATAATTGATCAAAATCTCTTGTCATGGAATAGACACTTCTTTGTACACATGGTTGGGCCTTTAGGGAGATAAAAGATTATATTTTTAATAATTAAGAATACCTATTTTAGAGAGTTGTTTCTACATTTTTCCAGGTTTTTCATTTCAATATTAAATTTATTTTTAGCAGATTTTATAAAGCTCAAGGGCCACCAGAGATGTCCCTAAGAGTAAGGTTTTTTGACAATTTAAAGAATCTCTTTTTGCATGCCTGTTAGTATTGTAATCACTTTTTCTTTTCCAACATAAGGTCATACATTAAATTTAAATAATAGCCTTATTAATAAATGAAACCCACTGGAGAGATTCCTGAGAAGGCCTCGAGCCCTCATGTTGACCCCAAGTGAGTGCATTCATTGAAGTGTCATGTTGGTAATATCAAGAGGGCTAATCCACCCTCTGTGGCCCTCATCTCACACTTTACAACATCTCATCAATGGGTTCTAATACAACGAACTTACATCCACTTGATAGAAGAATTGCCGTTTTAATTTAAAAACTCAGCAGAGCCTGAAGTTGTTTGTACCTCCAAGTCTTAGTTTTCCTCTGCAGCTCTAAGCCAGTGGAAAGCTACAAATTCCAACACAATTTTGAGAATTATCTATGTGACATCAAACGTGTTATGTTACATTCCCGAAATGGGTTCACAAATGCATACATATGGCAGCAGTTGTATATGTAAATGAATGTATGTATAGGAAGTCAATAGAAATTCAATATATGTTTGTATGTGAATTTAATAGAAACTGATGTGTGTCTATATCTGCATATATATGTATATACACACATGTATACATATAGACATACATAGACACAGATGAATATAGATAGATAAGATAGATACAGATATATAAAGGTATACATAGAGATAGATGATAGATGAATCGATAGGTAAAACAGATATAGGCATATGTAGAGAGATGTGTAGATATACATAGGTAGGTAGGTAGGTAGGTAGGTAGGAAGGGAGGTAGGTGGGGTAGGCAGACGGGTTGATTGATTGACTTTATGATACATCCTGGAAAGTGACATACAAGTAAATGCCTAATATCAACTCATTTTTATGCCATTTTTGCCTCCTCAAAGTAGAATGTTACAGGCTTATAGAAAGATTTGTTTTTAAATATTTATGTATGTATGTATGTATGTATGTCTGAGACGGACTCTCACTCTGTTGCCCAGGCTGGAGTGCAGTGGTGCAATCTCGGCTCACTGCAACCTCCATCTACCAGGTTCAAACTACTCTCATGCCTCAGCCTCCTGAGTAGCTGGAATTACAGGCACAAGCCACCACACCTGGCTAATTTTTCTACTTTTTGTAGAGGCAGGGTTTCACCATGTTGGCCAGGCTGCTCTTCAACTCCTGACCTCAAGTGGTCCACCCGCCTTGGCCTACAAAAGTGCTGGGATTGCAGGTGTGAGCCACCGCGCCTGGCTCTCTCTCTTTTTTTTAATGTGTATGTTTGGAGGATTCTGGATAAATAACAGGGAAATGATATAACTGGATTTACTGAATTAACTCTCAAAACCCTTTTCTGAATTCAGACATTGAGTGGGTTGATTTAGGCCACAGTCTGCAAATCACAGCCCACAAACCAAATCTGGCCCACTGCCTGTTTTTATGAAAAAAATTTTATTGGAACACAGTTACATCCATTTATTTAGGTATTGTCTGTGGCTGCTTTTGCTGTACAACGGCAGAGTTGCCTATTTATGGTGGCGACTTTGTGGTTCACAAAGCCAAAATATTTACTATCTGGCCCTTTGTAAAAAATCTTCGGGCTGCGTGTGGTGACTCATTCCTGTAATCCCATCACTTTGGGAAGCCGAAGAGAGAGGCTCACTTGAGCCTAGGAGTTGTAAACCAGCCTGGGCAGCATATTTTGTAGAGAAACTCTCTCTACAAAAATAAAAAAAAATTAGCTGGGCAGGTGTGGTGAAGCATACTCCTATAGTCCCAGCTACTCGGGAGGCTAAGGTGGGAGGGTCGCTTAAGACTAGGAGTGTGAGGCTGCAGTGAGCCATGCTTGTGCTACTGCACTCCAGCCTGAGAAACAGAACAAGACCCTGTCTCAAAAAACAAACAAACAGACAAACAAAAAAACCAAAACGAACCAAACAAAAAACTTTGCCTATCCTTAGGTAAGATTTCAGCAGAACCAAGTCTAGTTATTTTTAAAAACACATGGTTTGTGAAAACTGAAATACATAGCTTCTGCTCAGGTTACAAAGTCACACATACTCAAATATAGTGTTTTAAAAAATTAGGAAGATAAAAAACCCCCTTTTAAAATGGTGGACTTTTTTGTTTTGATAAATGGGAACTCATTCCATGTCGACATTGCCCTATTCTCCTTCAAGATGCTTTCAGTAGGGGAAACTGGATGAAGAACACATGAGAGCTTCCTGTACATCATGCTGCAACTTCTTGTAAATCTGTATTTGTTTTAAAATAGGAAAACATTTTTTAAAAATATGAGCTCAAGCCTGCATTGCTCTGTTCTTATTGCAGTGACTGTCTCTATCGTTATTGCATGGTTCCCATAAGACATGGTTGTCTGAGGGCAGCCCCACTAGTCAGTCAACAAGTTTCCTTGTGAATAAAATTCCAAATTTTGTTTTGGATACAACACAAGCCACTGTCGCTTCCATTGCTACAGGCTAACATTGACTTAGTGTTTCCCATTTACTAAGATTGTACCAGGTAATGTAAATGGTTTTGGCATGGGGGGTGGTTCTTTCAGATTTCATCCTCTAAGGAACTCAATGAGGACTTGCAGAATTATTAATACATACCAACCTGGTTTTATCTTCACTTCCAGGTTTTCCATTGCTGTTGTGTTTCACATCTCATTTCATTTGTGTCCATATATTGAATTTATATCTGAAGCCATATTCAATGGACATGGGGACATGAGAGCATGCAAGTTAATCAATGGGTCAATATCAGTATGAGCAATGGCTTGCAGCTGCAACACGATCCCCCAGGAATCTACATTTGCAGGTCTGTCAATGTCAGTGCCACCACACATTTGCCATGTGACTTAAATCATCCAAACACAAACCACAGTTTCCCCTAGGTGTGCCATGACAGGGGGCCCACAAAGCTGGAATACCTCCAAGATCCAAAATGCCAATTTCTTATTTGGCATACAGGGAAGTTATGATAAGGGGAAGTAAAATGATCTAGAATCTTGAATTCATAATTCTCACCTTATTTTGTTGTGTCATTTATAACAACCACATCTATGTAGTAATGGGAAGTACCACGGTGTCTTTATGATGCAATATTCCAAGGGATTTTGTGGAACCTCACCCAGTGACATCTTTAGCCACCCCATGGAGGTCAAAAGTTGCGGGTCACACATTCAGCAATTGAATGGCTTGAGGGAAATGAGATCTAGACTTCGTGTCAGATATTTGTCTACATGCATTTTGGAAGAATTAGTAACCCTCAAGGTTTGAAGGAGGACAGTTTTGTCAGTTATACAAACACTGCTGTACCCCCTTAAAACATTCCTGAGAAGTGTTTCTACTTCATATTATTTCTAAAAAAGTAAATTGGCAAGATAGAGCAAGAATGTTAAAAATGCTGGATGCTTTACAGGTAATTCTGTTTCTGAGTTTTTATTCCTAGGGATGGAATCTTCAATGTGCAGGACTCTTTATGCACAAAAATCTTCATAATTGAACAACATATAACAGCGTAAAACTGGACCCAACAGATTCAAAGATAGAAGAAGTGTTATGAATAGAGTGGAATGTATGCTTGATAGAATCTTTTGCAACTATTTAAAATGATGATGGAAAGTGTATATATTACCCTGAGAAAACATTTCTTGTAATTCTGATAATCATTGAATCTGTATCTTAGATCAGGCACTGTAATGGATTACTTCATTTAAATATTTATTAAAGCCTCAATATCCTATTAAAGCCTTTGTGTTACACCTGAGAAAACTGAGGCGGAGAGGGGGATAAGAATCCTATCCAAGGTCTGACAGGTATTTCCCAGGGGGGTGAAAGTCATCACTGACCATAACAACTATGCAATGACCCACTAGTCAAGACTACCTCTTCGGGCAATATACATGATGCAATAGTATCTCTTCAGGCCATATGCATAATGCAAAATTATTCATATTATATCATTGGTGCAATATTTTAAAACCTAGATAGATGGAAGCAACAATAACAATAAAAACAATCTCAATAGAAAAATATTAAACTAAATACTAATCATCATTATAATAAACAAATAGTAAAAATACGATATCATCAATGAGTTAGATTGGCCAAAAGATTCCAGAAAATAAAAACCAGTTTCCGCCACCAGTCAGCAGCTACTGTGACACTCCTTGGTGTATATATTTTTACATCAATTTCTCTGCTTTTTGCCTGTTTACATAGTGCTGCTCAAAAAAATTCAGCATGATGGCAACATCAAGGACTGCATCAACACTCTGTAAAGAGAATGAGTTGAATGGGGCCATAAGCGCAAATGTGATTGTACTTGGGTGAAATTAAAATTCTACCATGCAGCTGCGCACTAACTGAATTCTCTCTGGCACTGATACTTTACTTCCTCCTCACCACTGATTATAGAGACTTCCATGAATAAACAAACTGTCTTTCCTCACATATGGGGTCTTCTGTCTGCAGGATTCATGCAGGAAGCTATGATTCCATTTCATGATAGTCCCATTCCAGTACTTTCTTTGCGGTAAATTGTTCAGTAGTCTCGGTCACTGCACTGCGACCATTGCTCCCAGTGGAAATGAGTCAAGGTGCCAAGAGAAAACTTGGAGTAAACAACAAAGATCACACCCCAGAAACTCTCTATTAGGCAACTTTCAAGACCAGTACTACCTCTAAATGAAAATTGGATACAGGATCCTCTTTCTGAAAGTGGCCAGTGGGCTTTTTCTAAATATGTTATACAACAGTATCCTGGATGTCACATACTCTTTGTTTGTTTGTTTGTTTTTGTAGAGAAATGGGTCTCACTCTCCTGTCCAGACTGGAGTGCAGTGGCATAATCAGCTCACTACAGCCTGGAATTCCTGGGCATGAGCAATCTTCCCACCTCAGCTTCTGGAGTAGCTAGAACTACAGGCATGTGCTGCCATGTCTGGCTAATTTTAAAAATTTTTGTAGAGATGGGATCTTGCTATGTTGCCCAGGCTGGTCACAAGCTCCTGGGCTCAAGTGATCCTCCTGCTCTGACCTCCTAAAATGCTGAAATTACAGGCACTGCCCCTGGCCCCCATGTCCTCTTTTATTGACCCAATATTGACTCCTCAGAACTTTTCCATAGAGAGGAGCAACATCCACTTATCACAGAACTGCCTGGGGCTGTGGCTTAGGAATTTAAACAACTGAAATATCTTGTTGAAATAAATTTCAACAGGAAGTGTTCTATCTACCTTGTCAGCTATTTAAATTGGAAGAACACATAGCACTTCCCTGTGGCTATACGTTCTTCCTATCTAACTCCAACAGCATCATCTTCAATAACCTCCAACTCTGACATTACCCAGCCCAGCTCTGAAATCAGAATCAGTGGTTAATGATTGGGAATATGAAGAACTCTCTGTCAGTGCCTCCCTTGAGAAATTTGTTATTTTTACTTGTGCCACAAACTTATTTTTCTATCTCCCCCTTTGAGACCTTAAGTGACCAGAGACTGAGCACTATATTTGATTTGCCATTTTTTTTACTCTATTCTTTTTTTTTAAAATTTTTATTTTTAGTTCTGGGCACATGAGCAAGTTGTGCAGGTTTGTTACATAGGTAAATGTGTGCAATGGTGGTTTGTTGCACCTATCAACCCATCACCTAGGTATTAACCCCGGCATGCATTAATTATTTTTCCTAATCCTCTCTCTCCCCAACACTTCACCTCCCAACAGGCCCCAGTATGTGTTGTTCCCCTTCCTGTAACCATGTATTCTCATTGTTCAGCTTCCACTTATAAGTGAGAACATGCGGTGTTTGGCTCTCTGTCCTCCGTTAGTTTGCTGAGGATAATGATTTCCAGCTTCATCCATGTCCCCCACAAATGTCATTATCTCATTCCTTTTTATGGCTGCATTGTATTCCATGGTGTATATGTACCACATTTTATTTACCCAGTCTATCATTGACAGGAATTTGTGTTGATTCTATGTCTTTGCTATTGTGACTAGTGCTGCAATGAACATACATGTACATGTACCTTTGTAACAGAACGATTTATATTCCTTTGGGTATATACCCAGTAATGGGATTATTGGATCAAACGGTATTTCTGCTTCTAGATCTTTGAGAAATCACCATACTGTCTTTCACAATGGTTTAACTAATTTGTATTCCCACCAACAGTGTAAAAGTATTCCTATTTTTCTACAACCTCACTGACATCTATTGTTTCTTGACTTTTTAATAATCGCCATTTTGACTGGTCATTGGTCATTTTTAAGTAGAGTACCCTAGACAATACATACTTTTGTAAAGGTATGAGTGAATAAATACATGATTTAATGATGCCCAAAGGAGGAAATTATGTTTCCCCCTCAGGTTTCAGTACATGGGCAGTGTCTTGTGCTTGAATTTGTCCTGATTTCATGAGCTGGGAAGCACATGAGCCATGGTTTTTCAACCTTATTCTCAAAAGGTACAATGCCATCCTATGACTCATCTTGACCTTTTCAGGTACATACACATACATGAGACCCTTGTCAATATTAAACATTCTTTCAATTTGGATAGACATTCCTCTGTTGCTGCCCAATTAACTATATGTATCATTTTAGAGAATTTTCCAATTAATAATGGGTATATTGATCATTGGCTGTTAATTAGACAACATAATCATTTTTGGAAATACAGAAAATAATATCTCACATTGCTTTGGTAAGGTATATTTAAATATCAGTTTAATGTTTGAAGTACTTATGAAAATGCCCCAGTGGGAATACTTTTACGGGATCATAATACTTGGTAAAAATTCTAACTAGTCTCTGACTCATTATTAAAATTCAAAATGGCAAAGCACCATATACCAAGTGATGTATTGTACATAATGACTTTCTTATTCAATTTTTCTAATCTATTTTTTATCCCCTAGGGTTTTTTTCTCAGTAATTGTCCAGAGCTTTAAATAAAAGAATAGTAGTGATTGAATCTTCATGTGTCTTTATTTTTAGACTCACATCTTGAAGTCTGCAGAACTAGCAGCAGAGAATATAAGAGAAAAATGTGTGTGAAGATGGTCTATGGAAATCATTCTAAGTTATTACATGTCCTTCAGTTCATCACACTAAAAAAGAAGAGAAAAATCTTGGAGGTGAAAAATATGTCTCCTGTGTTTTCTATAAGAGCAGATTGTCTTTCCATATCAGGATTTGTTTATTTGACACCTGGGAGTCTCATCAGTAATAGGATACAGACACACATAAACCCTGTCATCGTCATTGCAGAATAAAGATGCCATTCATGGGTCACGACCTGGTAGAAACTGTGCAGTGCACATGTGTATTGAATCAGGGAGTCCAAATCACCACACCTGTACCAGATCCATTTTTAGTTGTCTCTGAAATACACAGCCCTCGGGCCCTGAGTCTGAATAATTACTGAGGTTCCTGCAGGCTTCTTTTATATTCAACCATAAAGATTTAATACAAATTCTTATTTCAGAACCATGGTCACATTATTGTTGATGAAGTAATTTATTCCATCAAAATCAAGATCCAATGTACTCATTTCTGAAATACAGTGCAGGCGGCGTTGTGGTAAACAGCACTGAATGGACTTGTTGTTCAGTATGCCTCTCAGCCAAAGCTTAAATAAATGCAAAAATTCTAGGAAGAGAGCGTGCTGTTTGAACAATGCAGGTTCAGTGTAACACTTTCTACTCCTTTGAAAAAAATAAGACAATCTCTTAAAACAAATAATGAATGCCATTTTTTAAATCTTAATATATGCAGAGACCACGCAAGAGTGTGACTCAAAAGAAGAGATTAAGGTTGCATTTAGGAGGTGATTGATAAGTGACCTCAAAGATACCTATTTCTGAAGAGTAGTACATTCTGAAAGCAGAATAAGCAGGAAGTGAAAAAGTTGTGACAGTATGTGTGGACACATTTGTGAATGTTTGCCTGGCAATGGATGTGCTAAAATTGGAAGCATACCGATGGATGACATTTGGCAAGTATGTTGAGAAGCATAGAGAACTAATTCATCTGCAGATGTGCCATTCTTAGAAAGGTTGGTGATAAAGAAGAGAAGGGAGATGAATGATGGGGACCATCAT
Source organism: Ateles fusciceps (assembly GCA_036589455.1). Classification (NCBI taxonomy): domain Eukaryota; kingdom Metazoa; phylum Chordata; class Mammalia; order Primates; family Atelidae; genus Ateles; species Ateles fusciceps. Next base: position 289,648 of record JAZHEH010002960.1, on the reverse strand, counting down.
GTGGATGAGATAGAATTTACAGAGCAGATAGGGAGATTCTTATCTTGAGTCCTTTGCACCCCAGAGATGGCAGTGAAGAAAGGATGCAGGTATAGATCATTTTGCAGGAGATGCAAAACACGAAGGAAGGTTATTCCTGATAATGTCTGTTTCTCTGTGCATTAGAAAGAAAGATTGTGTGCTGAACGTGAGGGGTGAAGTGGAGGACGTGAGACGAATCAGCGTACGTTGGCAAAAGCCAGCGTGAGAAATGGGAGATAGAGTTTATCAGGCAGCAGCATCGGAATTGTGCACAACACCAGTTAATTTTGGTGTTCAGAGAGCAGTAAAGACATGAATTTTCACTCGTGGATGTGCCTGGTGATATAGTAACAGAGGGAGTATATGGTTCGATTGATCTGACATTAGGGGTTGGTAGGACCGAGCTGATTTGAAGAAAGAAGACGGAAAGGAGATGGCTGTGGTGTTTAGACTGTAATTGCCTGGATAGGAGAGGACAGTAACTGAAGCTGAATTGCAGGGTGGATGGAACATTATCCAGAAAGAAAAAACTAGGCCTATGTCCAGGCAGACACTTACTCAATGATTTGCAATGGAGGCTTTAGAAATGAATCTCGGCACGATGAGTTTCACATTGCTGCTCAATGTTAGGTGTACGTTAAAGATTTTGTTTCCATGATGCCTTTGCCTAACGTATGGGAAATGATCATTTATATAAGATGTTTCTGTAACCACAGATCTCGTTTTTCCCCAACAAGCCACTTAAAAATCAGTCTCCTGCAACCTGAAGGTAATGAACACATTGAGTCACTGACAACCTCTCTTACACTGGTGTCCTCTCACATGACTGTGAAAATGCCCTTAAAATCTGCCCATGAACCACAGAGATTGAGTGCATTAATTTTTTCTCCTCCCTTTCCTTCCAGCAATGATTTTTGCCCAAAGGCATGAGATTCAATTATGAAATAACTATTGACTAACAGCGCTAGAGGATGACAGAAACCAAAGAGTCGAGTATAAAATAAGTGAAGTTAAATGGAATGTATTCAGGGAGATGAGATGACGCCAAGGGGATGGATGGTACACACTTGTTGAACGTTTGCTATTCAGCTTCTTGCATTAAGAGATGACACGGTCAAGGCTACACCCAAGGAACTATTACAGGTGTCGTTTCAGAATGTGGAGCAGTTTATGTTCAAAAAGCTGGATCTGCGTTTCAAATACACAAAATCTCACAGATTTATAAGAATGATTTCATTAGATTGAAAATGGTCTCAGCAATTGCAGCCAACTGGAGTCTTGGGCTACTCTCTGCCACTTTCGCTCAGCACCTAGGCATTTTGTTTTTACGACATTGCTTTGTGCTTGTTGACTGGTACCTTTGGAAATAGGACTTTGGCTGAATTGTGTGTGTGTGTGTGTGTGTGTGTGTGTGTGTGTGTGTGTGTGTGTATTACTCCCAAACAAAGATAGTAAACCCCTGAAGAGGCAGTTCACTGTTTCCCTTACATACATGCACACTGCTTAAAGATTTTCTCATTTTTAGGTGCTCAGTGTATGTTGCTGACTGGCTAACTTCAGGTACATGGAGTTTTCTGCTGGAAACATTGACCCCTGGTACCTTTGTTTAAAATGATGGGGGGGTTTGCATTTCCCCTCAAAGAAACAGTTTCAGTAAAAATTCCAAAGAACTGGCCGGGCGCAGTGGCTCGCACCTGTAATCCCAGCACTTTGGGAGGCTGAGGAGGGCAGATCAGGAGGTCAGTAGTTCAAGACCAGCCTGACCAACATGGTGAAACCCCATCTCTACTAAAAATACAAAAATTAGCCAGGCGTGGTGGTGCATGCCTGTAATCCTAGCTACTCAGCATGTTGAGGCAGGGAATCGCTTGAACCTGGGAGGCAGAGAGTTGCAGTGAGCCGAGATCATGCCACTGCACTCCAGCATGGGTGACAGAGCAAGAGTCCATCTCAAAAAAAAAAAAAAAAAAAAAAAAAAATCCAAAGAACTCATTTAGGAGCTTAATTCCAACTATAAGATGCACTATCAACTTCACAAAACACTGTTTCCATCAATGATAGTTTGGTTATTAACCCAGTAACTACGTCAACCAAAAGACCTGAAGGACATACGAAGGTGATCTCTGAACACTGGGCATTGTCAAAAATATCCTGGAAATTTCTAGTTTTGCAACACAATTGCAGCTGTGTCATAATGGTTGCAATTGTATAGTCCGAAAGAATTCTATGTTTTTTATATGTTAAAAAAAAATGAAAGATCGGATACCAATTCTGGTGTTCTTCATCGTTTCTACAGATGGATTTCCTTAGGTAACTTGCTTGGCAATTCCCTTTGCAAAGTCTCTGGTTTTCAATAAAGAAATCACAGTAGCTAGAAATGGAGGGACATTTTGGCCCCAAGTCAAGTTTTCACAATTGCCTCTTCCAGTTATATGTTCTATGAATTTATTTAGTAAACAGCCTGTTCATCAATACCTGAGCGATAAAAAATACCAGATATTTCCTTTAAAAAGAGAAGAAAAAGAAATAAAATAGCATGTAGCCACAATCCTATTAGGTAAAGAGAATTCTTTTGGCAGGGGCCTTGAAATCATTTTTCAAGATAAAAAGTGCAACCTTTCATCTCACTTTAAGAGACGTCAGAAATATAAAACTCATTATCAGCCATGCTTAGGTGAATATTTCTTTCGCTCCTCACCTCAGAAATCCCCATATTTGTATGAATGATATTTTAAGTGCAAAAGCCTATAAATTATGCAAGATATTTTACAGCAGGAGGAATTTAGCTGAGCACTTAAGCAGAAGAATGATTGGTGTTTTTGCAGCTTTGCTGGAGGTTTGAGAAGTCAGAATTATGATGCAGTATCACCTTTGCTTCTTATAAACTCTCTCTGTCCTGAATCCTCTCTGGCCACTGTGTTCTCTCTCTCCCATCAGGAGTCCCAGTGGGATAATCTATATATCACCTCATCATTTCCTAAATTTCCCTTCTTCAGTCCCTAGCAGGCAGGTGGTGCTTTATTCTCATTCTCAAATTGTTTCCCCAAGGGATCTCCCATCTGCTACACCCAGGGTACTATAAATCCTTATTCATTCTGACCTCCTTCGGAAGCATTTAAACCCCATATCACTTCAAATTCTCTCTCCTTGGCCTCTGAGAGCACTTTCTTCCTGGTTTCCTAAACTTCACTGAACTGCTTCTTCTTAGTCTTGATCCATTTAATCATTCCTCCTTTTTATGATCTACCAGGAGGTGGCATCCCCAAAGGTTCTGAGTTAGACTCTTTGCACATACCTGGCCATTGCTGAATTTTCATCTGACAACCTACTGCACATATTGTATGTCTGATGGAAGAGGTGAACTTTTACCTGAAGGTAGGGGCCGTGAAAAGCCACTGAAATATTCTATGCAAAGGTGGCCTGATCCAGGCTGTCCTTTTTTAAAAGCCACACTGTGTTCAGAGTGGAGGATTTATTAATAACTAGGAAACGGTAGAGACAAGATAAAGCAATCTGAAGAATATTTTCCTTAATACAAATGAAGTAAAGGTGACACTAAGGCTGTGGTAGTACAGGAAGGAGTTTGTAGAACAGAGTGATGTCAGGAAAGCAAAATTAAGAAGCCCTCAATGATGCTTTGGATATGAGAAATGAGAAGCAGGGAAGGACCAGAATGTTTCCCAGATTCTGCCTGGATGATGATGGTGCCATTTACTGAGATGAGGAACTGAAGGAGAATCTAGGAAGAAGAGGGAGAAGATATTATTAAGCAATCAAGGTGAACTAATCATATGGTTGGTCACCTAATGCAGGAGCCACACATTTTATTTTCTCAGAAATATGTGATTATCTCTTAAGTGTGTACATATAAACATATATGCATGTAATTAGTTAAATTTATGCCTATAGATAGAAATATAATTTATATAAAAAATTTGTAACTGATATGGTTTGTCTGTGTCCCTACTCAAATCTTTTTTTTTTTCTTTCTCCCTTTTCTTTTTTTTTTAGTGCCTAGACATTTATCACCTCTTGCATTAAGTATTAACTTGCTTGTTTTGCCATATATGTCATGGAAGTTGACTTTATCCTATAAGGTGTAACTTTTTATTTTTTATTTATTTATTTGTTTGTTTCCATAGGCTATTGGGGAATGGGTGGTGTTTGATTACATGAATAAGTTCTTTAGTGGTGATTTGTGAGATTTTGGTGCACCCATTACCCAAGCAGTATACACTGCACCCTATTTGTGGTCTTTTATCTCTCACCCCTTACCACTCTTTCCCCCAAGTCCCCAAAGTACATCATGTCATTCTCATGCCTTTGCATCCTCATAGTTTACCTCCCACTTGTGACTGAGAACATATGGTTTGGTTTTCCATTCCTGGGTGACTTCACTTAGAATAATAATCTCTAATCTCATCCAGGTTACTGCAAATGCTATTAATTCATTTCTTTTTATGGCTGAGTAGTATTCCATCGTATACATATACCACAGTAACTTTAACCATTTGTTGACTGATGGGCATTTGGGATGGTTCTACATTTTTGCAATTGAGAATTGTGCTGCTATGAACATTTGTGTGCAAGTATGTTTTTTGTATAATAACTTATTTTCCTCTGGGTAGATACCCAATAGTGAGATTTCTGGATCAAATGGTAGTTCTACTTCTAGTTACTTAAGGACTCTCTGCACTGTTTTTTATAGTGGTTGTTCTAGTTTGCATTCCCGCCAGTGGTAGAGAAGTGTTTCCTTTTCACTACATCCACACCAACATCTACCTTGTTTTTGTTTTTTGAATTACAGCCATCCTTGTAGGAGTAAGGTGGTATTGCATTGTGGTTTTGATTTGCATTTCCCTGATCATTAGTGATGTTGAGCATGCTTTCATAAGTTTGTCAGCCATTTGTATATCTTCTTTTGAAAATTGTCTATTCATGTCCTTAGACCACTTTTTGATGGGATTGTTCATTTTTTTCTTGTTGATTTGTTTGAGTTCATTATAGGTTCTGGATATCAGTCCTTTGTAGATGTATAGATTGTGAAGATTTTTTTCCCACTCTGTGGGTTGTCTGTTTACTCTGCTGACTGTTCTTTTTGCCTTGCAAAAGCTCATTAGTTTAATTAGGTCCCAGCAATTGATCTTTGTTGTTATTGCATTTGCTTTTGAGTTCTTAGTCATAAAATCTTTCCCTAAGTCAATGTCTAGAAGGGTTTTTCCAACATTATCTTCTAGAATTTTTATAGTTTCAGGTCCACATCTCATTTTGAATTGTAGTTCCCATAATCCCCACATGTCATGGGGGGGACCCAGAGGGGAGATAATTGAATCATGGGGCAGTTACCTCCATGCTGTTCTTATGATAGTGAGTGAGTTCTCATGAGAGTTGATGGTTTTATAAAAGGCTTTTCCCAAACTTCACTCCGCACTTCTCTTGCTTGCTGCCATGTAAGACGTGCCTTTGCTTCTCCTTTGCCTTCTGCCATGATCATGAGGCCTCCCCAGCCATGTGGAACTGTGAGTCCATTAAACCTCTTTTTCTTTATAAATTATCCAGTGTCAGGTATGCCTTTATCAGCAGCATGAGAACAGACTAATACAAAGTAAATAATTATATATAAATTGGTGAGATCTGCTTATATACTATAACATATAAATAACTTAAATATGTCATACATTATAAATTATATCATTATGTATTTACCACATATAAAATCAGACTATTATAAAATATTAGAAATTATGATATTAAAAGTTTATAATCTTACAACAGTTTATAAAATATTATATAATATCTATTATATTTATTATAGCTTTATACATAATTTAGCACACTATATATTATAGATATACGAATTATATATAGTGGATCCTCATCATATGAAGATTCTGTATTTACCTATCTGCCTACTCACTAAAATGTACTTGTAACCACATCATCAATGCTCGGGGTGAGTTCACAGTCATTTACAGACATGTTCAGTGTGGGGGAAAAATCTAAGTCACCCACTGGACACATTCTCAGCTGAGGACGAACAAGGTCACACTGTGCATTCATGATTCAGTTCATTCTGCAAACATGTGTCCTTTTAGCAGTCAATTTTATGTCATGTTTTTTGCATGTTTGTGTTTTTTCTTATTGGTTTTGCTGTGAAAATGGCCCCAAACCACAGTGTTGGAGTGCTGTCTTGTGTCCCTAAGCACAAGCAGGGACACTTGATGTCCATTCTGGAGATAATATGTGTATTAGAGAAGCTTCATTCAGGCATGAGTTAGAGTGCTGTTGTCCATGAGTTCAAGGTGAATGAATCAACAATATGTATGAAGTTAGGACTCTCTATACAGAAACACAGAGAAAACAAGGTCAAGTATTTATTAGCTGACAAAAATGTCATAAACAGGGGCTCAAAAGAACCTAGCCAATTGTTCAGGTAATTCAGTGTTTTTGGTGACTTTGTAGAATGTACTGCAATGACCATGAACAATGAGAGTCAACTGTATATACAAATTATAGACATTTATATAACATAAATTAGTTCAACCAACAATCACTGAATGTCTATATTTCAGACACCTTGCCAGGTACTAGGGAAACAGAGATTTAGAAAAATAGTAATCGTCATGTTTCCTTCTCTCAGTGTACTCATACTCTAACGAGATGATTTCCAAATTTTTAAGAAGTCTTTATACCTCGTATTACAACACACTCTCATCGGTAATATAATTCAATCTTTCATGACATAGAGCTATTCTCATCCAGTTGGATGAAAATAGCTAACAGGGTGGATGGTGGTCGCATTCATGGAGAAATGAGTCAGAGGAGATGATGGATACAGCACTGTTTTCTTGAGCGTAAGATTTATATGGAGCATCTGTGTAGGGAACTTCATCCTACAGCTCAGGAGAGAGATCTGGGGTGATGTTACAGATTTTGAGTCATTAGTGCACCGAATATCTGGGAGGAGTGTGCTCAGTGAGAAGATAAAGACGATGGTAACATGAAAGAGGCATCCAGGTGTGATTAAACAAGCGAAAAAAAAAAAGAGTTAAAACTCAAGAGAGCTTTCCCAGGAGATGAGAATGTTGTCCTGAAAACCAAAAGAGAACAGAGTTTTTTATGAGAAGAGGTTAGGAAGCTCAGAGTAACAGAGTTCAAAGTTAGAGAAGGATTTTAAAGCCCTTAGTGGATTTGGCAACATGGAAGTTGCTGGTAACCTGAGATAAATAGATTCCCCATAAATGATGAAGTAAGATCACAGGGTGAAGCAGACTGCATATGGAGGGTAAAAAGTGGAAAAAAGAGTTTTGGAAAACAATCCACTAGTTCCTGAAAAGCTTAAACATAGAGTTCCCATAAGACCCAGCAATTCCACTCCTAGGTCTATACTCAAGAGAAATGAAAACATATACCTATAGAAAAAAATGTACATGGATGTTCATAGTAGCACTATTCATAGTAGCTTAAAAGTGAAAACAATCCAAATGTCCATCAGCTGATGAATGGATAAATAAAATGTAATCTATACATGCAATGGAATACTATTCAGCCATACAAATGGTTGAATGAATGCTAATGGGCACAGGGTTGAATGAATGCTAATGAGCACAGGGTTTCTTTTGGGAATGCTGAAAATATTCTGGAAGTAGACAGTGGGGGATGGTTGCACAACTTTGTGAACAAAAACCACTGAATTGCACACTTTAGATGGATTAATAATGTTACGTAGTTTATATTTCAATAAAACTGTCATTTTTAAAAGGTGGGAAAAAATGAACATTATTATGGTTAAATATGACTCTAGGCGACTTGACCATGAAGAGTAGAGAAGATGTCATAGCAGTAGCTAGATGAAGATATTTAACAGATGAAGAGAGAGATTCTTTAAAAAATGATTTAGTTTCCTGTGGTTTTATTTGGTTGTTTTTATTTTCGGAATGAAATATACATAATTATATAATCAGAGGGGAAAATTTAGAAGATACAGCAAGAAAGACTGAGAAAAAAAACGAGGGAACAAATAAGATCTTAACAGCAGAGAGATATTTCCCATAGACTACAGGAACAATATTTCATCCATGACATCAGAAGGATGGAGTTCAAGTGGGAAGATCTATAGATCACAGGATACACACAAGATAGAGTAAGTGGCAAAACACGATGTGTCCTCATACCACATAGATCCTATGTTCCCTCCAAAGTAGAGAACAGATTATCCTGAGAGCAGAGCAGAGAGAAGACAGGGGAGGTGAGAATGCCTTGAGCAAAGTGATGACGATTTAGAATTACTACCCTAAAGAACACAAAAGGGGATCATCGTGGGCAGGATTGCTGATGGCATTGGATTCATGTAAATTGGAAATAGATAAAGCAGGATGATCCCAGCCCCCTAGAAACACTGAGCAGTTAGAGTCTGAGAAGCTCACTGGTTCTCTAGCCATTAATATGGTCAACATACTTTCGCCAGGGTCAAGACATTTATGGGGCAGAGGAAATAGAGAAATGAGGGTTAAGGGAATCCCATAGTGCTATGGAGAAGAAAGTTGAAATGAAAAACTTTGGATGAAAAATGGAAGGAAAGGAAGATACTTTTCATGGTTGTGGGGGGTGGGAGGTTGAAACGAGTAGCAAGGCCAACTTGGATGGGGGAATCCATCAAGAACTAGATATACTGATAAGCCCAAAATTTATCAACAACAGAGTAAACTGTTTTTCTTCCCCCTGGAAGAAACTCAAGGAGAAATGATGAGTGTGATAAGTGTTTTCGCAAGAGGTGCAATGGGCTATACGTTTTTCATTTTGATTTATGAATTAAAAAGTTCGAACGAGGTTATGCAGAATATGGTCGGCCCTTAAATTCAAACATATTCACTTGAATGTGAACAATAGAGAGAAATGTCACTGGGCAGGAAAACAATGGAAGTTGATTTACATATGTCTCTTTATGCCGAAATTATGCATTTTAGGTTGCGCTAAGCAATATGTCGTGAAATGTTGATAGGCAGGTCTTGTTTTGAACAGTAAGTTTGTGCTACCACCTTTTCTGTGAGTTCCTTGTACTAGCATTCAACTCAGTACAGTCGCTTTCCAGTGAGATCCAATTCTTCAACGTTTGATTTGTCTTAGTGATGTGAGATGCTGTCACTTCCCTCAAATGGACATTATTTCAATGTGGATCATTAAGAGTTATTTTCTATGTTGCTGAGAGGGGATACACTGAGAGACACATTTCCCATGAACTGTTTTGGAAAATAATTGTGTAAATTTAAAGATGATTGAGACAATATACTCACTTCTCAGAGAAATATCTTCAAAAAATATATCAGTGTCAAGCTACCTTGGTTAAGCAGTAATGAAATAAAAGTAGGCTGGGCACAGTGGCTCATTCCTATAATCACTGCACTTTGGGAGGCCAAGGCAGGACAATCGCTTGAGCCCAGGAGTTTGAGACCAGCCTAGGCAACATAGTGATGCCCAGTCTCTACAAAAAAAAATTTTTTTTTAATTAGCTGGGCATGGTGGCATGCATCTGTGGTCCCAGATAGTTGGAAGACTGAGATGGGAGGATCGCCAGAACCCGGGAGGTTGAGGCTTCAATGAGCTGTGATGGCATCACTGCACTCCAGCCTAGGTGACAGAGTGAGATTTTGTCTCAAAACAAACAAAAAAAATTAAAGTAAGCATTGAAAAGAAGCTCATCCTTGGCTCAGTTAGCAGCCCAGAACAGACATTTTGCAAAGCATTCTTAATGCTACCAAGCCAAGGTTACATTAGATGATGGGTCATGTGATTATGAGACAAAGACCTGACATGGATTTCTACCACCTTTCTAGTCAATCCTAGTACAGAAAAGGGAAACTTACAGACACAATTCTAGGAAAGTGTCCATCCACCTGTATTAAGGCAGAGCCCTCAGAACCAACTGACTCTGAATCAGAGAAATCATGGGCAAGATGGCAGCCAAATCACTACAGTCGCTCTGTGCGAAGTTGAAGAGACCTGCCCCATCAACATGGTTATGGCAAGCAGAAAGACATGATGAAATGCAGAATCCAGCCGTGTGGCACAGCCTTCAGCCATAATGATGAAATCGCTGCAGATGTAGTCTATGATCGCTGGCCAAGTCACTGGTTCCATAAAGAAGCATCACACAGAGATTCTGGGTAGAGAGATGAAACCACAGCTAGTCCCCGGCCCTGCAAAAGGTGTTCCACCCTGCTAATCAGAGGACAGATTCTATGAAATGTCAGCCTGATTCTTGGCTGTGAGCTTCCCTACTTGGCCTCTGACAAACATAGCATTCTACATTATAAAAGGTAAATTTAGAGTTGTCATTTCATGGGAGCCCAAAGAGTCAGCTGTTCTCTTGTTTTCCTGGGTCATCAATTTGATTTCTGTGCAATCAGCCTCATTACATATTTCATTAGATATTCATTAATATATTATATTACATATTTTCAGCACCTTTAGGAACTGTAGTGGCAGTTGACACAAGTGTGACATTTTCCTTTATTTTTCATTTGTTTTCTTGTTGACACTTTTCCCCAGTCAAGTTTTTTTTTTGTGCTTCATGCACTATGCCATGAATTTATAGAAAGTAGATTCTAACATCAAACTTCTTACAGCTGGTTCTCATGAAAGTTCTCTGCAGAGAGCAGGGCTTTTTAGACTTCTGACACTGGTGACATTTGGCCCCATATAATCTTTGGTTGTGGGGAGTTGTCCTGTGCATTGTAAGATGTTTAGCAGCACCTTGACCCCTACCCACCAGATGCCAGTAGCACCACTCTCTAAGTAGTGAAAACCAAAAATGATTCCAGATATGGTCGGATGTCCCCCAAAAGGCAAAAACATCCTTGGTTTGGAAGCATTGGCATTGAGTATGTTGACACTTTAGTCTGTAGGTAATTTTCTCTGTTGCTTTTATGGTTTTATTCTGATCTTTTCCTATGCCTCAGGACATGTTCCCCAGCTCTAGGAGAGATGAATATGCAACATACTCACATGAATTCTGTTGGCAAAAGTACTGGCCTTATAGTGTTTGTTTATAACAATGCTGCCAACAAGCTCTGTGGCATTGTGGACGCTTCTCATTTACCATGGCAACATGGAGCATCGCTCGCTAACAGTCTGCAACAAGTCTGCATGCCCTTGATATCTGCCATGGCACCCTCGCTGTCAATTAAGAGGGAAGTGGCCAAAAGCACATTGCCGTGTTGACAGAACGTTCCCTCTTCTTGTCCCCTGTGTGTTGCTGAATTTTCTTTATTGATCTATTATTTATTTAGTTTCTTCTTTAATGTGAATTACCGGAGGTTGGCAGATCCAACTGCAAGGCAATGCTACATTTCTACAAAGTATTCAGGAGCAGAGTCAAGACAGCCCCCATATCAGTTAACTTGTATGTACGAAGGGAGAGCGCTGAAATTTGTTCAGCTGTCCCTCTTTCTCAACTGGGAATGAATTTATCCCACTCCCATCTGTCAGCCATTCTCTGGGTTGAGCATCAAGATTTGATTTTCTTCTGAGCCCCAGGAGGCTCTGTCCAGCCTCAGCCCACTGTAGTTTTATGGCCCTGAATATGATGTTGATGTGAAGAGCAAACCTCAGCCCTTCGGCAAGGCAGGACTACATGTACCAGATTGCCAAGAAGCTGGCAGAAGACATTGCTCAGGTTAAACTAGATACTCCGCTCACATTCCTCAGGGTGGGGTTGATGGGAACCTACTTTGCAGATACAGAATGCCATCCTATCTGCACTTGGGTAGTAGTTTTACATTCAAGTAATCATGCATTCCTGTTTATTCTTTTATCAATTAACTTCTCAAAGTAGGAAAGACCCTTCTGCAAAGCCACAGGTGGAAAATCAGTCCCAATTTTCAAAATTTGGTAAGTTTTCCGTGAGGCAGGCACACTTCATGGACAAAATGATATTCTTATTCTTTTTTTCTTGTTAAATTTATTCTCCCTTATTTTTAACATGGAGATGTTCCTACCTGTGAGACATTTCTTTTTAAAATTAGTATCAAATTAATAAGCATCACTACTGTCCACACTTGTCATATGGTAATGATTTAGTATCATTAGCAGACTATACTTAAATACATTTTAACGGAATAATAAGATTGAAGCTGTGTTTGATTCATTAATGTAAGGTCACAGATTACGTAATTCTTACTGTCTGTGGTTGAGAATAGCTACAGTAGACTTGGGTACTGGCTCCACCACTAACTAGGTGTATGATCAAAGAAAGTTTTTTTTTTTCCAGGACCCAATTCTTTCATTTCAAGATCAGGTTAGAGTAAGCTCTAACCCCATATTGTTTGGATAATTCAATGGATAATTCAATAAGACAGGGCATGTCAAGTGCCTAGGATGGCACATGGTATGGGATGGATTTGTATAGGCTCTGTGGAATTACCATTGTTCCTGTAGGGTCTTATTTCCTCTTCCCTCACAATCTCTCCCCTGCATGGCATAAAAGACAAGGCACTTACACTCTATAGAGGATCTACCCTGCATGGTTTTCATGACAAGGAACGTGCAAAGCATCTAGCAGTTACCTGGCTCCACTAAGAATAGGGCCCTGGCATTCTTCCTCATTTACAACCTCCTTGACACTATTTTCTGACCCCTTTGTGAACACTTGGCCTGTTTCCTTTATATGTGGCCACACCCCAGTGCTTAATGCTGACAGTACTATTGCTTATCTGGCTTGAAGTCCTATCTTCCTTCGTTAATTATTGCTCATTCAGTACCAATGCAAACGGTGTGCTCACATAGGACTGCCGCCTTGTCATTTCTAGTCTTTAAAACAGTGCCCTTTGCAAAGTAGGCACTCACTGAAGAGCAGCCCGGCAAATCAATAGATACGGAATGTTAAAAAAAAAAAACCCCTAATAGGATTTTTCTTGGGGAAGAGGATTGAGATGCTGGTAAGTTTGGAATAAAAACAAGCCACCCAGCGTAACAGCCTTGTTACCTTCTCTTCATGGCTGCGGTGATGGCCGGGCATCTGTAGCAGAAGAGGAACGATTACATTAATGAAAATACCTGGGATACAAGGGGGAGTCCTTGTATGCTCTTTGTGAGTCAAATGAGAATATTGCCAAGAAAAGGCAAGCCACTTAAAGCATTCTTCCTGCACCTGGCCAGGCGCAGTGGCACATGCCTGGAATCCCAGCACAGATGTGGGAGGCTGAGATGGGCAGATGGCTTTGAGACCAGGAGTTTGAGATCAGGCTGGGCAACATGGCAAAACCCCATCTCTACAAAAAATACTAAAATCAGCTGGGCAACGTGGCATACACCCGTAGTCCCAGCTACTCCAGAGGCTGAGGCGGGAGGATCGATTGAGTCAGGGAGGCTGAAGCTGCAGTGAGCCGAGATCACACCACCGCACTCCAGCCTGGGCCACAGAGTGTATCTCGTCTCAAAAAAATAAAATAAAGCCATTCTTCCTGCAACTATGATGAGGGAATCTTTGACCCAATGGTCTATATTGAATTTGGTATATATTAAAGATAAATCTATATTTAATTGTCTTCAGTCTGGTTCCGTTTTCTGTTGAAAACATCATAGTTACAACATTGAGGGATTGCATGATGCTGAAGATGTTAAAATTAAATCAGTGGCTTTGAAAGGAAAGTACACTTTTCTACCTTCGTTTGCAGTCTAATGAATATGTTTAATATTTTTTCTCCCGTTGGCTCAGAATAGAACTTTGAAAAATGTCATACATGACAAAGATTGTTGGGAGGGGAGAGGAGAAAAGAGAAAGAGTGAGTGAGGAAATGACTGAAGGATTTCTGAAAATAAATGACAAACATCTCTGAAAGAAGGAAACAGATGACAGGCAGAAGGAATAAATTTCAAAATAAGGAAAATGAATTCTTAAAATAGCAGGAGAATGAAACAGCTTGAGAATAATTTTTTAAAGAAGAGTATGTTTTAAAGTAATGTTTCTTATTATAAAAATAATACTCCTTGTAAAGCATTTAGCAAACACAGAAAAGCACACAGAGGGAATAAAAATCATTCAGAGGCCACCCTGGAGATAAAAACATTTTAATGCTTTTGGATATTTCTTTCTAGTTCTTCTTATATTCCTTTCTTCTTTTAAAATGAGGGCATACTCTAAAAATCATTTTATTGTGAAGATATTCCTATGTAAAATAGCATTTGAAAATATGATTTTAGTAGCTATGCCAGAGTTGACAAACTGCAGCCAATGGCCAAACAGTGTCCCCCTGCCCATGAGCTAAATATGGTTTTTCCTGTTGAAATAGCTTTTAAAAATAAAAATGAAAAATAATATTTCAGTGAGATGTGGTGGTTCCTTCCTGTAATCCCAGTACTTTGGGAGGCTCAGGTGGGTGGATCACTTGAGGCCGGATGTTCAAGACCAGTCTGGCCAATGTGGTAAAACACCGTCTCTCCTAAAAATACAAAAATTAGCCCGGTGTGGTGATGTGCTTGTGGTCCCAGCTACTTGGGAGGTTGAGGTGGAAGAATCACTTGAACCTGGATGGTGGAGGTTGCAGTGAGCAAAGATTGCGCCACTGCACTCCAGCGCCTGGGTGACGGAGTAAGACTCTGTCAAAAAAAAAAAAAAAATCATAACATCTTAAAATTATATGAAATTCAAATTTAAAGGAAGTTTTATTAGAACACAGGCACACCTATTTCTTTACGTATTATTGACCATTGCTGCTTTTGAGACACAAGAGCAGAACTGAGTAATTGTGACAGAGAACATAGGTCCTTCAAAGCCTAAAATATTCACTATTTGGCCTCTTACAGAAAGAGTTTCCTCACCCCTAGACTATGTAACAACACTACCTCTGTTTATGTCAAAACTTGGTTAAAGGCCTCCCTATCATTGCTCACCATGGGGTTTTGTTGTTGCTATTTTAAATAACATTGTTGTGAATGCTCTTGACCTAAATTGTGGTTGACATCTGTGAATATTTTTCTAAGTAATTAATTATCGATCAAAGGTCATGGACATTTTTATTCTTCTGGATATATTATCCTTTAGAATGGCAGAAAAGGAGCAGATATCTTGTTCCAGCAGCAAGGGTGTTACAAGAAACAGGAGCCTAATTGGCACCAAGATGTTTTCCTACATAGAGAGTTATGTTTTCAACCAACATACAACTAGAAAAGTATTGGCCGTGTCTTTCTCTTTCTAGAATTCTTCCAACCCTTTATCATGGTATTGGGAGCTAGAAAATAATTCATATCTACTTGTCTCGCCCATCTAGAGTGCAGCAAAATTTGCATCTTCATATCCAGCAGGGATTTTAACCAGGGAAATAACCCCTTGGGTTGTTTGACCTTCAGAAAGTAATCAAACCAGGCAGGTATCAGGAAATAGGGTGGTAAAGGCAGAGAGATTCCTGCTAAGTCGACAGAGAATGGGATTGATGGGGCTAACTGCTTTGCCAAGCAGGAGGCAAGGCAGAGGACACCCCATCGTGGTCTTGGCAGCCAGGGTTATAAAGAACTAAAATTTCCCTGCAAAGCAGCTATTGAAATGGAAAATCAGAAACAAAGGCCACACTGGACATAATCATGGTCTGGTGAATTTGCTGAGTGAAAATGACTTTTTGGCCATGTGGGTTTCTTCTGTCAGTTGCCCATCTTTCCATTGTGGGAGTTTATCATGTTGATCCTGCTTTGTAAGATTTATTTATGTTTTAAGAATATAAACACTTGTCTACAAAGTGCAATGTACGTAGGATTTCTATGTATTTTCCATGGGTTTTTGATATGCATGACTTGCATGTCAGAAAGAGTGGGTTAAACAAGGCTAGTTGGGGCCCTTAAATGCAGGACTTCTCAAAGCCTTTTATATGATACAATGAATGTGAATCAGCAGGTGACGAATTTAAATGTAACATTTATCAAAATTACTGACTATGGGCAAGTTTATTTATTAGGCATATTTCAGAATATGCCTGAATCTGTTTGTAGCTACAATTTGGGCATCTGTGGTAGGAAGTAAAAAATATAAAAGGAACATATTGAAAAAATACTGAATGCTACTGAAAAACAACTAGCAATTAATTAGAAATTTTAAGAAAATGGCTACATGTAAAATAAATATAATAAAGCAACAGGATTTCTATACACACAATAAAACTAGTTTTAAGATATTACCTGAAAAGAACCTATCCCAATAGCAATTAAAACTGAAAATATGGGTAGGTGTGGTGGCTCACGCCTGAAATCCTAGCAATTTGGGAGGCCGAGGCAGGAGAATCACTTGAGCCCAGGAGTTTGACACCAGCCTGGGCAACATGGTGAAACCGCATCTCTACCAAAAAAAAAAAATTTTACAACAATTGTCTGGGTGTGGTGGTGTGCACCTGCAGTCCCATCTACTCAGGAGGCTGAGGTGGGAGGATGGCTTTAGCCTGGGAGGCAAAGTTTGCAGTGAGCCGAGATCATGCCACTACAACCTGGACGACAGACCCAGACCCTGTCAAAGAAAACACACAAAAAATGAAAAAAAAAACCCACCACCAACAAAAAACAAGACCTGAAAATACCTAGAACTAACCTTAATAAGAAATATGTAAAACCTGTCTAGAAAATCTTAAAGTCTTAAGTAAACTGCTTAAAACTGAGCAATATAAAATTATAGTTGCATAAACAGGATAAACAAATCATATTGCAAGATTCAAACTACAAATATTTTAATTATGTCCATTTTTCATACTATCATGTTGATTTCTACAATGACAATTAAAAACCTTAGTAAATGTTTTCAGGAACTTGTCAGATCTTCTTTCTAAAATTCATCTGAAATCATTAATAAGCACTGTTATCAATAAGCCTTAAAAACATTAGTGAGAAATGACTGAGATATGATAGCAAAATATTTTATACAGAAGGATCATAGAAAATCCACTCAGCCCTGGTCAGGAAGAGATACCAGACTCCTTCTTTGGGCATGCAATGTGAGCTATAATTAACAATTAGGGATAAAACAACTGGCTAAATTCCTGAAAAAGAAGAGAAAGAGGGTGGGGCCGAGAAAGTACTCAAAGAAAGGGTAACTAAAATTTCCCAAGTTTGCCAAGAGACATAAACCAACAGATTCAAGAAACTGAGTGAAGGCCAAACAGAGTAAATCTCAAGAAATCCATGCCAAGGTATCCTTAAACTTCTGAAACCCAAACACACAAAGCAAATTTGAAAACAGCCACAGAGAGCAACACCTTACCTCTAGGGAAAAATATTACTCAAGTAATAACAAATTCACTACCAGAATTTATGGAGGACAGATGGAAGTGGTACAATATTTTTCACATGCTGGGAAAAAAGGACTGTCAACCCGAAACTTTATATCCAGTAAAAATATCCTTTAGGAATGAAAGAGAAATCAGGACATTCTCCAATGAAGAAAATCTAACAGAATTTGTCAACAGCAGACCTACCCTAAAGTAAATGGTTTAAAGAAGTTCTTTAAATACAGGGAAATGATAACAGAATAAATCTTGGTGTGCCAGGAAGGAAAATCAATATGCAAAACTATGGGTAAATAAATATGCTCTCCTCATGTGGAATACTCTAAACTATATTTGAGGGTTGAACCAAAAATTAGAACATTTGTTTGGTGTGGTTCTATGTAGCTGCTGAAAATATACTTAAGATAATTATAAATGGGGAAGGTAAAGGGAAGTAAGGTTACATTCACTAAAAGTGATAAAATGGTGACATCAGTAGACTGTGATAGTTATGAATATATAATATAACACCTAGAGAAACTACTGAGGAAGGTTACACAAAGACATAAACTAAAGCACTATAGATAAACCAAAATAGGAATAGTAGTATTTTATAAAATTTTAGTACAACATGACAACCAAGATACTGTCATTGATGTATTCATGATACAGGATATTTCCATCCACACAAACATCTCTCATGTTGTCCTTTAAAAGCTATACACTCACTTTCCTCCTGCCCTCCCTCCTTATTTTTCAGCATGCACTAATTTGTTCTCCAATTCTACAGTATTGCCATTTCAAGAACATTATGTAAATATGTACTAAAATACACAGGATTCCTCTGTATTCTTTCTTACAACTACATGACTATAATTATCTCGAATAAAATATTTTATTAAAATAAAAAAGAATAAAGCTACCAGCAACAACAGCAACCCAAAAAGGACCTTTAACGAGATGGATAAACACACATGTCACATTAATTAAAATGGTCCATACCATTTTTTTAAACTATAAGAAGTGATGGCAAGTTGATCAAGAATTTGCAAGGTCTTAACTTTGTATTTTCCACATTTTAAAGGTGATATTCATAACTAGAAAAACTATATCCCAATGTATTGAATAGGCCCAGCTTTGTAAAGTGGTAGAATAATTTAGCGTGACTAAGCTAATGATACACACAAAATCTGTTTAACAATGACATGCGTTTGGGTCCATTGTTAACAAACGGAGAGCCAGTGCCCTTACTGTTTGTAAAGCACCTGCCAAAGGAAGGGCTTATGGGTGTTAGTGCTGCCATTTGTACATCTCCTGCTTTATTACGGCACTAGTTCATTAATGAGGCCCTGCAATGTCCTGCATGGAGACCTCACAGGAAGGGGAGCTGCTTTCTATTTTATCTTCCTCATTAGTCGCTGGTGAATGTGGGAATACATGGCCAAACAGAAATAATAACACATTTTAATGGTCTTACCTTGTTCTTAATGAAGACTTAGGCTGATGCCAGTTCACCCTTCATAGCAGGTGCCCTTTAACCATGATGGAACATAGCAGCACAGTCATTTCATATCAGCCAGGAAGCACAAATGAACTTCAGGGGGAGCTTCTACAATACAGGTCTGTATTAGTGGAAGTATGTTAGAACTCAGTGAAGAAAGATTCAAATTTGCTTGAAACTCTTTCTCATAATGGAGTGGGCTCCTAGGAGAGTGAGGAATGGGATTTGAGTTTTATTGGTTTAAGCCTTTAAGAAACTTTACATTGAGCCCTTCTCCAACTCCATGCCCACTGCAACCTTGTTTGTCAGCAATTAACCTGCATGTGTGCTTTAAAACTAAGTAATTTCAAACTCCATCAGTTCTTTGGTTCTCATCTCAGTCTGTTCCAAATCTGGGTGTCTCCGTGACAGTGGCACATACTGGAATTTTGGGGTTTGCAAAGCCCTTCCAGATGTCTCATTTCCCATTCACTCAATTCCCTTCTGACTCCATCTGAAAAACTAGACTATTAGGGAAGCTTGACCAGGAACGGACTTCAACTGGACCAAGTTCAACTGAAATTGCCACTTTTGCAGGTTAAGAATAACGAAATGTTGAAATTTTATGTAGCTCAACCCAGCGGTTCTCAACCAGGGGTGATTGTGTTCTCCCTGGGGACATCTGGCCATTCTAGAGCCATTTTGGGTTGTTACAGTGAGGGGTTGTGGAAATGGCACTGGCAGTTGATGGGTTGGAGCCAGGGATGCTGCTAAATATCCTACAATGCACGGGACAGCCCTACACAACAAAGAATCGCCCATCCTCGAATGTCACTGGTGCTAAGGTAGACAAACTATGGCTCTGCCTAATGTAGCACAGGATTTAAGAATATTCAGTTGAAGTCAAGTGCCTGAACTCAATGGCTTTACCACTTAATTTCTGTGTGTGCTTGGGTATGTTGGCTACAATGGTTATAATGATAATTTCTGACTCAGGATTGTAGGGAAAATTAAGTAAGCGTATATATATATCATGCCCTTTGAATAGTGTGGGGCTATTGATGTTGGCTGTTATTATCGGTAGAATTGGCTTTGATAGTAAAAATTGCAAGATCCAGTCTGTGAAGAGGGAAATATGAAAAGAAAAAAAAATTAAAGTCTTTTAAGAATTGCAAGATCCAGAATTCACAGAAAACTTATAAGTAATATCTAGATTGCCAGAGTTAATTTAAGATTCATTTCTGTCTTTGTTTTGGGACCCCAACAGATTTCATTCCCTTTTTATGAACATATATGCATAGTCCAAAAGTAAATAGTTTTCAGCAAGAAGTTCACAACAGATAGAACATCCTTTTACAAGTTTTACAGAGAAAACACTAGCTCACACAGGAAAACAATGGCTTTCCTTGGTGTTGTTTACTCTTGCCCCGAGAGAAATGGCCGCCATACCAATGAAACCCACAAAGGTTGCATTCCACTAAAAGTGATACAGCCACGACTAAAGTAGCACATTTTGTACATAGAGAAGGCGCTCACTG
Source organism: Ateles fusciceps (assembly GCA_036589455.1). Taxonomy (NCBI): domain Eukaryota; kingdom Metazoa; phylum Chordata; class Mammalia; order Primates; family Atelidae; genus Ateles; species Ateles fusciceps. The sequence goes on along the minus strand of JAZHEH010002960.1, from coordinate 269,372 downwards.
GCATGGTGCTTGAAATGTCACATAAATTACGCCATGCTCCTAACAATGGATTTTGAACACAATATATAAATATTTGCTGGTCTCCCATTCCGTGTGTCTCCCAGAAAGTCTGTGTGACTCCTCCAACCTGATTCCTTGTTGTCTGCAGAAGATAAGCCACACTCGAAGGGCTTTCTGCTCGATTTCAACATGGAAGAAGTGAAAAAGATTTTGCAGCAATTGCTTGGATTAGTAACAAAGAAGACAGCTGGCGAATTAACAGGTCAGTTTTTCTCATTAAGGTGCAGGGACAACAGTCTCCTGCATCCTGAATGCCCTCCTCACCTTTGGTGGGGAAGGCAGAACAATCTTATCAGGTAAGGTCATTCCAGATGGCAGGTCTGCCATTCCTGCCTTGCCTTTCATTAATCCACAGAGGCAGGTGGGAGGAAACCCATGACTGTTCATCACCCAGACATCAGCAGTATCAAGGCAGGCTGTCAGCAGCCCCGGAAGCCTCAATTTCAAATCCGCAATTCAGAACACAAAAGCCAGGATTATGCTTTGTCTTTCTTGTTTGTGTTGTCATGGTTCCCCTCCAGTCACTGGGTTTCGAGTTCATCGTTTTTGTGCTTCAAAACTTCGCCATATCTGAGAAAATTGCAAAGGTACGTTATCATTGCAGCATCTTACTGTTGCTTAGAGAGCTGCCTTACAGCACAATTGCAAGCTCGTCAAGTCTGTCGGACCGGGATCTGCATGAGTCTGGGGTGCCTGGGCTCTTAGTCATAGTTAAATAAATAGCAATTTTGATGGCGAGAAAATATTAATATAAAAGAAGATTATTTCCAATCATGTACTGTGGTGTGGCTGCACCGTGGGTCTGAACCACCTAAATGGGGATGGATTGCAAGCAGTCTGTTTTGCAGATGGTCTGCAGAGCCCTACAGTCTGTTTGGGTATGACAAGCTTCAAGGACAGGTGACTGAGGGACTGAAGTGGACCCTTCCCACAATGGGGTTCCATTTTCATTTTGTTTCTTGGCCCCATCAGAGCCCTCTCCCTCTGCAAAGGAGTCTCTCCCATTACAGAAAATGAAAAGGTCAAAACACATTCTTTGTTTCCTTCTATTCTTGACTTCCCATCATACAATCTTCTTGGAGCCGGAGGAGTTATTTAGTCCAGGGTTGGGTACACTGCAGTGCGCTGGGCAAATCCTGGCCACACACATATCATTTCGCATCCTTGTCTGTGGCTGCTTTTCTTCTACAATGGCACAGTTGAGTAGATGCAACAAGAGATGCCGTGGCCTCAAAGGCTGAACCCATCTTATTATTTGGCCCTTTGCACAAAATATTTTGCCCACCCCTTGTTTTCAGAGTTAAGAAACAATAGACCCACTGGGGTAAGATAATTTGTCAAAACCATGCAGGCAGATAGTGATGGAGCAGAAGCCTTGGTTTTTGTTGTTGTTATTGTTGTTTTAGGGCTTTGTGATGGATCCATGACCTGCAGTCTGGGTATCTACAGAAAGTCAGCATACATCACATAGCTGCACATTGTCTAATGCAAACCAACCTGTAAGAAACACATGTGCTACAATAGGCAAGCAAGAAAGGGGATACATAGGATTTCTGGCTTTTGGCTGCGACTGTTTCCTCCCAAACAGTGTTTCACACCACCAATATTGATGACGGTGCCCGTCCGTGTTAAGAATAGAAAGCCAACCTCTAAATCATTTAGAACCTGACTGACGGATATGCAATGCTGGGCTGCCTGGTGAATTTGAACAGAAGACCCATCTGAAAGCAAATATCTCTCATTATGTCTCAAATGATGAGGAAAGATCATGACACCCTATGGTCTCATGACAGAAGTCATCATGAGATGGAAAAGTTCCCTCACAGAGGAAGAAGGCAACCTCCCCGCCTTTCTAATGCAACTCAGTCATATAGAAAAGTTAAATCATTCCAAATAGGTTGTTGCTTCATTCTCTCAAACTCTTCCTCTGAGTTCTATGCAAATTCCTCAGTCAGGAATGTAAAATCTGCCCCCTGTCTCAAGTCCATCTCCTCTCTGCCCTTGTTCCCACCCCCTCCCTACACATATCCCAGGCTCAGAACCCTGGAGAATTGCACAGTACAGGAAATGCACAGGGAAACCACCCATGGGAAAGAAACGTGCCACCTAGAAGGCTTGTCTGCTCCAGAAACCCATTTAATAGATCTACTTCATCACCTCCTACACTTCCACAGCCTTCTACCAGCTTCCTTTCTTTGGACACTGGAATTATCTCCTTTTTTATGCATTTCATTTTTGAAGACTACTTGAAACACCACTGCCCTTAGGAAGCTGGTGCAACCACTGGACTGCTTTCAGTTATATTCCTCTTTAATCCATCACTCAACATAAAACTTTGTGTAATATCTCTTCCAAGCACGTCTGCAACTCAAATTAGCAGTCATTTGCCTCTACCCATTAGACCATTTTAAGGCAAGAACAGTTTTTCTAATCTTCCTAGCCCTCACTTTGCCTTCCACATAATAAATTCTCAGAAGAGTCTGGGTTGTAAGAGTTAAGAAACTCAATAGTTACTTGTTGGCTTATGTTTAATAACATCACAGATGGATCTGATATCATCTTCTTTGGTACAACACTCCTGATCATGAGATGCGTGCAGAGATGACTTAATACACAGAATTACTCGGAGGCCAGAGATTGGCAGACTTTTCTGCAAAGACCCAGATTCTAGGCCTTTCTGGTCTCTGTGGCAAACAGTCAGCTCTGCCTTTGCAGTCGAGGCAGCTGTAGACAATCTTGTAAATGAATTTGCATGGCTGTGTGTCGATAAAACTTTATTTATAAAACCAGGTGGTATAGGTTAGAAACTGGCCCTAGGTTGTAAGTTTTCTCAGCCCTTCCAACCTCGAACAAAAATATCTTGCACCATCCCAGTGATGTCAGAACCAAATGAAAGGTGAAACTACCTTGATATTTGTTTCCTATCCAGTAATTAAAACCACAATTTCTTTCTTTCTCCAGTAAAAACCTTTTTTAAAAAAGCTGCTGCAATGCCTTGTATCCTAATCGCAGTGAACATAATTTCTCTTGTGTTCATTTGCTTTTGTCTTCTCATTTATTAGACCATTTGCTTGTGAATCACTTGTTTTACGTAACAGTTAAATCTAGGGAAATTAGAATTAACTGAGTTCAGAAATGTGGGCTCAGGTTGGAAATTTTTTTCCCTATATTACAAGGAAATAAATTTTTCCTCAGTTTTCTAAAATAATTATGTTAATCATTCCTGAGTCTTCAGCGGATGTGAAAGCTAAGGGCACCTTTGGTTTAAGGGGCTACAATCAGAGATCAGCATCTCATCTATAAACTCATATAACAGATTTGAGACACAGAACAGAGAAAATCATTTGCCATCACCTCACCACTAAAACCATACTCATCTTTCACCTCTGAGGTCCCCATCCACCTAACTTTTTGAATAGATTGCACCAGTTTAAAAATTACATTGATATTTCCAGCCATTTCCAGAAAAACAAATCTAGCATGAGGGTTGCCTGACTTTCCTAGAGATAGAGACAAGAAAAAACAAAAACAAAAACAAAAATGGCAAGGCAGAGTGGCTGATGACTGTATTCCCAACACTTTGGGAGGCCAAGGTGGAGAATCGCTTGAGCCAAGGAGTTCAAGACCCAGCCTGGGCAATGTGGTGAGACCCCATCTGTATAGCAGAAAATTAAAACAAACAAACAACAACAACAATAACAAACCTGGACATCAAGGTTACAATGAGCTATGATCAGGCCACTGCACTCCAGCCAGGGTGACAGAGTTGAACCCTGTCTCAAAAAAGCAAAAACCTAAAATAAGACAAGTCTGTTGATCTGACTAAAAAGGCAGTAGTTGACCCTCTTTCCACAAGTTCATAAGCTTTATCTTCATCTGGATAGTTCTATTTATTACAATAATTAAGTCATCTCATGATGTATTTGAAAATCACATCTAAAAGCTTTCTCAGACATTAGTTGAGACAAATGTAACCTGAAAATTTTGATGGAAAAGTTCATGGTGTTGGGAGATGAGTGGAAGGTTGGGAATTTCTAGGAACGTGTTTCATGTTGGTTGTGCTGTCTCGGGCTTTTCAGGTTCCCTTGACTCTGAGGATGAAACTTCAATATCTTCTTGGTCTACAATTAAAAATATTCATGCTGTCAGGGACTCTACCTCTTTTCCACATTTTTGTCTTGTTTTGTGACTCAGGTTTCAAATAAATCCACTGCTTCTCACTCTGTCTCTTTGGGTACTGAAATTTATTGTCACTCTTAAAGTTTCACCAGATTCAAAGATAATTTCTAACATTTAGTTGAGGCTGGGTGGACCCAGAAGACTCCTGGAGCTACATTTCCCAGGATTGTACTTTGCAGATCACTAGAGTCCCTTAGGGTCATGAGGTGGTCCTTCAAAAAGAGTTTCTTTTTTCAAGTAGTTTGGGATGTGATTGCACAGCAAACCAGACAAAAATCATGAAGATTTGCTGGGTCTAGGTGGGGTAGGAGACAGAACTCAACTCCAGAGGCAAAGCTTAGACATGGGGACCAAGTTGAGGAGTAGCTAAAACAGGGCCAAGGAAGAAGCAGGTTTCCATCAGACATGCCCACCAGTGTGCCATGTCAGTTACCATGTCATGGCAACACCCAGGAGTTCCACACCTTTCCATGGCAATGACCCGATGACCCAAAAGTTACTACCGCTTTCCTAGAAATTTCTGCACAAACTGCCCCTTAATATACAAGAAATTAAAAGTGGGTATAGGCCAGGCACAGTGGCTCACACCTGTAATACCATCACTTTGGGAGGCTGAGGCATGCAGATCACTTGAGGTCAGGAATTTGAGACCATCCTGGCCAACATCGTGAAACCCCATCTCTACTAAAAATACAAAAATTAGCTGGGTGTGGTGTTGGACACCTGTAATCCCAGCTACTTAAGAGGCTGAGGCAGGAGAATCACTTGAACCTGGGAGGCGGAGGTTGCAGTGAGCTGAGATCGTGCCACTGCACTCCAGCCTAGGTGACAGAGGCAGACTCCATCTCAAAAAAAAAAAAAAGGAAGGCATAAATGTAACACCCTCTGCCTATAGTCCTACAGTCTGCCTACAGGGTTACCCTGTTTTGCAGGAAAAGTCACAGAGCTATAACACAGTTGGAGCTGTAACATTCCCCTCTTCAATAAAGCTGTTTCTTCTACCTCCTGCTTGCCCTTCAATTCTTTCCTAGGCACAGCCAAGAACCCTTAGGGAATAAGCCCCACTTTGTGGTTTGCCTGCCCCTGCACTGCATCATGGGAACTTCTGAAAGATGCAGAGAGATCCTGAAAGAGATCGACCATGTTTAACCTTCTTCCAACCAACATTTCCTAAACCACTTGGACAGTACAAGCCGTTTGTCTCAGGGTATGCAATAATACCTCTTGGCAACACCAGTATTTCCTAAAACACAATGATGGAAAGGCTACACAACCTCTCCAGTGCTTCTGAAGCTTTGATGTCTGTGTCAGCCACAGGAATCTTATGAAAAGGCAGGTCTGAGTTAGGAGGTATAGGATGGGGCTGGAGAGTCTCTGTTTCTGACAAGCACCCAGGTAGGGTTGATGGACACAGAGTTAGCCTAGCACTGAGAATTCACCCATTGAAATTGATCCTTCCATCTTTCCAGGCTCCCTTGTGCTTCATTTGAACCACACCAAGTAAATACTCAGTGTTACTCAACCTTTGAGACTATCGTCTGATATCCCACCAGATCTGGAGTTTAAGTCAAGCCCAGCTGCACATTAGCATCATTTGGGAGGCATTTTTAAAAGATGAATGACTGTACTCAAAACTATGATAGAATCTCTTTATGGTGCTGTCTGGACATTTAAAAAAAATTGAGACAAAATGTACATAACAGTCAATTAACTATTTAAAATGTACAATTCAACAGCTTCTAGTACTTTCACAATGTTCATCACCACTTTTTTCTTAGACCCCAAGGGAAACCCAGTACCCATTAGCAGTCATTCTTCATTCCCGGCTCCCATCCTCAGACCCCAGCAACCACTAATTTACTTTCTGTGTCTATGGCATTTCTTATTCTGTATATTTCATATAGAGTAGAGTGATACAATATGTGGCCTTTTGTGTCTGGCTTACTTCACTTAGTCTAATTTTTTATCTATATTGTAGTATATACCAGTAATTTATTTCTTTTTCTGGCTGAATACTATTAAACTATATAGAGATACCACATTTGTTTATCCATTAATATGTTGATATACATTTGGTTTGCTTCCAAGTGTGATTATTGTTAAGAACCCTGCTGTACAGAAGCTCTCGAGTTTAATTAGGTCCCATTTTGTCTATTTTGGCTTTTGTTGCCAATGCTTTTGCTGTTTTAGTCATGAAGTCCTTGCCTATGCCTATGTCCTGAATGGTTTCATCTAGGTTTTCTTCTAGGGTTTTTATGGTGCTATGTCTTATGTTTAAGTCTTTAATACATCTGGAGTTAATTTTAGTGTAAGGTGTGAAGAAGGGGTCCAGTTTCTGCTTTCTTCACATGGCTAGCCAGTTTCCTCAACACCATTTATTAAATAGGGGAATACTTTCCCCATTGCTTGTTTTCATCAGATTTGTCAAGATCAGACGGCTGTAGATATGTGGTATTGCCTCCATGTTCCATTGGTCTATATCTCTGTTGGTACCAGTACCATGCTGTTTTGATTACTGTAGCCTTGTAGTATAGTTTGAAATCAGGTAGCGTGATGCCTCCAGCTTTGTTCTTTTTGCTTAGGATTGTCTTGACTCTCTTTGGTTCCATATGAAGTTTAAGGTGGTTTTTTCCAGTTCTGTGAAGGTCATTGGTAGCTTGATGGGGGATAGCATTGAATCTATAAATTACTTTGGACAGTATGACCATTTTCATGATATTGATTCTTCCTACCCATGAGCATGGAATGTTTCTCTATTTGTTTGTGTCCTCTCTGATTTCCTTGAGCAGTGGTTTGTAGTTCTCCTTGAAGAGGTCCTTTACATCCTTTGTTAGTTGTATTCCTAGGTATTTTATTATCTTTGTAGCAATTGTGAATGGGAGTTCACTCATGATTTGGTTTTCTGTTAGTCTGTTATTGTTGTATAGAAATGCTTGTGATTTCTGCACATTGATTTTGTATCCTGAGACTTTGCTGAAGTTGCTTATCAGTTTAAGGAGATTTCGGGCTAAGAAGATAGGGTCTTCTAAATATACAATCATGTCATCTGCAAATAGAGACAATTTGACTTACTCTTTTCCTAATTGAATATCCTTTATTTTTTTTTTTCTTGCCTAATTGCTCTGGCTAGAACTTCCAATACTATATTGAATAGGAGTGGTGACAGAGGGGCATCCTTGTAATCCTTCAAAAGATCAATAAATCCAGGAGCTGGTTTTTTTGAAAAGATGAACAAAATAGACAGACCACTAACCAGATTAACAAAAAACAAAAGGGAGAAGAATCAAATGGATGCAATAAAAAACAATAAATGGGATATCACCACAACTCCACAGATATACAAACTACAATCAGAGATTACTAAAAACAACTCTGTGCATATAAACCAGTAAACCTGTAAGAAATGGATAAATTCCTGGACACCTGCACCCTCCCAAGCTCAAAGCAGGAAGAAGTTGAAACCTTGAACAGACCAATAACAAGGGCTAAAGTTGAGGTAGCAATTAATAGCCTACCAACCAAAAAAAGTCCAGATCCAGAGGGGGTTCACAGCTGAATTCTACCAGATGTACAAAGAGGAGCTGGTACCATTCCTTCTGAAACTATTCCAAACAATACAAAAAGAGGGAATCCTTCCCAAATCATTTTATGAGACCAACATCATCCTGATACCAAAACCCAGCAGAGACTCAACAAAAAAAGAAAACTTCAGGCCAATATCCATGATGAACATAGATGCAAAAATCTTCAACAAAATACTGGCAAACCAATTGCAACAGCACATCAAAAAGCTTATCCATCATGATCAAGTAGGCTTCATCCCGGGATGCAAGGCTGGTTCAACATACGCAAGTCAATAAGTGTAATCCACCACATAAACAGAACCAAAGACAAAAACCACATGATTATCTCAATAGATGCAGAGAAGACCTTCAACAAAATTCAACAGCTTTTTATGCTAAAAACTCTCAATAAGCTAGGTATCGAAGGAACATATCTCAAAATAATAAAAGCTATTTATGACAAACCTACAGCCAATATCATACTGAACGGGCAAAAACTGGAAGCATTCCCTTTGAAATCTGACATCTTTATCTTTATGCTTGTCTTGGCCAGTTCATTGGGTCTGGGCTCTTCTGTGGAGGGAAAAACAACACTTTCATTCATCACAAACAAGGAAGACAATATAGGTTATTGGCTATTTTTATTCCATTGCAAATATTGCTGGATCGCCAATTCTGGGTTAATTTTCTTGCAAACCAGGAGAAATAGAGTGCTTATATATTTCCAGTCTCACTGCTTTCTTGTTATTTATGATGCTTTGCCCAGCTTTTTAATTTCTCAGTCCTCAGTCTCTGTACTTACACCTTAAGGGTAAAAATACCTTACCTACTTTGTGGTATAGATAATAATGATAGAACTTGCTGCAGAAAGCCCTTTGTAACTGCCGAGCACAATACAACATGTGAGATATTTTTATAACTATGCTAGTGCTTTGAAAAGTTCACTCCCAGAGGACTCCCTCAATGGAAATATCCTCATTTTCTTTGAGCCATGGCTTTCATAAGCCTGACCTAAGCTGTATTATTTGCTCTGAATTCTTATGGGAACTACGCGGAAGCTTTACTATTCACATATGCATATTTTGTGACTGTATGAATGCACTGCTTAAATTTCTGGGAGTCAGCTCACCTCAGGTACGAATTTGTAAATAATATATTTCTGCCTTATTTTTATTTCCCTTTTTATTTTAAGCCATGTGCCAATTCCACTGCATCCATCTTTAGGGAGTCTGGCTCAAATCCTTTTTGGGGGAAGACACAATAGAGAAACAGAAAAACAAGTCAACAAGCAAGCAAATAGAAAAAGTAGCACACTGTAGGATCTATCTGATACTTCCTCTTCCTTTTTGAACCTTTATAGCACGGTCTACATTTAAATGGAAACTGTAACACCTACACGGAAACAGGTAACGCTATCCATTTTCACCAGTTGACTGTGAAAAGCCTCTGCTTTCTGTCTAAATTAGGAAAATGTGTAGACTTTGAGAGGTGCAAATGAGCAATAGTCTACTATAGTGCTGCTTCAATAGCTTCGAAAGATACCTGCCCCCCCAACACACACGCACACACACACACACACCCATGCTGCAAGTACTTTTTTTTCAATTAAGATGCATTTTGAAAAGACTATTCCAAGGCAGAGAAGAGAAGCTGTTGGCATGTTTCAATGAGGGAAAATGAGAAGGGAGCTGTGGAACAGCTCGACAGACTGCTCATCGGAGAAGAAGGAAGCTTCTATGCCTTTTTATAGTCACGCTGGCCCCCTTACATCCCTGAAATATTCTCTCTCCAAAGTTTCAAAGGTAGGACTTGCTAAGCGGGCAGTCTTGAAAGGAAAGACTTGGAAACACCCTGTGTCTGCAACAGGACTTATCCATGCTCTGGTAAAGAATAGGGTATCTATATGTCCCTAACGAAGAAACTGAGCTGAAAAGCCATGATGACAAAGGCTTGCAAATCTATTTGCAACCTTGGGCCAAGCTCCCCAAGGCCAGCACTCTGAGCACTGCCACTTTGCCCTTTCTGATTTCCAAGGAATTAACACTCCCCCAAGTTCACCTACATGTCACTGCGGCCTTGGAGAAACAGTGACTTGGGGCTCCCTGCAAGAGACCTGATTCTTTTGATGCAGTGCTTGAGGAAATGTCAGGGAGCAGAGTGTGAATAATTATTTGCATCCCAGAGTGCCGCAGGCAGCTCAGCCCGCAGAAGCTGAGGCTTCCGAGGAGGCTGGGGACCCCTGTTTAGTTTTGAACTTAGCATGGGGGGTAGAAAGAGAGAAAGAGAGAGAAAGATCATTTCCCACAGAGCTGACAAATGCAGGGTTAAATAAAAACAGTGGTATCCGTGGAAGAACGGGGAAAGCACGCCGGCTCGAGCCTTTATTTCATGTTAATCACTCTTGTAGTTGCTGCAGCCTGAGAAAGACACATTTGTTATGCAGACAGTGTTCGTTGTCAAAGGCTGATCAAGAATGCAGGAGTGCAGCCACAAAATGAATTAGCTCTCTGGATACCAAATGGGAAAACCAATTCGAACCAGAGCATGGCACACGGGCTCCAGCAGGATTAAAATATACTAGGTGCGCATAAGAGCGAGCATTGTGACCACTGCTAATTATTTGCTATTTTTAGGACAGGCATTGAGAAAGCAAAGAGCTGGGAGAGGGGGAATGCGGCAACCCAACAACAGGGTTCATTCAGAACGCCGGGGGTTCACAGACCTCTGTCCGTGTCCACTTCCCATGCTCTAGAATGGCCTTTATTTTAAACTCAATAATTTTTCATTCATCCTCCTTATGAATGTTAGGAATGTCTGCAGTTCTGAGCACGCCACAAAAGAAGACCTGTGCTGTGCCGAGGGTATGAAAGCAAAGCAGTGTGAAAGCAAAGCTTTGCTGTTCCCCAAAGAGAAACACAACAGAAGGTCCCAATAAGGACACGGGGTCTTTTCTAAGTGGGCATCCACTGAGCCTGTCCACCAGGTGAGTTGGTCATTTTCTGTTGTTGCCTTGACTCACTTCTACATTCTTGGACTTCCAACCCTAATCTAAAGCTCTAGATTCCAAGCGTTTCAGCTGCCCTTGCACCAGGCTTATTGACAGGTAGATTACATTAGTTTTCCCCACTTGACATAAGGGCATTGTAGCTTCTAAGGCATGACCATAGTGCTATTGTAAAGTCAAGGAAAAGGTAGGGTACAGTGGCTCACGCCTTTAATCCCAGCACTTGGAGCTCCCAAAGTGCTGGGAGTAAAGGCGTGAGCCATCGCACCCTGCCTTTTGAGCTGCCTACACCTGAAATCCTGGTTTGGCTCTTGGGAGGATCAGGCAGGTGGATTGCTTGAGTCCAGGAGTTCAAGACCAGCCTCTGCCAACATAGTGAGATCCAGCCTTTACAAAAAATAAAAATAAAATTAGCTGGGTGTGGTGACATGCCTATAGTCGCAGCTTCTTGGGAGGCTGAGGCAGAAGATCACTTTAGCCCAGGAGTCTGAGGCTGCAGTAAGCTATGTTCATGCTATTGCACTCCAGCCTGGGCAACAGAGAGAGACCCTATCTCAAAAAATTAAAAATAAAAATAAAGTCAAGGGAAAGAAAACTCTCCATCTTTAAGTTCTATAGCTTGTTCTTGTATTTGTATCGAAAATGCCATGAAAAAGAAAAAAATGTAGATAAGATACATTCTTCTCTTTAAAACCTCAAAAATATTGGGCTTATTCAGAAAAGAAAAGGAAACAAATCCTTGGTATTTATATATATATGTATATGCACATATTGTATATATATATACACACATGTATACGTACACACATATTTCTTGAGCAGCATTACATATATATGTATGAATATATACATGTGTATATGTGTATATACATATATACACACACAAAGGATTGTGTGTGTGTGTGTGTGTATATATATATATATATATATATAATTCTTCTGAATTATCCATTTGAACTTTTAAGATCCCATCGAACCACACCATGTCTACACTACATAAGACATAATTTAGGCTCATAGACTTAAACTACAGAGTGTTTAAATGTATACATATATATTTAGATATAGATATAAAAATTTCAGCCAGTCAAGGCAGTGTATCACTAAAACAGCTTTATGGATTCTCACCAAACAAAGAAGGCAGGGGGTAGGCTCGTCCAATACAGCCTTCATGGCTTACATGGAAGAGATAGACAATCATTCCTCAGAACAGCCAAAAGGTTGATTTGCAATTGAGCTGCTTTGCACCTGAGTGAGTCTTCATCCAAGGCTTCAAGGTGGGTAGCAGCAGGAGCTCATTTGATCAATGATGGTGAATGAATTCCCCTAATTATCTCATCTCAGGATGAGAGGCTGGCTGGCTGGATAACATGTACACACACACCAGCACCACCACTAAACACAACAACCGGCCCGGCACAGTGGCTCACACCTGTCATCCCAGCACTTTGGGAAGCCGGAGACAGGTGGCTCATTTGAGGCCAGGAGTTCAAGACCAGCTTAGCCAACATGGTGAAACCCTGTCTCTACTAAAAATACAAAAATTAGCCGGATGTGGTCATATGCACCTGTAATCCCAGCTACTTAGGAGGGTGAGGCAGGAGAATCAATTGAGCCTGGTAGGTGGAGATTGCAATGAGCCGAGACCGCACTCCAGCCTGGGTGACAGAGGGAGACTCTGTCTCAAAAAGAAACAAAAATGAAAAGAACAAAAATGCAAGTAAGAGGGAGGACAGCATTATAATATTACCTATTAGGATGAAACACTATTCATTCTCCAAGCTACACACATACAACAACAACAATAGCAACAGCAACAAGAATCACACACCACACCAACAATCACATATCACATCATGGCATGACTTGGTAGTGAAAGGTATTCATTAATCAAATTTTTATGGGTCTGATATCTCAACACGTCCAGGTAATACAAATTTGGTTCATTCTCAAGGGATACACATCTATCTAAGAGGCCATGGGTCACCCATTACAGCACTCTTTTTTATGATCATTCCGACATGATGAATCTGTGTCACGTGATGATTTCTTGGGATAAAGTTGCATGCAATATTTCCAAAATGCTTTTTCCCTCCCAGTTTTGGACCCAGAGATGAAAGTATTAATGCATGGAAAAACAAGGAACCGGTGGGTTCCTGCCTCTCATTATCCTCTGGAGGAGCAAAAGTATGTTTTTGAGCTGCCTACACCTGAAATCCTGATTTGGCTTTTGATTTTGTTTTTGGATCAGAAGCTGCATGTTATAGACTAGCCAGAAGTCTCTTTCTGGAGAGTGAGTTTAAAGACTCCCAGTAAATCCCTTGCCTCCTTTTGTAAAGTTCCAGGGGAAATAATTCCACTAGGGAAGTGGTTCTCAGAGAGGGATCTTAGCAATGTCTGGGAATACTTTAGGGCTTTCAGAATTGTTGGATTGGAGGGACCATACCGGCTTCTGGTATGTAGAAGCCAGGGGATGTTGCTAAGTATCTTAAAATGTACACGACAGAGAATTATGCAGCCTATAGCATTACTAATGCCAAGGCTGAGAACTCTGTTCTTTTGGTGGTTATATACCTGGGCGGGTTGGGTCATACCTGACATTATTGTTGCCTGGATTTGGCGAACCTGGTGAAGAGAAATGCTTGTCAGAGTCCTTTTCTCAAGAGGATGTTTTTTCTGAATCATCCATATGAATATTTAAGAGCCTATAAAAACCACATCATGTCTGCCCTACCTAAGACATAATTTAGGCTCATGGACTTAAACCACATAGTGCTAGAAATGTAGACACTTTTCTTGGGAGCATGGATAGTATTGGGTACTCCTGGGTCCATGCCAGACCAGGAAATTCCAGTGCCTGAGTAGTTGTTTCTCCCTTTTCCGCTCTAAATACAAACCCTGCCTGTGAACAGTACAGCTCCATCCCTGGATACATTTTAAAACACATGTAATGGCCGGGCACGGTGGCTCACACCTGTAATCCCAGCACTTTGGGAGACCAACGTGGTGGATCACCCGAGGTCAGGAGTTTGAGATCAGCCTGGCCAACATGGTGAAACCCCATCTCTACTAAAAATATAAAAATTAGCTGGGCATGGTGGCGGGTGCCTGTAATCCCAGCTACTCAGGAGGCTGAGGCAGCAGAATCACTTGAAGCTGGGAGGTGGAGGCTGCAGCGAGCAGAGATCGCCCCACTGCACTCCAGCCTGGGCTACAGAGCAAGACTCCGTCTCAAAATAAAATAAAATAAATAAAACACATCTACGATTTCTGGCAATACTGGGCACATTGAACAATGGCCTCCACCATAGGATTGGCCTTCCCTGGCATCCAGTCTTCCAAAAATCCAACAGCTTGTCTAGAAGCTCATGAACAGTCATGTAGACGTGTTTAAAAATGTCTGAAAAGTGTCACTTGTAGGATCTTTAATTAATATATTTTCTCTGCTTTGTGTGAAATGAAGTGAGCCAGCATTTTCAAAGGAAGAGATTCAGTTGGTTCACCAGGAAATCTGAGTTTGCCTTATGAGAATGAGACTATTTCTCCATGATTTCTCTCATGCTGCAAGAATATGGGCATCTTTTTCAAACAAACTGGCCCAAGGTCCTGCACATGTTACCATCCCCACACCCTCGCACAGCAAACCAGGAGAAGCAGTGTCAGAGGTGCTGGAACCAAAGCGACTCCATCTTGAGTGAGGGCTAGGAAAATGGGGCTGGGACTTGCTGGGCTGCATTCTCAGGAAGTTAGGTATTCCTAGCCTCTAGATGTTCATGGTTAATAATGTTTAGTAAATAGACCCAGAATTGGGAGTGTCCTGATATCCTCATGTCTTGAGAAGAAGCATTGCTAATTTTGCTTTAAAGATGATAATAATACTGATTCTTACAGAATATAGTAATAAAGAAATTAATCCTTATCACAAACCCTTGTAGCAGAGCACATCTCCCCACGATCTTTTTTCATTCTATGCATAAACAAGTTTTGTTCCTACGGTGGACATATTTCTCCTCTTACTTTCAGAAATCGCCCTACTCTGTCTACGGAGTAGCTGTACTTTCACCACTTTACTTTCTTAATAAACTTGCTTTAGGTTTGCACTGTGGACTTGCCCTGATTTCTTTCTTGTGCGAGATTCAAGAACCCTCTCTTGGGGTCTGGATAAACACCCCTTTCCTGTAACGGAAGGATATACTGAACATTGAATTTTGTGAGCCCCAGGAAGGAGTACACACTCATCACCAGTCAATAATTAGGCAATGAACACGGGTGGTGATGTTTTCAATTTGTGAAAAATTATGAATGGGCTTTTAATTTGTGGAATATTGGAGATAACTGCACTTTTCCCATTAGGACTGATAAATGGATTGTTTTAGTCAGGGTTTTCCAGAGAAAACAGAACCAATAAGCTATTTATAAAGAGAGAGATATAAGAAGAGATTTATTATGGAATTTGGCTCATGCAGTTGTAGAGGCCAAGAAGTCTCAAATTCCACCATCTGCAAGCTGAAGAAGCAGAAAAGCCAATGGTATGATTCAGTCCAGGTTAAACGCCTGAGAATGAAGCGTGACAGTGTCCCTGGGTACAAGAAGATGGGTGTCTCAGCTCAAGAAGCGTAAGCAGATTTATCCTTCTTCAGCTGTCCTGTCCCATGCGGGCCCTCAATAGATTGGATGATGCCCGTCTACATAAGTGAGGGTGGATCTCTCTCTTCAGTCTCCTGATTTAAATGCTAATCTCTTCTGGAAGCACCCTCACAACACACCCCAAAATACATTTCTCCATCTGTCTGGGCATCCCTTAGCCCAGTCGAGTTGACACATAAAACTAACCACTATGTGAATTGTCTCTGGTATTTAGTTTAGATAGCCTCCAGCAGAAGCTTTACAAATGCATTCACATAAACATCTTCTGGTCACTGGATGATGTACACATCATTCAATTCTAATTAGGGCTTGTTATTCATTTCTTATATTTGGAAAGGGGGTGCAAATGTTGTTTGTGCTTTATGCTGCTTGGTTGTATGCACTGGATCATACAAACGGACATTATTGACACATCTTCATTCCCAGCGGCATAGATCCTGGGGTCAGGGCTGGCATCCCTCCAGAATTAGGTCTTACTCCTGGAACATGTCAATAAACTGATTTACTAGATCTGAGAGGGTGGAGAGTCTAAGGAAGGGAAAACAGCTCTGAAGCATTGGCACCATCAGCAATCTTTACCCAAGGTGAAGGAATTTCCTGTCCATCTTCATTATCCTACAAATTCTGTCCCACTCAGCATCTGTGAGGTATAGCCATGTCTTTAGTCTCTTTGACTTGAGAATGCTATTTCCTAGTCAACAATAATATAGACTTGCTTCCCACCGGTTGTCAAAATCCTCCTTAATGTATTGTCTATCCAAACATTGTCCTAATTACCCTGACTCCTTGGAATGCTGTTTTTGTCAGGTCAATGATTAATCTTCACAAGCTGCAGAGTGAAAATGAATGTGCAACCTGTGTAGACAAGTCTTTCATTTTCAACAAGATCATAAATACCTAAGAAGGTCTTTGTAGGGTAACAATTGCATACACCATAATGCACATGCAAGGATGGGCAAGGAACACAAAGACAAATTTAGGGAAAGAATTAAAGGCAAAACTCAAAGCCCTCATCCCCCACATAATCCAGTGCAATCACTACATGGCATCTTCAGCAAAGTCTAACCAGAACCTTAATCTTTCCACGACATTTTTTACATGATTTCCATAAATGACTAAATGTCATCCTTTGAACACATCAGTGAGTAATTCATTATTTCCTGATTTGATTTTATTCAATCACTGATAATTCCCTAAAGTGTGTTGTGTCTTATAGTCACCACTAGTTAGTTTTGGAAGTAGTTCTTTCTATACAACTGCCTACTTAAATGTACGGACTCAAACTACGTTGCATTACCTGTGATTTTATTTTGTTTTTAAGAATCTTCTATTCTGCAAATGCTTTACATATAGGTAAGAAAATCCATTAGCTAATTTCCTTCTACCCAGGGATTCATTTCCAAGAGATTTCCCATTTCAATGTTTGAATATTCTTCTTCAAATTATATTTCTTTTCTAATGGTTTTCATTTTCATAGAAATTGACACTTCTTGCACTTTAATTGTGTCATCTCCCAGGATGGCATTCCAATCTTACACATACTTTGCAGTTTTCCATTTCTTCCCATTAAAACATAATCATTAGGTAAGTTTACTATAAGAAAAAAAAACACTTTAAATAATTCTCTTATTTTATAAACTGGTGCTTTAACTTCATTTTTCCTAAATATGTTAACTCTCCTAAATATGTTCCAACAAGAAATGAGCAATATGGCAAACATATTACATAGTATGTTTTGCTTATATCTTCTCTATCTCCTATCACCACTACCAAAAAAATCCCAGTAACTTTATAAGGAAGGCATTTGACATGTAAAGACAAATTGGGCAACATCTGTTATAAACAGATATGGGTTTGATGGCAAGGCGTTTGTAGGGTCCTGGAATTCTTGCCCAATGTATACTTTCCTTTTTCAAGTTAATGAGAGGCTTTCTCTTCTACTTGCACTGAGGTCCTGTGTGATGGAACCTGAACATGCCATGCTCATTTTTCGTCTGAGAAATGACCCAGGTCATTTCTGTCTAAATTTCAACTATCATGTAAGGTCTCCACCAAGCCCAACCACCTTCAGAAATACTCAATGCACTGTTCCCTCTCCCTTTCAAAGCCTCATGGCATTGACTCTATAGGTCACTTGTGGACTCACTCAATAGTCGACTCAATGCCATTTCATTCTTCATTCACTTCTTCAATAACTGAATCATCAAGCTAGGTGCCCAACAGAATGCCTGGCACGAGGAACACAGAAGTGGGATAGACATACTCAGTCCTGTGTTCTTGGATTTTCCAGCCCTGAAGCAGAATCAGACCTTAGCAGAGAAACACACAGGGTATCTGTTTTTTAGTATCGTGAGATCCCACATGAAGAATAGTAGTATCTGAATTCAAGAGACCTGTCTTACACAGATCACAGCCCTCTGAGGAAAATTTTCAGCAGTTGCTCAAAACAAATAAAAATGAAACAAGAAGAAAAGAAGAAAAGAAACCCCCTGAATGAATGCTGTCTGTTATTTTGTATAGAATCTCTTTCTTCTGCAATGGCATCCACTCTTTTGGGGCATTGTGTTGGTAACACGTCTTAGTTCAGATGTCAGATATTTCGATTCTTTTGCTACCTTGCATCTTTGCATGTTCAGACTTCCCAGTAGTTTAGGAGTGCACATTTCACTCTTCTCAAGCATTAGATTAAAGTATCCAATCTGCTTGAAAATTTGGGCATCTCTCATGCACCCATCCATATTACCTTTACTGTCTCTTTTTGTTTATAGCTGGCATTGAATTATATCCATCATACCCCTGGGATTTGTTCCACAGGATCTTATAAAATAGTCCACCACCACATTCTATATCTTAGAAAGTCAATGGAAACTGGTTCTATTTCTTTCAAAACCCATGTTTGTTTGTTTATTTGTTTTCAATATTTTCCTCTGGGAAGCATTTCCAGAGATCCTCCAATCCTTCATGTTCAATCTTGAATATTTCTTTCTCCTCTCTCTCTCTCCCCTGTTTCTCTTAGGTTGATTTTTTAATACATTGGAAGATTTTAACAATGCCCACCACCTTGTCACTGGTTAAATCTCCCATGATTCATGAAGTCTGTGATTTCATCTCAGTAGAGCAGAACTCCGAAATGATTTGAGGGCTACTCAAAAATCCATTAAAAATTAACCAAGGAATAGTCAGAATCTTGAATACCTAAAAAAAACCCCACAATATCCATTATGACAAGAGAACATAAAATTCCTTCCTTCTATTCCCCTCAAAACATGTGCCCTTTAGACTTTGGACTAGCTGCTAAATAGAAGCTGAAACATCTGTGTCTCTGCTGTTGGTAACTATGTGCATGGGTACAGATCACCCAGCAAAATGCATTGCATGCCAATCTCTATTTAGGCAGACACCCAAGGAAGAGGGTCATTGCTATGCCATTGTCGAAGACAATTTTCACTTTTCTCCGTCTCTTGTCACATTGTGTTTTGTTTTTGTGCTTTCTGTGCTGTAGAATATTATTTTTTTAAAATTTGGTGGCATTAGTGCTGAATCCAATCCAATTGATAACAATCCTTCATGTAACTGTAGGTAATTATCTTTCCCTGGCACATTTTCCACAATTTCCTGGTGTTTTATAGCACAATTACTTGGGACCAAAATTTGGAACATAATTTCTTATCTGTTCAGGATGGACACTGTGGTCATTAATTACTTTCTTTAAATACTAATTGACTTTTATACTTGAACTTATTATATACATATGGGTAAATTGTTTGCTTTTATTGTTAAGCGTTGAACTCAAGGATTATCTTTGTAGTCACTGCCAAAGCTTGTAAAAATATACATTTATGACTGTCTAAAGCAACCAATATAATTTCTGACACTTTGGCCTAGTAATTTGTTGTCCTAAAGCCTCTGCTTATTAAAGAAAATACTAATTAATATATAACCACAATTTTTATGTTCTTCTATTCCATAACAAAAGATTTCCACTGATAATTGTTCAAAGTGTGGGGGGGAGGACAATGGAAAATGATAGATGACGTTTAACAATTTTTTAACTTTATTGTGGTGTAGAAGCAGATACACTCAGTAGAAACCATACCTCGATCACCCATGCAACCAATCTGTTTTTCACTTTCAGGACAGTATTCAATAAGTTACATAAAAAATTCAACATTTTATTATAAAATAAGCTTTGTGCTAGATGATTATGTGCAACTGCAGGCAAATGTAAGTGTTCTGAGCAAGTTTAAGGTCACCTAGGCTGAGCAATGTTTGGTACGATAGATGGATCCAATGCAAGTCTCGATTCATGATATTTTCCACTGATGATGACAGGATGTAACTCTATCACAAACTGAGAAAGGGCTGGGGGTGCTGGCTCACACCTATAATCCCAGTACTTCCAGAGGCCAAGGTAGGCGGATCCCCTTGAGCTCAGGATTTCCAGACCAGACTGGACAACATGGCAAGGCCCTGCGTCTACCAAAACATACAAAAAAAAAGTAGCCAGGTATGGTGGCATGCAACTGTGGTCTCAGCTACTTCGAAGACTGAGGAAGGAGAATTACTTGAGCTCGGGAGGCGGAGGTTGTGGCGAACTGAGATTGTGCCACTGCACCTCCAACCTGGGCAACAGAACCAGACTCAGTAGGTCATGACTCATTCCAAAGGGGTCCTCCCTATACCCAGAATAAAGAAATGTCCTCTCTTGAAGACACAGGGAGGACAAGATGAATCTGAACAAACAGGCCTTGTTACATTTCCTCCCAATTTACTCTTATTAGATCCCCACCGCGGTTTGTCCAGTTACATACTTCTACATAACTGTTCCCACTTATCAAACCTAAGCATTAAAAAAGGCCAGTTTTCCCTGTTTCTTTGGGGCTTTGTTTCTGCAGGTTCCCATGTAACGTAAAATTTACATTAAATAGATCTGTCTGATTTTTTCTTGCTAATCTGATTTTTGTTATAAATGTCTCAGCCATGAACCTTGCAGTGGGTGAAAGTCTTTTCTTTCTTACACACGCAGATGTGAAACTAGGACTTAGAATTGCATGTGGTTAACTTAGCATTGCCAGCAGTAACAGCCTGGAGAGAGAAAGCTGAGGGGGTAGGCCTATCTGACAGGAATGAAACTGTCTTAGTCTGTCTTGCTGCTATAGCACTCACCTTGGACTGAGTAATTTATAAAGAGTAAAAATTTATTGCTCACAGTTTTGGAGGTTCGAAGACCAAGATTAAGTGGCCAGCAGACTTAATGTCTGGTAAGGGCTGCTCTCAGTTCCCCAAATGGTGCCGTGTAGCTGTGTCTTCCAGAGGAGACAGATTATTAGGTTGGTGCAAAATTAATTGCAGTTTCTGTCATTGAAAGTAGTGATGAAAACCGCAATTTCTTTTGCACCAAGCTAAAATGTCCTCACATCATAGACGGGACAGGAAGGGAGAAAAGGGATAAGTTTGCTCTGTCAAGCCCTATAAGGGTTCTAATCCCCCTCCATGAGGATGGAGCTCTCATGACCTAATCACCTCCTAAAGACCCCCATCTCTTAATACTATTGCTTAATAGTGTCACTAATTAGGAATTAACTGAACGTTAATTGGGAATTAAGTTTCAACATTAATCTTGGAAAGACACAAAGATTCAAACCACAGCAGGAGTCAGGATGGAATGCATTCAAAGTACACATAAAAGGATTAGAGTCCCGATGACATGATGCTTCTTCAACCAACCTTGGTCAAGCAAGGCTGAGCAATACAGAATGTAGTTTCATGTCCTTGTCACTTTACCTGCATCCCTGCTGGTAAAGACCACCATCTGCAGTAAAAGCAGCTTGCTGCTTGCATGCCCACTCCCAAAGCTCTTAACCCCTGCCATGGCTAATGCCTGTTCAGACAGAGGCAAGAAAAGACGGTAAAGATTGTTATGAGGAATAGAAAACAAGTTGATAGGGAAGGAAAGGGCGGGGGCATGCTTAAACCCTGGAAATCTCAGAAGTTTCCAACTTTTGGGGCTGTGTAAAGTGCTGGATGATGCCTGCCTACAGTGGATTGCATTACAGGAGATGAACCCTGTGGTTTGCGACCTGACCTGAATACTCATCATGGCCAGTAAACCTACATGACTTCTCCTCTAGGGGGAGATATTTATTAAACTGGTGAATAAGGAAATCTATTGGCTTAAAGGAAGACACCATCTCTATCTTCCAAGGCTTTACCTTCGGGTTTTGCTATGTTGGCCAGACTGCTCTTAAACTCCCGACCTCAGGTAATTCACCGGCCTCCACCCTCCGAATTGCTGGGATTACAGACGTGAGTCACCACACCCAGCTGAAAATACTTTTTAATATATTTATTCTTTAAGCTTTTTCTATCTGTAATTTTTTTCTTTACTTTTTAAACTTTTTTTTTTTTTAAAGACTTGAAATTGGCTGGACCTTAAATATATCATTTGATGTAATGGGACCCCACTGTGTATGCACTTTCCCTCCTTCTGATTTCCTACTAAGTATTATCCTTCCTACTCCCATCTCTCTCCCCTCCATCAGTGAACTTGTAGCTATCAATGGAAAAGACTATGGAAATACTGGAGTTATTAGCTACAGCCAGGAAAAAACTAGCTGTTTTGACGAAACATTTCTTCTTTACAAAAGCTGGTTTAAAAAGCATATTTGTATTCATATAGGATTCATAATATAGTCATGCATTGCTTAACAATGGGAACACATACTGAGAAATGAGCATTAGGATACAAACCTAGATGTGATGACATGCAACACACCTAGGTTATGTGCGATTAGTCTACTTCTCCTAGGCTACAAGCCTGTACAATATGTTACTGTACTGAACACTGTAGGCAATTGTAACACAATAGTATTTATGTATCTAAACATATTTAAACATAGAAAAGGTACAGTAAATACATGGTAAGAAAGATAAAAAATGGTTCCCCTACATAGGGCATTTGCCGTGAATGGAGCTTGTAGGACTGGAAGTTGTTCTGGGTGAGTCAGTGAGTAATGAGTGAATGTGAAGGCCTAGGACACTACTGTACACTACTATAGACTTTATAAACACTGTACACTTAGGCTACATTTAATTTATTTAAAAAACATTTTTCTTTCTTTAATAATTTTTTTTTTTTGAGACGGAGTCTCACTCTGTCGCCAAGGCTGCAGTGCAGTGGCGCAATCTTGGCTCACTGTAACTTTCGCCTCCCGGGTTCAAGTCTCAGCCTCCCAAGTAGCTGGAATTACAGGCACCTGCCACTACACCCAGCTAATTTTTGTGTTTTTAGTAGAGATGGGGTTTCGCCATGTTGACCAGGCTGGTCTCAAACTGCTGACCTCAGGTGATCCGCTACCTCGGAGCTCCCAAAGTGCTGGGATTACAGGCATGAGCCACCGTGCCCGACCTCTTTCTTTAATAATAAAATATCTTAACTTCTTACCTTTCTGTAACTTTTTTACTTTATGAACTTCTTAGTTTTTTTTTTAGCTTCTTGACTCTTTTATAAAAACATAGCTTAAAACACAATCACATCATTCAGATGTGTGAAAGGACTTTTTTATATCTTTATTCTATAAGCTTTTTCTATCGTTGATTTTTTCTTTTACTTTTTAAACTTTTTTTTTTTAACTAAAACACAAACACACAACTTTGTCTAGGCCTACCAAGGATTGGGATTGTCACTAAGCAACAGAAAATTTTCAGTTCCATTATAATCTTAGGGAATCTGCATCATGTATGTGGTCTGTCGCTGACACAATGTTGCGATGTGGCTCATGACTGGAATTGTATTTCACTTTGCTCTTTAGTTGGGGATCCTTTGTAAAGTACCGTGAAGGGTCTGAAACTTCATCCTAGTTTCAGGCTAACAAGTCAGACTGCTAGAGCTTCACTGATGGTGGCAGAATACACAAATCCCTCTGGGTCAGAGACAAAGGACGGTTTCTACACACAGTAATAGCAGTAGACAGAGTAGCCGTGTTTGTGCTGGTTTCCTGAACTCCAGTCCCCAACATTATCCTGGGGCCTGTGTAAAGTGATGCATAATGCTTGCCTACAGTGGATTGCATTACAGGAGATGAACTCTGTGCTTAGGGGAACCCTATCCCTAATACTTATTGTGACCAGTAAGCCTACACCACCGCTCCTCTAGGGGAGATATTTATTAAAATGGTGAATAGAGGAAACCTACCATTTGGCTTAAAGGAAGACACCATCTCTATCTTCCAAGGCTTTTACCTTAACGCACATGCTCTAAAAGGATGTCCGCAATACAGGCTGTCAGCGCCTCTGGTTGCAATACAGACAGAAACGCAAGAGATACAGGAAAAACTGCTTCCTTATATTTTATCTATTGGACTCCTTTAATAAATAAGCAAATGACTTAGAGGTATAACCAATCGAGTATATACCATGTCAAGCTGTGATACAATGATTATCAGTCCTCCTAGAGAATGGAGTGAGAAACTCGTCATGGGTGAGTCTCA
The DNA here is from genome assembly GCA_036589455.1 of Ateles fusciceps. Taxonomy (NCBI): domain Eukaryota; kingdom Metazoa; phylum Chordata; class Mammalia; order Primates; family Atelidae; genus Ateles; species Ateles fusciceps. Next base: position 245,430 of record JAZHEH010002960.1, on the reverse strand, counting down.
TCCCTTGAAATTAGGCCTGTAAACTTATGCACATCAGCAGATTTCACTGCAAGTTGAGAGCTTTCCAGCGCAATCCCAAAGAAATTGATCCTTGGGACAATTTAGCAGCTTTCCATTGTGAGTCATCCTGGCCATCTGAATTGTGAAATTAACTGCAACCATAACCTCCTTGAAAAGAAGTGAAGTGCAGTGATTCAAAACCATTAGCAACCCCAAACCCATGTCTTATTCACTGCACTAGTGCCTGCTTTCTGGACCGTAAGAAGGCCCCAAGTGGACAGCCATGATTGACTATGCCTATCAAATGTGACACCTTGCATATCACTAGAGATGCACAAAGAATGGAAATTAATAAGAGTTTGCTTTAATTGGGCTCTGTGCAGGTGAGTACAAGTCTTTATGAGCAAGTGTTTGTTGGCAAGCCCCTTTATTATGACTGATTATTTGTGGCTGAAGTTATTACTTAAAGGAAATCAAATTATGGCTGAGGAAGCATGCATAAAAGGAAAGATCAAAGTTTCCTGGCCAGTAGGGTAAAGCACAAACATCCTAAAGTGTTTCCTCCATTGAATACTTCCACAAAGCTATTATCTCAACATGCCTACTGATGGCATATAGAATTTTGTAAATAATTCACTTTGAAACAAATTATGTATTTTAGTTTATATCTGCTAGAATCACTGGATAGTCCAATTCTTTCTAGATTATATACTTATGTGCATGTATATTTGTTTATGTTTGTAACCTAAAACAGAATAAGAGAGAAAAAAGAGAAAGAAAAACAGAGAAAGAGTGACGACACAGAGAGAGAAGGCTAAGAGAGAGACATGTATGTTAATAAAAAACAGGACAAGAAATGACATCACTTGATCATTTTTTAACATTATTTACCTCATCTGAGTTTTAAGAACAAAATAGAGCACTTATAAATGGATGAAATGGAACCAGAAAATAAAAAATATTTAACCAGATTGCTGGAAATGTTCATCATTGTAGTCTCTGTTGAGTACATGCCAGATAGTATAATTTGTGATGCGTCTGACAGAAACAATTTGAACTCTATTTGGTTTAAAGAAATAATTTTCAACCTAAGTGAAAAATTAACAATAGAGGAGAAAAAACAAATTGTTAAATTTAAAAAAGAACTATGTTGGAAAAAAAAGAAACTGATAAATTAAGAGGCTGCTGTTAGGGTACATGTGTAACTATGATCACTGTAGGAAATGGAATTGCTAATATTGGTGATGGTATCAAATTATCGAGAAAATCATTAGGCCACATAGAATTGAAAATTCTAATAAAAATGATCTGTTTTTGGCTCCCAAGTGAGAACTGAGAGTATCAGTCCTTAATCATTATAGCATCTGGCTCTAAAATGCCCCCAACAGTCCCTGCCCTTTGTAATGCATATCCTCATATAGTCCTCACCTACATTGTATCCAGGTTGGTTTATTGAATCAATAAAATATTATTGTTTGCATAATAATGGTACATGACTCCTGCAGCTAGGTCATAAAGAGATTATGGTTTCTGTCTTGCTCTCTCTTGGGTCATTTATCCTGAAGAAAGCTGGCAGCCATCTTGTAAGGACACTCAAGCAGCTCTATGGAGAAGGCTGCATGGTGAGGAACTGAGGTCTTCTTCCAATAGACAGCAAAAAACTGAGACCTCCAGATAACAGCTACATAAATGATCCATCTTACAAGTGGTTTCTCCTGCCCCAGTCAAGCCTTTGACATCAGCTCCAGATGACATCTTCACTGCAATCTCATGAGACGCCTGAGCCATAAATACCAAGGTCAGCCACTACAGGATTACTAAGTCACAGACAATGTGACAAAAGAAATGTGTGTTGTTGTAAGCCATTACATTTTGGGTTTTTTCTTCCACAGCATTAGATAACTAATACAATCCCCAATGCCATCTTTCACATTGGGAACAAGATGAAATTATGATGATGATAGCTGAGGTGAAAAATTTCAACATCTTTTGACATTGACATCAATGAAATTTGTATCAACAATGTTGATCTGACTACTTTAATAACTAATTAAACTACATTAATAATTATGCATAAGAAACTCAACAGCTGGCCCAATCCCATTCTTCCAAATATTATAGCCAATGTGTTATGCGTTAGTCTGTTCTTGCACTGTTAATAGCTAATAAACACATACCAAAGACTGGGTAATTTATAAAAGAAAGAGGTTTAATAGACTCACAGTTCCACATGGCTAGGGAGGCCTCACAATCATGGCAGAAGGCAAAGGACAAGCAGAGGCACATCTTACATGGTGGCAGGCAACAGAGCTTCTTCAGGGAAACTCTTGTTTGTAAAACCATCAGATCTCATGAGACTTATTCACTACTATGAGAACAGTATAGGTGAAACTACCTCATGATTCAATTATCTCCACCTGGCCCCACCCTTGACACATGGAGATTATTACAATTCAAGGTGAGATTTGGGTGGGGACACAGCCAAACCATATCATGTTACAATGCATACTCTCTTCCAAATGAAAGTACTGCAGTATAAAATATTTTTATTTTTTCATCATTCTAAGATGTCCATGTTCACATTTGGAAAAAAAGGTAAAAGAAAGGTAATTAAGGGGGAAAATGATGCCCCACAGATATTAAAGTATATTTTAAACCTATTCTAATTAAAACAGTTTGGTTCTGTTTCATGGAGTATAAGAATATCTGATATATAACTCTTTATAATAAAGCAGAAAAAATCAGAACAACTTGTGTCCACCAGTAGAATAATAGTTGAGTAAAGTATGGTATATTCTTTCAATTAAATATCATGCAAGCATTTAAAAGAATCATCTCAGTATAATTGTAGAGCAATCTCTAAGTGATCTTTTTTTTTTTTTTCTTAAAGACAGGATCTCACTCTGTTGCCCAGCCTGGAATGCAATAGTATGATCATAGCTCACTGCAGCATAAAACTCCTGGACTCAAGCAATCCTCCCACCTCAGCCTCCCCCAGTAGCTGGAACTGTAGGTTCACACCACCATGACCAGCTAATTTTTTCTTTTTCTTTTTTTTTTGTAGAGAGACAAGGTCTTGTTATATTGCCAAGGGTGGCCTGGAACTCATGAGTCTAAAGTAATCCTCCCACCTCATCTCCCCCAAAGCTTTGGGATTACGGGTGGCATGAGGCACCATGCTTAGCCCAAGTGATCTCTTTATGTGACCAAAATAAGATGCAAAACAGACGAGATATGATATGTGGTTAATTGCTAAACTTTAACCTTCATCCTTTAAAACGAGTTCTTAAGTTCACAGTGATGTAGTAGAATTTCTTCTTTACTATGGCATTTGATTCTAATTTGCCTGAAGGATTTAGAGGAAGTGTGGACTCATGACTCATTTGTGTAGTTGTTAGCTGGAAGTCTGTTTTTCACTGAAAAACCAAGTATTTTAGAAAGAATTTAAAATACTCTTGGCTAAGCTTGCAAAATAAATACATGAAGGTATTTTAAGATTAAATCTCAATATTTAAAACACAATTTGGAGGGCTTTAAAAAATTCTTTATTTCTATATATTCAAACATATTACCAAAATGAAAGATAAACAGCGTTTTTAGCTATCAATCCAGGCCTGGGAAAAGCAGAGGAAGACTATTTATTTTTTCAAAAACTTAATAGGAAGAGACAAAAGTTGAATATACATTGGTAAAAAGCAAAATCTTATCACTACTCTATCAAAGTTCAAAGCTGAGGCAGGCGGATCACCTGAGGTCAGGGGTCCAAGACCAGCCTGATCAACATGGAGAAACCCCGTCGCTACTAAAAATACAAAATTAGCCGGGCATGGGGCACATGCCTGTAATCCCAGCTACCAAAAGGCTGAGGCTGGAGAATCGCTTGAACCTGGGAGGCGGAGGTCGCAGTTAGCCGAGATCATGCCATTGTACTACAGCCTTGGCAACAAGAGTAAAACTCTTGTCAAAAAAAAAAAAAAAAAAAGGGCTTTAACACTGTGATCCACAAATTGCATTTAGATCATCCTGTTACTATGACTTTGGTAACCAACCCAGTATAAAACTTTTTTTTCTTCTAGTTAGTTTCCCAAGAAAGATGAAATTAGTATCTATTTTAGAGAGTACTATCAAGGAAGACAAGGTTTTCTTTGTTGAAGTCTCCAAAACCCTAACAGACGTGAGCTACTTAACTAATATGTTGCATCAGTGATAAATTAGAATACAACAGGAAGAACTGTATTTTATAGACATCACAGATGCAAAAACTGGTCTGGCAATTAAAATCACCAGATAATGGATTACATTTTCCTCTTTCAGATTCTAGTCCACACTGAGACTTTGAACTAGTCCTCCCCAGTCCTGCCTTTCAAAATATTGAATAATGAATTTCAAATTCTAATATTCTTATCTCCCTCATGCGACCAAATTGCCATAAATCTGTATCCCCTGCTATGTTTATCTAACAGAAGAAAACTCTCCATTCTCATTAGATAAGAAAAATGAAAGAAAATGACACCCACGACCAACGGTTCTTAATATTAGTTCTTTAGGATGGCAATTAGTTATTACACTTAAAAAGGGGCTACTGGCTCTAGGTAGAAATCCAAAGTGTTGGTTCCTCTGATTGGCCCCTGCTAACTCTTTTAAAATCCACATATTTTGTTCTCTGCAGTGTTTCAGTTCTCACCAGCACTCCCATTTCCAACCACTTAAACTTGATTTTCCACTGTTAGGTGAAGGACCCTTGGACAACATTGCATTACTTTCAGTGAACACTAAATTTTATCTAATTCAGCAAGCAGGCCTCTGTTAATTAGGCCTCCGAGCATGAGTGATGGCAAACATCTCCTCTCACTGTCACTGATCGATATTCACAACTCAAGCCATTCTAGTGGTCAATTTCTTGGGCTTCTGAGTAAGAAAGAGGGTCCTATTCTTGTTAACAACCTAGACTTGCCTAAAATTGCAATTTGCTCCCAACTTGCCCGCTGAGTCCACCGGCTGCATACAAATAGCATGTCTCCCTCTCTTCGTCTTCATCTTCTGACTGCAAGAACTGCCAGAGGGGGAAAGAATGCTCCCTGCCACCACCTCAAACGCCACTGGTGCCTTCTAGTTTTGAGTCTGATGGATGGAGGACTCAGCCTGCTGACAGAGCCCGCAAAGATTTGCTGTTTGATCCCAGGGAAGCAAGCCTTGTTTGATGATGCCCCCAGGAGAATTAAGTACACGGAGCCTAATTTAATGTAATACTGCTCTGCAGCTACTTAAAAAGAAAAGAAAAGGATATTAAAAGCCCACACAATTTTGTTTCCTTCCGGTTGGCTGCAAAGAGCCCTCCATCCAATAACTTTGGGGCCAAATACAGCCTGTGCCAAGGGTTTAAAAATCCACACCCCTGTGCTATGTGGCAGACCCCAGTTTCTCCTGGAAGATGGATAAGTCGTCACAGCTGACATTTCTGTCTAGAAAGCAATGCAAAGAAACATCGTCCTAAACTGCATGAAATATAGTGTTTCTCGGTCACTTACAGAACCTATGACTGCTGGCTGAGCAAAGGAGTAGTATTCAGAAAAAGTGGAGGAGGTGAGGGGAGAAAGCTAATGCTAGCGGGGTGGAACGTGTCATTGTTCATTTAGATTGCTTTTATTTTCAAAACAAAATATAACCAGTCGGAGGTCAGTCTCCCCCACTCCCCACCCCCCTACATACACACCTTCCTTGTGCCTAAGTGCATTACAATAGGTGATTTTCTTTTTAAGGTCTAGCTTGTATTCTTGTGGCTGCCTGAATCTTGCCAAAGGGACTCTTTTCTAAAAAGAAGAAACCCCAGTTGTAATATTCCCCATTGCTGGTTAACATGCATCTCTTTGTAATAAATTTTAAATATGCAAAGGCCCTTTTCTGTGCACTCCTAGCTAAGGTAAGCCCTGTTAGTAGGTGCCAGTGTGTGCCTCTGGTGGTGAATTTGGCTTCAAAGAGAGGGAGGAGCGAGATGTGTTGGCTGCCTGTCAGAGAGCATGACATAAAAGGAACCAAATACAGGAGTAAATGGAAAGTTTTAGGGTGAGTGAAGGCAACACTGAGTGTTACTAATGCAGTATCTTTTTATCTTTTCCTGAGCTCTTATGATGAGCAAAAGACCAGAAATGTGTTCTCCCACCAGGATGGTTCTTATGGGTGTATATTTACTCCAATAGTAACATTTATCTCTGTAACAATAGGAGTTAGCCTGTGCTTCATAGTTTTCATTTTACAAAGCTCCATTGCTTCCACTATCTGACTTGAGCCTACGGCAGTCTTACAAAAAAGGTAAATTATCCTATTCCCATTTTACAGGAGGAAAACTGAGGCTCGAAGAGGATGGACAAATAGCCGCACCCTCCTAAGACCATGAAGAAGAAGAGAGGAATTAACCCCAACCTGAGATCAGATCTGTGAACCTCATTGTGTCTTAACTTTCCTCCCTCTGTAGCATGGGCATCGTAATGCCGGCCAATGGGAGAGATGATGCATCCCCATTTTACAGAGAGGAAAACTGAGATACGGAGCATCTAAGAAAATTGGTCCAGACTGTGTAAGTGGTGTGGCACATGTAATTTGGCTCTAGCCTCTAAGTTGCTAGCATCCATAGTAGAGTCAATGAAAGCAGATTCTAGGAGAGAGAATAGATGGGGGGGTAAAGTCTGTGGGAAAATAGTAACATAACTAGAGCTGGAGGGCCAGGCGCAGTGGCTCACACCTGTAATCCCAGCACTTCGGGAGGCCCAGGTGGGTGGATCACCTGAGGTCAGGAGTAGGAGACGAGCCTGGGCCACATGGTAAACCCCGTCTCTACTAAAGATATGAAAAATTTGCCAGGCCTGGTGGCAGGCACCTGTAATCCCAGCTAATTGAGAGGCTGAGGTGGGAGAATCACTTGAACCCGGGAGGGGGAGGTTGCAGTGAGCAGAGATCTTGCCACTGCACTCCAGCCTGGGCAAAATCTTTTATTTTTGAGACAAAAAGACCAAGACATTTTAAAATAAATAAAATAAAATAAAAGTAAGTAGAGCTGGAGAGCCCCAGGCAGGAGCCATGACAGCATCAGAGGCCATGACGAGACCCTTGCATTTTGTCCTTCAGCTGATGGAAACCCATGCAACCTTCTTGATGCTAATCAAAATCTACCTTTGTAACCCATAAGTATCACACAACAACAATAATCAGACAACCAATGAGGAAAGCTACATTAGAAGAGGAGACAAGTTGATGAGATATTTACATCCAATTGCATTGGAAGTGCTTAAGAAATCCTTCAAGAAAAACAAGTGGAAAATATGGACTAAGACAACACTGACATGAAATACATTTTTCAGCATTTAGCCGATAAATACATCACGCTTCCAAACCCATCACCACTTCTAAAACATGCCCTTTGCATGTAAGCTAGTTTTAGCATGAAAAGAAAGATAGCTTAGTGACTGCAGGAGGGAAAAAAGTGTCTTTATTAAAAAAAAAAAAAAGACTGCCTTGCAGGGATTCAACCTTATCTCAAATTTGCCTCTTATGAATGTGGTAATTCCCAAAATTTTGATAAATGATTTACATATCTCCGAGTTTGACACATTTCCTCAGTAGTGAAGAAAACGGCACTATCCTATTTTACAGCACTGAGGAATTTACAACACTGAAAGATAAGAAAAATGGGCCGGGGTGTGTGAGACTCATGAATTAACAGTCTGCATTGATCAATTCTCCAGATAATTGCACAACCCCTCATGTCACTTTGTACAGGGATAGCTTCAAGGTAAGGAATATCAATGCCTTTTTTTTGTGCTATTTTAATTATAGTTGCAAAAATTTTATTCCTAGGCCAACATATGGTAATTTAATTCGGGGGTGGGGTGGACTGTTTCTATTAGTTCAACATTAAAGTTCATTTTTTCATTGATTGTTTTGATGTTATATGCAGTACATGCGGTATAGACATTTAGAAAAGGATGGTATTGTTTGAGCTGATGGGATCTCAAAAGCTCCAAAATTAATGGCATATCTGAGAAAAGGAATTCTGTGAGCAGGAAATGCACACATGCAGGCACCAGGCACATGCATGTATCTACACCCTTGCTGGAAATTAACGGAAGAATCCTGGTCATCTGATGCTTCCTGCAGAACCATAACTTTTGATTCCTGTTTCCACTATTGTTGACGTCCTCTCACAGCTGTAAGGACTTTGGCAGCTTCTAGTAAAGGGAGCACAAACCTGAAACTCGTAGACACAGTTCTATTCTGTGTTTTGCTTTGAGGTCTTCAAAAAGATACTTAACTTCACAAAAGCTGAATTTCCTTACCTATGAAGTATCAATCATCCTTTCTGCCTCTTCAAACTTATAGTGCCTATTGAATGGTAGGGGAAAATATGTGCTTTGGAAAGGGAAGAATCTCATTGACAGTTTAACAAAAAGTGCTGGAGATCCTCAAGATCTTGATTCTGCATTCTTTATAGCGTTGTGTAGAGGGGATTGTCTTCTGAGTGTCAATCTGCAGAAAGCTCAAATATGTGGAGTCTGTGCAGGCTATTCTTCCTCCTTGATTCCCAGGAGATCCTCTTCTTTAAAGGATGCTTGGCCTCCGCATGGTTGTCGATCTCTCCCAGGCACAGCCACCTTCACTCTTTGAACTCAGGATTTCTCAATCTTTGCACTACACACACTTGGAGCCAGGTAATTCTTTCTTTGTGCGAGGTCATTCTTTTTGGGGCATGGGGGATGTGCAGTGTAGGGTGTTTAGAACACTGCTGGCCTCTGTTCAGGTGGTACCATTAGTACCCACTCAGGTGTGATAACCAACTTCTCCACCAGTTGCCAAATGTTCCCTGAGGGCAAAATCATCTGTATTTAAGAACCACTTACTGAATTCATGAACTGTCATTTCCTATGCATGCAGTACTGTTAGGGGCTGAGTAGACAGAGCCAAACTGAACCAATTTTGTTTCTGTCCTCACAGTCTAGGGAGGAGAAAGGCATCAAACTAATGAATTGCAGAGGTTTTTATACATGGCAAATTAGTATAAGGTCTGTGGACCTCAGTATACGATACTATGGGGAGAAATTGAGAGGGGTCTCATGGCTGGTAAAAAAAGACTTTTCTGAGGAAGGCTGGGCATGGGGGCTCATGCCTGTAATCCCAGGATTTGGGAGGTTGAGGCAGGAGGATTGCTTGGGCCAGGAGTTCCAGACCAGCCTGAGCAACATGGTGAGACCTCATCTCTACAAAAAATACCAAAAAAATTAGCCAGGTGTGGTGGCATGCACCTGTAGTCCCAGCTACTCTGGGAGGCTGAGGCAGGAGGATGGTTTGAGCCTGGGAGGTGGAGGCTACAGTGAGCTGTGATTATGCCACCGCACTCCAGCAAGACCCTGTCTCTTAAAAAAATAAAAATAAAAAATACAAAGAGCTCCTTGAGGAAATGGTACTAGATTATTGCAGGGTAAGTAGAAGTTCCTGAAGAAGAAGAAGAGGTGAGGGGTTAGGTACAGCCAGAGGACTGCCTGCATGAGGGTCCTAAGGGCAGAGAGACCCACATAGGATGAAAAAGTATCAAAGTGTCTGAGTCCCAGAGTACAAAGAGGGGAAGGGCATAAGATGAAGCCAGAAAGGATGCTGGGAGCCAAAACCAACAGGTTTTATTTCTTTTAGAGACAGGGTCTTATTCTGTCATTCAGGCTGGAGTGGCATGATCATGACTCACTGCAGCCTCAACCTCCCAGGCTCAAGTAATCCTCCCATCTCAGCCTCCCCAATTGCTGGGATCACAGATGTGCACTGCCACATCTGGCTAATTTTTTTTATTTTTTGTAGAGATGGGGTCTTGCTATGTTGCCCAGGCTGGTCTCAAACTCCTGAGCTCAAGCAATCCTCCCACCTTGGCCTCCCAAAGTACTGGAATTACAGGCATGAGCCACTGTGTCCAGCCTAGGAGAGGAGTTTTGCACAGCAAATCATGTTGTGAATTTTGTATTCCATTTCAAGTGCCATGATGGACCAAGGGTGATGTTTGAGCAGAATAATTTCATGACGGAGAGACACATTTAAACGATCATTTGGAATGCCAATTAACACGCAGATTGTGAAGGGGAAAGAATAGAAACAGAAAGCCCCAATATGAAGGTTTCTGTAGTAAAAATGGTGGGACAAATTGGCGCTTTGCATTACAGCAGAAACAGTGGGAATGGACAGAGATAGGACAGAGAGACGTCTACTAACCCTCTGGCAAGTGTGACCATCTCTTCCCAAAGGTGTGATTTGCTTTTTCAACACTCCTGGGTACTTGTTACTCATGCACTTACCATTGACATTGTGCCATTTATTTGGTGACTATCTGAATTTTTTTTTTAGCTTTCCTAAGCATCCTCTGGCAACATCTTGAATCCAAAACTGGGGGTTCTTTTGAGAGTACACTCGGTGAAATTTATTATTTTTATTTATGAATTTATTTTTTGAGAGTGTCTTATCTGTCACCTAGGCTGGAGTGCAGTGGCATTATCATGGCACACTGTAGTCTTGAACTTCCTGGATCAACTGATCCTCCCACCTGAGCCTCCCAAGTAGCTGGAACTACAGGTACTCACCACCACATCTGACTAATTTTATTTTTTTATTTTTTGTAGAGACAGAGCTGGTCTTCAACTCCTGAGCTCAAGCAATCTGCCTGCCTCAGCCTTTCAAAGTGCTCAATTACAGATGTGAGCCACCACGCATGGCCTAGGTGAGATTTTGCGATGGTTTTTAGATTGGAAGGGGAGCAGTTAGAGAGAAAAAGATATGATGACTGACTTCCAGGTAGCGTGAGTGCTGGATCCATGACCCTGTATTCCCTGAGCGAGAACATGCAGAGGGCTCTTGTTGGAGCAATGCATCGTGAGAGGAGAGAAGCCCAGGAAATATGGTTGGCAATGGTTAAGACTGAGAGTCCCCTAAGGCATCAAAGTAGCTGTGCTAGTTAGGCAGTAAAATGTAGAAATCTGGAATTCCCCAAAGAGATAGGAATATACAATTCCGTTAGCATCCAGAGGGTATGAAGGTCACAGAATGCAACCAGGAGACACAGAGGCAGGTGGGAGGAAACTCCACTACTTACTGGACAGGTGGAGGAAGAAGAGAAGGAAATTAGCCCTCTGAAAGGTTACCTATTGGGCGTTTGTATTTTTCTCCTCCATCAATCTAGAGAACATTTATACAGCCATGTTTACAAAATGTGTTCACTTAAGAGCTGTTAAAGAAGGTTGTTATTTTTTGACTGTTTGTTTTTGGGTTGCTTTCATTCCTTTTGCTGCCTTTGTCATTGCTCATGGAGGTCACTCCATAAACGTTTAACAGTGCACAGGTGGAGTAATCTGATATCTAGGGATGTGCGCAGTTGTCTTACCCTGTATTGGCTCTTTGTAATTCCTTTCTCAGGCATTAGATAGCCACAGCATAACAGAACTACTGCCAACATTTTACTCTTTTTCCCGATAACCAAAGTACCGACCTAAATTAAATTGCTGACTGCATTATTTGTTAGTTGAAATTTAGCTTCCCCCTTGTACCATTAGTGGTCTGTTGCAGAGTTTCTCTCTACTTGCATTTGCAAGAGAACTTGTGTCCCTGCCTCTCCACGTGTTGCAATGGAAACAGATGTTTGGACATGAGTGAGTTATTGGTGTGTGTGATATTGGTAGAGAAGGCATGGTGTGCAAGGACCTGGCTTGCCATCAGAGGGTGGCGATGAAGACAGCACATGATGTCTCATTTCAGGAAAGCTGAAGCAAGCCAGCCCCATCCTAAGGAAGGCCAGCTGCCGGCCCAAAGATCAAAGGTGTCTCCCAAGGCTGGCTGTCACTAGACTGTGCTCGACGTTTGCCCTCATCTCTATGTATGAGGACAGATATTCAGAATGATAATCCAGTTGGCTGAAATCTCCATTTGCCATATGCAGATAGATGGAAATATATGCAACTGTATTATAGATGCCGGGAAGCATTTGTTAACGAGGATAGACAAGTGAAAGTGGCTAAATTTGACTGTAGAAAATATGTTCATGGAGCGAATAGCCAAAATGAGGGTACCAGCTCCATTTAGGAAAAGGAAGCCTGAAAAAAATATCTAAAGACAAAAGAAGGGCAGCATCTAAATAAGGAGCAGAACCTAGCAGAAGAAATGATTTTAGAGTCAGGCAAACCTAGCTTCCAACATATCCATTGTTTATTAGTAGCATGACCCCATCTCTGGCTCCCACGTATTAAAAAAAAAAAAGATGATGAGCATTACATAGGGTGATACATATCTAAGTTCCTAATGGTATGCATAGCGTATGATTCATGTCCAGAATACTTTAGTCTTTTCTTGGAAAACATTTCAACAACTTGTATTTTTGCTCTCATGTCTTAAGAATATCCACGTACCCATCCATTCACTATAAAATATTTTTCACACCTTGGCAAAACTTTAGGCTTCATCTCTATTAGAAAACCTATAAAAATTTCATAAATATGAAATTAGAGCCTGCAGGAATGTAAATTTTATTCTGTGGTTATAATGTGTGCCTCCAGGAAATGACCCTTTATATGCATAAAGCTGTATCACATTTATGGTCTGATTTTGATGCCTGGATAGGAAAGATAAAGCCACCCTTTGCTTGACAGAATTCCCTTCCCATTTCCCTTCTCCTTGAATTACCATGGTCAGAATAAGGGAGAATGATAATGACTACAGTAGCTCCCAAGCAGGTTTACGCTCATTATTTTAGTTAGGTATGACAGTCATTCTCCTGGCTTATCAAAATTAGTGAAGTTATCTGCACACGGTGAAAGAAAGATCTTAAAATATAGATGTAACTTTACCTACCCTTGGGATAAACACAAGATTTAAATAGTGAGCCCACAGCATGTTTGAAGTGCCTTATATTTTTCAGTACTCAAGACCAAGGACAAAAAGATGAACAAGAAATAGTCCCTATCCTTAAAGAAGAAACGGTTGCCTTGCAGGGATATACCAGGAAGCAAATCACTGAAAAAGAACTAACCTTCCCACAGGCAGTGGCATGAGAACAAGTCCTTGTATGTTGAGTGGAAAATCTGCTCTCTGGCTGGACACATGTGTTTGTGGATAAGGACGTGAAGAGAATTGAAGGCATCAGATTTGCATGTTATCCCATAGCATGTGGCCAAGCCAAATCAAAATGCTAGCCAGCTGTTCCTTCCCTACTCCCATGCTGAATTCTTTTATTTGTTTATTTTTGGTTAGCCAGGACCTTGGCATGTCTTCAAGTTGCTACAGAAAAAATGTCCCTTCTTAGTGGAGAAGAGAGACCATAGGGGCATTACCTCACACTTTTTTCATTCATATATCCCAGGCATTATAAACATGATCACAATCAATAAGCTTTTTAAAAATTTTGAGATATGGAATCTTTCTCTAGCACCCACACTGGAGTGCAGTGGTGCAATCATAGCTGACTACAGCCTCAAACTCCTATGCTCAAGGGATCCACCCATCTCAGTATCCCCAGTAGCTGGGATTACAGGTACGCACCATCGCATGCGACTAATTTATTGATTTTTTTTTTTTTTTTTTTTGTAGCGATAAGGTCTCCCTTTTGTTGCTCAGGCTGTTCCTGAACTCCTCAACTCAAGCAATTCTCCTGCCTCAGCCTCCCAAAGTGTTGGGATTACAGGTGTGAGCCACAGCAGCAAGCCCTTTATGCCTTTTAAAAATATACCAAATGTAATGCCTTCTTCATATCTTGAAATAAAATTCATGTATCACAGAACCTACCACAGTCATAATTTGAAAAGGAGTTGAGTTAACATCCTAACCATGATATAAAGGATAAAACAAGGAAGGTCATTATTATAAACATGTATTCCAATATGGCAGTGATCAGGCATAATTGCACAAGAAGATGTCAGGAGACACACATCCCTGTACCTCCTTAGGATGCATAAGCTTGGGTTTAACAGGAGATCAAAGGCTGTGCAACATAGCGAGACCCAATCTCTACAAAAAATAAAAAAATAATTAGCCAGGCATGTGTTTGGTGGCATGTACATGTGGTCCCAGCTACTTGGGATGCTAAAGTGGGAGGATCACTTGAGCCCAGAAGTTCCAGGCTACAGTGAGTAGTGGTGGTGCCACTGCGCTCCAACCTGGAGAACAGAGATCTTGTCTGAAAAACAAAAACCAAGAGAACAAGAGGAGATCAGAAAATGTTCCTAAGAGAAAATGCAAGACATGAAAAATCAGGATGCAGATGGCACTAGAATAACAACTAACATTAAGATGAGGTCCAACAAGTAAGATTTCGTTGACAGTAGTAAAAGAAAAAAGAAAGGAAGTGATTGCAAATAAAGTAGGGATAACATGCAAAACCAAATTGCAGACTGTCCAAGGAGAGAACACACGATATTTCTGCACATGAGCTTGGGTTGCTCTTAATTACAAGCATAATGTCAAAGGTACTTCCTGGGCTATGACATGAAACAGGTTGTAACAAATGATCACAGCAAACATAGCCCTATTTGGAAACTCCACCATGTGCTATGATGCCTCCAATATGGTGAGTGGAGTGCATATCACCAACATGATTTTCCAAAGCAAGGCTCAACATTTGGAAAATTTCTAAACAAAACAAAGTACAGTCTTACCTCAGTTTTTGCAATTCTCAGACTCCTTATGAAAAAAGTTACTATATTTTAAAAGTATAGGAAAATAAAAATGGCCCTATGAATTCCCAAATTGCTCCATAAAGGGCAACACCATCTCCATTCAGAATTATTATAAGTCCTGGAAGTCAATGATAGATTAGCTTTGGACTGAACTGAGAAACTACTGCCCTCTGAGGGGGATGAGCAATCAGCGAGTATGTAGAAGGAAGGCAGAAAGAAGGAAAATGAAATATGACAGCTACTGGGTAAAACTCAAGAATTAGATATTTGAGCCCAAACTCAGACAGCTATTGAACTACTATTGCTGTCCTCAGCTCAGCCCACTACAGCCCCAGGTCCTTTCCACTAACCACACAGAGAGTGGATTTTTAGATAATATTTGTCATTCCTCACTCGTCACACGGTTGCTTTTTGGCAACAGGCTGCATGTAATTTATGCCTTGCTAGGGAGGCAGGCCTAATGTGGAGAAAGAGTCATGCACTTGAAGAAATTCCTCTGTCCTGAAGCAGAGGCTAGTGACACTAAGAACCCCTCGCCACTCTTATTCATAGTCAAAAAGTCAGGCTTCGATTCTCAAACATAGTAGTGTATACAGGTTTAACCTACAAATGGTTCGGATAGCATTGATACACTTGCGCTGATGAAGTTCTTATTTCTTTCCATGTCTTTCACATTTTGGGAGAACTGACTCATCCTGTGAACAGAAGTGGAGTGATAGGCAAACAGGTATGTTCTCCCACCAGCGTCATTGTCTGTGGGCATCATTTATTTATTTATTTATTTATTTTGAGACAGAGTCTCGCTCTGTCACCCAGGCTGGAGTGCAGTGGCATGATCTCGGCTCACTGCAACCTCCACCTCCCGGGTTCAAGTGATTCTCATACCTCAGCCTCCCTAGTAGCTGAGATTACAGGCGCATGCCACCATGCCCAGCTAATTTTTGTATTTATAGCAGAGATGGGGTTTCACCATGTTGTCCAGGCTGGTCTCAAACTCCTGACCTCAACTGATCTGCCTGCCTCAGCCTTCTAAAATTCTGGGATTACAGGCATGAGCCACCATGTTTGGACTTCTTTTTTAATTACTTTTTTTTCTTATTTTTTAAAAAATAGAGACAGGGTCTCATTATATTGCCCAGGCTGGTCTCAAACTCCTGAGCTCAAGTGATCCTCCTGCCTTGGCCTCCCAAAGTGCTGGGATTACAGGACTGAGCCACCACACTCAGCCTGTTATTTTTTTCTGTTAACACTTGCAACTCATTCTTGTGAGAGGGAGCAGGCCCTACCCAGACAGTCCATCTCCATTTTAAGTGCAAATATATGTTGGGTCCCAAAGGGGCTGCCATAACATGCAACTCAGGTATAGAAAGAAAGCAGGAACTGGCCCCCAGGAAAAGAGCTCATTCAGAGGGAAAGAGAAAATAGAAGGTGCCCGGGGATGTGAGAAAGAATGGTGACTAACACAGCATGAGACATCAACACTGAGATGCTTCAATGTGGTTGGAACAAAGTCAAGAGCAAAGCAGCACGGTTTTTGGTGCTGCAATTTCACCATAGCATCTTCTCAAGAAAAGGATTTGCATCTCCAGGTGAGTATCGAGGCTGTAAATTACAGTGAGAAAGGTGTGCACAGTCTCTGATCCACCATCTTCAGACTAAAAGCACAAAGAGGATGAGATGTCTCAGCAAACACTGCAGAGAGCTGGAGATTCATGCCAGACAGGTAACTCTGCAAAACTCATTTTGCAAGGATGATAAATAGGAGTTTGACAATTCTGTCAAACCCTTCAAATCTTAAGTGACTTGAAAGTTCCAGTAATCTTTTCTTTAAAACAAGTGGAATTGCACTATTCCATTGTTATGCAAATTACCTTCCCCAAGACATCTATTTACCTGTTACTAGGGTTCTCAGGTAGTTTCTCCATGCCTTGGGCAGTGGAGGAGGGGGAAGGATATAAAGTTTATAAATGATGTCTTCAATAAGAAAGTTTGAAGAGACATTACTCAAACGATTTTAATGTGATATTTTACGTATGAGAGACCTAAGCTTTTCCTTACATGTGGGAAATAGAAAAGTATGATAGGGTTTCAAGTTCTGCCATCAGGTTTTGATAAGGATCAACAAAACAATACCCTGTGTTTTTCCCTACCCCAAGACCCAGCAACTTCAAATTTTAAAGATAGCTCAATAAACAAAAATGAAGTATCCTTGCTTTTTAAAGAACGGATCTCAGCTTTAAGAAATAAATAAAGGCTGCATATGATGGCTTACGCCTGTGTAATCCCAGCACTTTGAGAGGCCAAAGTGAGAGGATCACTTGAGCTCAGGAATTCGAGAGCAGCCTGGGCAACATAGCAAGACCCAGTCTCTACAAAAAAAATTAAAAATTAGCCGGGTATGGTGACACATGTCTGTGCTCCCAGCACTTCAGGAAGCTGAGGTGGGAGGTTCGCTTGAGCCTAGAAGGTCAAGGCTGCAGGGAGCTATGATCACACTAATACACTCCAGCCTGGGCAACAGATAGAGAAACTGTCTCGACAGGAAGAAGAGAGAGAGGAAAGAGAGAAAGAGAGAAAGAAAAAAGAAAGAAAGAAAGAAAGAAAAGGAAAGAAAGAGGCAAAGAAAGAGAAAGAGGAAGGAAGAAAGGGAAGAAGGAAGGAAGGAATGAAGGAAGGAAGGAAGAAAAAGAAAAAAGAAAAAAGAAAAAGGAAAGAAAGAAAAAGGAAGGAGAGAAAGAAAGAAAGAAAGAAAGAAAAAAGAAAAAGAGAAAGAAAGGAGGGAGAGAGGGGAAGGAGGGAGGGAGGGAGGGGGAGGGAGGGGACGTGGTCCTTACAATCTGCTGAAAGACTTAAACATAAACACAAATAAACATAAACACAAACAATACAAGGGAATAGCTGAGAGAAAAAGATTCAACTATGGCCTTTTTAAAATCCTGAAGAGCTTTCTAACTCTTCCAAAGACTTCATGATAAACAGCTCAGATCCCCCTCTCTCGTTAATGCTTGGAAGAAAAGCAATGTTTCTTCCAAACATCTTCTTTGGAACAGAGACTTCCTTCCAAAGAAGTCTGTCCTGCAACCCATCCAATAGCCAGTCTAATAAAATGTTTAGAGGAGAAAAATGGTCTTACTCTCTCCTTTCCCTCTGTAGGGTGTAGCCAAAAATTGGAAACAGAAAAATGGAATCTTGTGACACTTGAGAGTATGCCCAATCTCCCCCTTCTGATTTTTCCAGCAGCCAGTCCACATTCTCTCAGCATCTCCACTCAGCTATCACTCTTGTACTGCTGTAGTAGGTCACAGATCAGACGATGGGGGTAGGTGTTTGGTTTGAGTGTAACTTTTGATATGTATTCAGCAGATCAGCCCAGCACAACTGTCAGGAGACTCGTGACGTGGTCAACTGTCAGGGATTAGCCAAGTCATGTTGAAAATGAGATTAACTGAAAGATGCAAGTGGCCAGCCCTATGCTAGACTTTGTAGTACTTGCAAGTGGGTTCATGTGAAGGAGTCACATCTCGGCTTCAGGCTCATCAAAGGCAGGAGTGAAAAGGATAGACTCACCCTTGGCTGCCATTGCAGGTAAAACATGGGAGGTAAGACAGCACCACGGACAGCTCCAAGACACACATTTCCCCTAACGCGGTTCCCTCTCCTCTTGATTTTGGGTTCTCATTCTGGTTGGTACAGACACCTAGGACTTAAGAAGCTGAGAACATCAGCCCACATTGTCCCTTTGAGCCACGTGGCACCAGGTTTCTTTTTTACTGAATGTCCCAATGACTTCCTCATTTGTGAACTATTCTGGCACCCAGTTCAACATGTTATCTGAAACCCTACAAATCTTTTTCTTCTCTCTCTTAAATGAAATGAGAGCCATCTTTTCAAGCAAGACTCATTTTTCTAGTTGTTCTGAAAAACCTCTCAGTTTTTCAGAAAATTCTTTCAACTATTACCCACCCCTCACCTCCCAAATGGCCATGACTGCCATGAAATATTATCAGATATTGAGATGAGGTACAGTGAGTTAGGAGGGGTGGAGGTTCTGTTTATTTTCAAGATTGTTTTAAATCTGTTTTAATGTTAATGATAAAGGCCCCCCTAAACTAACCAATGGGCAAATATATCCCTCTAAATTTCAGAAGAAGCAATAAAAATTTGATGGCCTGTGGAAAAGCAATTAAATCAAAAATGAGAAAGCTGGGATAAGAAAATGTGGGGGTTTTTTGCTATAAGCCTTTTTAAAATGAGATCTGACTTTTAAAATTATTTGTGTATAATTTTTCAGATAAAATTAAACACAACATCCCGCTTCCTAATCTTTTGAGAACCAAAGCTAATGGGATCTTTTGAAATGTGATTATGTTACTCCTCTTCTGAAAAATTTTCAGCACAACCAAAAATGCCCTTAAAATAAAGATGTCTCACTGGAGCTTAATGGGGTGTTTCTATTTCTTCTCATCTCTTCTTTCTCTCCTGGAGGTGGGGTTAGGGACCTCTTTACTGGTCTCCTTAGCATTTTAGACTTCTCCTTTCATATCAGAATGTTTCTGTGTCTTCTTTAACTCCAGGTTCCCTGGACATAGACACTTTTTTCTTGTTGCTGTTCATGATTGTTTCAGTGACAACACCATGGCTGAATGTTTATTAAGTGAATGGACAGACATTTCTTCTCTTGTTTTCCTGAGCAATGCTTGGGGGGAAGAAATCAGATTGTCAGAAAATACACCTCAATAATAACTTACTGAAAATAAAAAAAAAAAGAAACAAACCCGGCCTGTCCATTTGGCAAAGTGATGAAAATAACATGCCCCAAATATGCCACATTCTTCTCTGGAAAAGAGATTCTCATTCCAGGTCTTCTCCCAGCCCACTTTGCTGTAAACAAGGGGTAAAAAACATAACATACATAAAAAGAAAAAATAAAGGTATGTCTATGAGGAAAATACGGGAAACAAACAGAGAACAACTACATCAGTTACAGTTATTTAAACTGAAAACCTAAAATTAAAAGGTTGGTTGTTTAGACTTTTTCAAGTCCAGCGAGTTTCAAATACCAGTCCTTGAATTTGATTTATCAAAGAGAGATAAAAAATTTGTCAAAAAAAAAAATGAAAAAAGCAATTCAGGGCTTCATGGCTAACTTGCTGAATCAGAATCTCCAAGGGTGAGGCCTAGAACTAGGCTATCTCTAAAATTTTCCCATGGAACTCTGATGCGTGTTCAGGAGTGAGAACCTAGACTACAGCCCAGTCTCCATAAAACATGCCGATAGAATTGCAGCATTTCTGAGAGCTGGTCATTTGGTCTCTGCTTGAAATCCTCTGAACAAAAACTCACTGCTTTTCATAGAAGTTTATTCTATTTTCAGAAACCTCAAATCTGTTGAAATATATTTACTATTTTAAAGAAACTATACCAAATCTTCCCATAAGTTTTACTCATTGTCACTTATTTACTCTTGGAGAATCAACAGAACAAATGTAACCCTTCCTCGCCATTTAAACTCATATACATATATGGCTTTATATATATGTATATTTTTCATTTATCCTTGTATTTTTTTAATTTAGAAAATTAAATTATTTCAATCTTCCACCAAAATTTAGGATATTTTTCACATAAGTCCACAAGCAGCAAGTTAGAAGAACAGGCTGCCTGTGTAAGTGTGTGTTGCGACTTCCACCCTCCAACCACAGTTCTTGCCTTTCTTTTCTTGTTTATGCTAGATGCCTCGAAACCCATATTCTATATGAAGTCTCATTGCTCAAGCTGGGCAAGCTTTGTTCTCCAATATCCTTGATGTTTAGACACATACAGAAAGTCCACAGTACCACACATACACCCTAAGTAGTATCCTTTAGGTTATTTCAAACTCTTCTTCCAAATCCCAACAGTTTGAACTGTACATGCTGAGCAACTCTCAGCAGAGCTAAGGAAAGTCTATAAAGATGATATTGCATTTAGAATTGGCTAAAGGGTTTTATTTTTAGTTTTTATTGGTCTGTTTTGTGTCACAGACAGGCTGCCATTGTAATAGTCCTGCCAAACATTGCATTCAAGATTTAATACATGGGTACACCTGCCAGGCATAGCTTCCCAACTTAAAGTAAATAAATTTGTACAGATGCATATTTATAACTGTGCAAATTCTAAAACTAATAGGACAAATAAACCCTCTAAATTTTCAATTTTCTCCATATGCGATTTCATGTATTCAAAATGTACACCAAGTCAGTCAATCCTCCTTCTTTCCTCTAGAAAGACATCTTTATTGTGAAGTCCATACTGGACTTACCTTTGATGTCTATATAGTGAATGTATCTTGGGAATAATCTTGGAATACAACCAGCCTATATGATCAAGTAAATCCAGGCTGGCTTGCTTCCTTTGGCTTCTATCACCTGCTACAGGTAAGATACAATATCCCTGTAGTTGGGTGAAAACATCATGTGTTTTGGATTTATACAGATTTGAGTATACAGCTGAATTTAATTAAACCACTTCAGAAGTGTGTATAAATCATTGATTCTTCCTAAGCCTGCTTTCCCATGATTTAATAAATTTTACTACTACAAATATTAATGATGATGATACTTCAAAATGTTGAAGAAACAAAGAACAAAAGGTATATACAAATTGTTCATTCTCTTCCTTCTTGCTGTTTCTAGAGCTCAATAGAAATTCCTCCCAGAAAGACATGCTTTTTTAACAGGAAATATTTGGTAAAATATACTGAGATCCCCAGAATTTTAATACTCAAGTGACATCACTTAAATATGGATAAAGAATGAAAATCCCAGCAATATATTAAAGAGGGGGTCAGTTTTGGGCATCACTATGGCATAAACCAACAACACAAAGATTGGGTCTTCTATTCAAGAGAAGATAGTTCCGAAAATTGCTTTCCATGAAAGCTTTCTTCTTACAATTCTTTGTCTCCTCACCCTGAGTCTTAGTAATGTTTTATACTTGCACTCCAACAGAAGCAAAGGTACCCACACACTCCCCTCCATCCTGAAATGTAAATTTACCATTCACTCAAGAAGATATGGTACAATTCCACACTTGCTAATTCATGGATTCAATACTCATTTCTCCTCTGCAATACAAAATGGTCATTGGAGATATGATATACGCTCCTTTGGAGCACCATACATTGCAAAGATTTGAGTGCTACTAAATGAAATTTGAAAGTTCCCCTTTTATCTCCATAGAATGAATGGGGCAACGGAAAGACGAATTCACTCAAAATCATATTTGAAACATGTCTTCATGGGACCTATGGTATGTTTTCTAAACTAGGTTTTCACTTGTAATACTTTGTCTCCATTCATAATCACAGGGATCTGACAGGGGACTTTGCAGTCTCTTAATTTTTATAAAAGAATTTTCCTTTTGTGACTGATATTGAGCTGTAGATAAGCTGCAGTTGAGCTGCAGATGAGGTGCAGTTTACCTCATGGTGTCTTTACCAATGCATAATATTATGAAAGTGGAAGAGAGAACACACAGGGGATAATTTTACGATTACATTTCGTATTTTTTTTAAAAAATACTTCAAGAGTGCAGAAATGTACAGATAACAATATAACAGATAGCCATAAATCTATCATCCAGACATAAAATATATTATTTTTTCTCATATATATATTTTTAGACTGGGAAGAAAAGAGGTTTAATTGAACTTACAGTTCCACATGGCTGGGGAGGCCTCAAAATCACGGCGGGAAGCAACAGGCACTTCTTACATGGTGGTGGCGAGAGAAAATAAGGAGGAAGCAAAGCAGATACCCACAGATAAACCCATCAGATCTCATGAGACTTATTCACTATCATGAGAATAATACAGGCAAAAGACTGACCCCCATGAATCAATTACCTCCCTATTGGACCCTCTAACACCACATGGGAATTGTGGGAGATACAATTCAAGTTGAGATTTGAGTGAGGAAACAGCCAAACCCTATCATTCCACCCCAACCCCTCAAATCTCATGTCCTCCTATTTCAAAACCAATCATGCCTTCCCAACAGTACCCTAAAAATCTTAGTTCATTTCAGCTTAACCCAAAAGTCCACAGTTCAAAGTCTCATCTGAGACAAGCCAACTCCCTTCTCCTATGAGGCTGTAAAATCAAAAGCAAGCTAGTTACTTCCTAGATATGATGGGGGTGCAGGTACTGGGTAAATACAACTGCTCCAAATGGGAGGAGGTGGCCAAAGCAAAGGGGTTACAGGGCCCAGGCAAGTCTAAGCTAAACTAGCAGGGAAGTCAAATTTTAAAGCTCCAAAATGATCTCCTTTGATTCCAGGATCTCACGTCCAGGTCACACCGATGCAAGAGGTAGGTTTTGCACGGTCTTGGGCAGCTCCGCCCCTGTGGAGTGTCGGCGGAGGGTACAGCCTCCCTTCCGGCTGATTTCATGGGCTGGCATTGAGTGTCTGTGGCTTTTGGAGGTGCATGGTACAAGCTGTCAGTGGATCTATCATTCTGGGGTCTAGAGGACGGTGGCCCTCTTCTCACAGCTCCACTAGGCAGTGCCCCAGTAGGGACTCTGTGTGGGGGCTCTAACCCCCACATTTCCCTTCTGCATTGCCCTAGCCGAGGTTCTCCATGAGGGCCTCGCCCCTACAGCAAAGCTTTTGCCTGGGTATCTAGGCGTTGCCATACATCTTCTGAAATCTAGATGGAGGTTCCCAAACTTCAATTCTTGAGCTTTTGTGTACCCACAAGCTGAATGCCATGTGGGAAGGTGCCGAGGCTTTCGAGCTCCACTCGGGATAATTTTAAAGCAGTGAGACTGGGAGGCCCTGGAAGAGAGATTCCCCCCACAAAGCAGCAAGACACCTTGATGTAGGTCACATCGAACTGGCTCCACACAAGGTGTAAGTCTTTATCCTCACAAAGGGCAGGACTCTATGAGTGAAGACAGGAACAGGAGAGACACTCACAGCCTAAGCACGGGGTTCAAGGCACAGGTCCAATTGTCTGATGATAGTGGGGTAAGGAGAAAAGGGTTGAGACTGCCCTGTTCCAAAGATGATAGAGAAGAGACTGCTTGGAAAGCTTGTGAGTTCTGGGGCTCAGGGTGGCACATCCTCAACCCAGCACTCAGATTCTTGGCATTTGGGAAAACAGTAGAGCAGAAAATCCATGCTCACCTCACCCTGATCCTTCTCCTCCAGAGCAGGCCTGAAACCTAGGAGGGTGTTTCTGACCTTCCCTAAAGCAGGTCCTAATGATACAGGAGTGAGAAGAGAATATTTAGGCAGATAGTTAAGGTAAAAGGAGTCCTCTGCAAGGGTGTCCCTTTTAATATAAAGCAGCCCCAAATCATTTCTTTCTCACAAATAGCAGCCTGAAAAATCGAGCTGCAGACACAGATAAGCAAGCTGGAAGTTTGCATGGGTGAATGCCAGCAGCTGTGCTAGTCAGAGCAGGGCTACCTGGAGGCCATGTGTA
Organism: Ateles fusciceps; assembly: GCA_036589455.1. Taxonomy (NCBI): domain Eukaryota; kingdom Metazoa; phylum Chordata; class Mammalia; order Primates; family Atelidae; genus Ateles; species Ateles fusciceps. The sequence continues at coordinate 221,275 of JAZHEH010002960.1, read as the reverse complement.
CAGTAAGGACCAGGCAAGATGGCACTGACCAGGTAGAGAACCATCTGCATAATAAAAGATTAAAGATACAGTCAACTTCTTTGAGTGCTATGTAAATGGTACACCTTGTCTCAGCCAATTTTTTGTGCCCATGTAAATCAGACTACCTCCTCGAGCTAATCTATAAAAAACTTCCTGCATTTCACCGCGTAACTGGCAACCCATTTTCTCCAGGACCCATTCTCTGCAGCAGAAAGAGTTTTTCTTTCTTTCCCTATTACTCTTCCACTCTTAACGTCATTCTGGTGTGTCCAAATCCTAGTTTTCCATGGCCGTGGGACAATGAACCTCGGGTTTTACCCCAGACAACAATGCCACTTCACTAAGGCCTTCATTCAAGAGGGGCTGTCCTCATACCTGGGGGAAGGAACATCTTTATCTCTGAAGATGAAGAATCTGAAATCAGGTCTTGTTAAAGTTCCAAGTTTGTTTCCATGAGATCACAGACTCCTGTCCTCCAGTTGTATTTCTCCATGACTGCCCACTCTTCATCAAATCTAAATAAGCATGAAAACTTGCAGGTTTCCCTGTTTGTTTGTTTTATAACTATTAGGTTCAGGGGTACATGCGATGGTTTGTTAAGAAGGCAAATCGTGTCATGGGGGTTTTCTGTCTAAATTATTTCATGACCCAGGTATTAAGCCCAGTACACAATAGTAATCTTTTCTGCTCTTCTGCTTCCTCCCACTCTTCACTTTCAAGTAGACCCGTTTCCTGGTTTTTAAGTTTTCATTTCCTCATGAAAGCTCCTGTGTGACATAAAAATAACATTTAAAGAAGTGTGTTCACTTTCCTCAAGTTAATCTGTCTTTTCTTTTAAGCGGCCTCAGGCATGAGTATAAGATGGGAAGAAAAGAATATTTCTTTTCTACTATATGTGCAATTACTTTTAGACATTAAAAAATGGAAAAAAAAACAACAAAAAACTGTAACCCAGGGGAGGTCGAGGTTGCAGTGAGCCATGTTCTCACCACTGCACTTTGGCTCAGGTGACAAAGTAAGACCCTGTCTCAAAATAAACAAACAAACAAATAAATAAATAAATAAATAAAACAGTATATGTAGTGGGTGAAGGAAATAATATGCTACCTCGATATATATATTTCTTTGACATATTTTGAAATTGCTTCCACAGGCTCAGCCAATAGATGCACCCTTGAAAGCTGTCTATTGTGGGTGGATATTTGCAACTACAGAGAATCACCATGAATGCATCCCAGGTCATTTCCATACCTTTCCAGGATCTAGGAGAGACCGAGTCTCACACCTTTAAATTTAAGTCTAAAAGAAATATTTACCATCTCTTTTTCTCAGAGGACAACGACTTATCACACTTCACCTACACAACAAAACCTGCTTTACTAGCCAGCCCTCTTTCTGTCTCACACCCAATGTTACCGGAAAGGGGGCATATCCAGACACCAAAAGAGGGTTCTTGGGTCTCACACAAGAAAGAAATCAGGGCAAGTCCATAGAGTAAAGTGAAAGCAAGCTTATTAAGAAAGTAAAGGAATGAAGAATGGCTACTCCATAGCAGAGCAGCCCCAAGGGCTGCTGGTTGCCCATTTTTTTATAGTTATTTCTTGATGATATGCTAAACAAGGGGTGGATTATTCTTGAGTCTCTCCAGGAAAGGGGTGGGCAATTGCTGGAATGGAGGGTCCCTCCCCTTTTTAGACCATATAGGGTAACTTCAGGACATTGCCATGGCATTTGTAAACTGTCATGGGATTGATGGGGAGTGCCTTTTAGCATGCTAATGCATTATAATTAGCCTATAATCAGCCATGGCAAGGAGGACCAGAGGTCACTCTCATTGCCATCTGGGTTTTGGTGGGTTTTGGCTGGCTTCTTTACCTGTTTTATCAGGAAGGTCTTTATGACCTTGATATGGTTTGGGCTGTGTCCCCACATAAACCTCATCTTGAATTGTAATTCCTATAATCCCCGCATGTTGTGGGAGGGACCCAGTTGTAGGTAATTGAATCATGGGGGACGGTTACCCCTATGCTGCTGTTCTCGTGGTATTGAGTGAGTTCTCATGACATCTGAGGGTTTTATAAGGGGCTTTATCCCTTTTGCTTGACATTTCTCCTTGCTGCCACCATGTGAAGAAGGATGATTTTGCTTCCTTTTCTGCATGATTGTGTTTCCTTAGGCCTCCCCAGGCATGTTGAACTGTGAGTCAATTAAACCTCTTTCCTTTATAAATTATCAGTCTCGGGTATGTTTGTATTAGCAGCATGAGAACAGACTAATACAACCTGTATCTTGTGCTGACCTCCTATCTCATCCTGTGACTTAGAATGTCTAACCTCCTGGGAATGCAGCCCTGTAGGTGTCAGTCTTATTTTACCCAGCCCCTGCTCAAGATGGAGTCACTCTGGTTCAAATGCCTCTGACACCATAACATATCTTACACTAAACCTTGCTACCGAACAAAAACACCTCTCCTGTTTTTGGCCATGCTTCAGTCTACATTTATTCCATAACCTGAAGCTGCTATATCAGTTTCTGTACCGTATTACTGGGTTGGGTCTTCATTCTAAAGGCTCCAGTGTATCCAACGTTTAATACATTTGTATGCCATTTCTCCTATTAATCAATCTGCATCATGTCAGTTGTTTTCCAGTGAACCTCCAGGGAGCCAAGGCAATGGCCCTCACATGGGCATATGTATTAAAAAATCAAATTTAAAATGTTGCATTTTTAAAATTCTTTAAATAAAAATAAACATGATTGGGAAAGCAACTCTCCTATAACTTTAAAGAGCACCCAAGTGGAAGATGGTTTGTTGTTTACTGAAGTTAAGGGAGAGGTGATCTTAGACTTGATCTTGGACTTCCAGCCAAAACTTAAATTTACATTGTTTAAAAGCCACCAAGTCTATGGGATTCTGTTGTTGTCATGGCAGCCTGAAAGTATTAAGATGTTTACTGAAGGAGCCATGGAGCATGGGATTCAGCCATGAGAAATGGGATCCTACAAGAGCACGCAGAGGGACTAAATACTGTTACTGCACATAATGTTTTAGGACCACATATGGTGAAAAAATGTATTTCCCTGGGCAACTTGTCCCAGAATATGGTTCAGAGCTGCACTAGGAAACACACACCGGACCTTGCCAATGACAGAGAAATGAAAATCACACATCACCCTGCGGCAGAACAGCTTCCAAATGAACGAAGAGAACTGGGGCAGAAGAAACAGCTTAGCACTGGGTCATTCCCTGCCCACCCGCGTGGTCTGATCGTACTGAGGTCTCTGCCCCAGGCACTTACTAAAAGGAAATGTGTTAGACGTAGTGAAAAGGAAAGGAAGTCCCCCTGGCAGGTGGTATAATATCGAAGACCATGTATTCTGCTCCTTGGGAGCTTGGTGAAAGGTGATGGATGTGGTATTTCTGGCTGCTCCTGGAATATGACTTAGTGGGCCTTGACTCCCCACCTCTAAGTCTCTAGCTTGGAATGGAGAGGGGAGAGTCACAGAAAGCAGGGTGTTGGGTTTCTAGCAGCATCCAAACAAGAGGAGTTGAGGATACCAGCCAGTCTGTGAGCAGGGTACAGGAGCTCTGCGAGCTTCCCAGAGAATTCCCTTTGTCTCTCCCATCCTGAATGCAAGAGCTGAGCCCATCCCAGCTGCTGTGCAAGAGAACAGATCTATCCCCTCCAGGTTCCTTCTCCCGAAGACCCACATGTCAGCAACAGGGGTCATTTCTTATAGATTGATTTATACCTAAGACCTACTCCAAAGAAGCAGGCGGCAACAAGGCTGGGGTATGCATACAATCAAAATCAACTCACTGATTTGATCTTACTTAGGAAAACAAATTAATACTAAGAAAATTTTTAAACAAAAACTCGCAGGGACCATTCTCATTGTCTTTGCAAAATTGTCTCTGATGTCATGTAAATTCTAAGTCAAAACACATAGTACCACTTTTGCAAATACTTTTAAGGTAATCAGAAGTAGTATGCTAGATTTTTTAAGTCCCCTCCCCCCCATACTCCTCTCATTTCTCAAATCTCAGCTGGAGCTTTAAGAAATTTTCTAAGTATTTTTAAATGGAAAGTCTATTTTTTAATTCTAATATACCATAAAATAATACCTATATGGAACTTGCATAACTGTAACAAATATATAATTTATATAAAACAGCAAGTGCCACATTGATTTTCAACTTATAAGCTTAATTAAGTCCTCATAGAGGAACTCAATGTCTCATTATTTAAGATGGCCCTTAACTTAGCCATTCTCCAAGCTCTCTACCCTTTGACCACAAACGCCAGTTAGGGACAACTGAAAGACAAGGAGATACAGGGAATGCTTTTATTTAATAGTAGCTGAAAACTTACATACGTAGACAAAGTAGTATAAACATATACGAAATATATAATAGCACAAACTCACATGAATGTCCACAGTAAACTTTTATATAGTAGCATAAATTTATGTGGATGTACAATGTAGCAAAAAAGAAGAAAGTATCAAGAACCTTTGATATTCATGCCAATTCAGCAACAAGTTATAGGTCCTAGGTTTTACTATCTAAGAAAATATATAAAGTCCCACCACTAATTCAGAAATGCGGGTACATTACTCATTCTTGATTTTCCTGCTGTTAGACAAGATCCTCTCTAAGGTATTCTCTGTCTTTTTGTAAATTTCCGTGTAAAAGGAAAACCACAGATTGACCATAAACTTCTGGAGAAACTGGGGTGAAGTCCCTTTAACTGTCTGCGTGCTGTAGGAGGGCAGGAACCTTACCCCTCTGAGATGGTTCAGCAGCATGGACTTAGACCGAGGCCAGCACCCTGTAGGTGTCATGGAAGCAGTGATTGTTAGGGATTGTCATGGACACAACTCTCCAGACAGCTGGACAGTCAGCTCTTTTTCAGAGATGTCTAAGTAGCGACTCTACCTTCTACTCTCAAACAAGAATGTGGCCGGGCTGAGGTTGCATTTGGCTCCCACATTGTGCAATTACTTCCTTACATAAACCTCAGTGTCATTAGTATAAATCCTTCTGGATTGGTGAACAAAGCTCATTATTATGAAAAGGAAGATTTTATCGGTGGAGGGTGTCCAGGTTCTTGGCATCTTGAACAAAGAATCAGACAAAATGCAAAAACAAAGCAAGGAAGGAATGATGGGATTTATTGAAAATTAAAGTACACTCTACAGTGTGGGAGTGGGCCCGAGCGTAGGGGCCCAAGGGCCCTGTCACAGAATTTTGAGAGTTTAAATAACCTCTAGAGGATTCCATTGGTTACTTGGTGTATGCCCTATGTAAACAGAGAGGATGAAGAATGCTACAAAGTCATTTACTTGGTGTTCACCCTATGGAGAGGGTATTTCCTGTCATAGCTGAAGTGTGAATCAGCCTTATGTTCCCTGCTTCCAGACCCTATTTTTGGGCCTTAAAAGTGCATAGCAAAAATTCTACCTCTTTCTTAACTAGAACAAATCCACACCTGTGCAGAATTTCACCAACAAATGTGCTTTCCAAGCAAGGGATGGGAGCAAAGAAAATTCCCATTGAGAAGCACTGCCATCAACTGTACACTCGAAGCCATCCCATTCTGTAAACTTCTGCATCCTTGTTGAGTAGCTTGAACACAGAAAAGCCTGTATATTGTCACTTGCAGGCTCATCTGCAATCTCATGCACAGCTCAAAGGAGGATACACACGTTGAGTGGCTTTTTTACGATTCATACCTGGATTTTTGCAGGACTAAATAAAGTTCTCTTTCATTATTACTGTGAGTAACACATGAATTTTTATACAGTGTCGACATGGGGATCAGATACCATCTGAAGTCAGGAAGGAGAATGTTTCAACTCTCAGCTCTGTGCTTTAAAAATGTATGCACTCACAGGGTTTTCTATCAATAGGCATATACACATGCATTAGTTTCCTGCTGCTGCCACAGGAAAGATGCTACAGGCATCTTTGGGAACTAGTATTTTACAGCTCATAAATGCATATTCGTGTATATCTGTGATGGAGTCCTTTTGGAAACACCTTTTCTTAGCCAACACCTAGTTTACAATATATACTGAAACAAAGATGCCAGCTAAAATAAGTGATATCCATGCACATTACATACTTGTTTGTCTACTGGTTCAGGATTCACATGGAACAGAAAATGGATAACTTCCCCCACACACACACACATACACACACACACACACACGTGCTTATGACATTGTTGCTTTCCATATATATGTGTGTGTGTGTGTATATACATATATAAATATATATATATATTTTACAAAACTTTTAGATTCACAGTAAAATTGAGGTGGAAGTACAGAGAATTCTCATCTACCCTCTGTACCCACACATGTACAGCCTCCCTGACTATCAACATCCTCTATCACAGTGGTGCATCTGTTGTAATCAATGACCTTCCACAAACACATCATTACTCATGTGTGTCCACAGTTTATATGAGGGTTCACTTTTGATGATGGACTCCTCATGTAAAGAGTCCACAGTTTATATGAAGGCTCATTTTTGATGATGTACATTCTATAGGTTTGGGCAAATGCATCATGACACAGATCCACCATTGGAGTATCATACAGAGTATATTCACTGCCCTAAACATCTTCTGTTCTCTGCATATTCCTCCGTCCCCTTAACACCTGGCAATGACAGTTCTTTTTACTCTCTCCACAGTTTTGCCATGTCCTAAGTATCACAGAGCTGGACTCACAGATTATGTAAGCTTTTCCAATTGGCTCCTTCACATAGTCATATGTATTTAAGTTTGTTCCATGTCTTTTCATGGCTTGATAGCTTATTTGTTTTTAGTGCTGAAGAATATTCCATTTCTGGATGTACCACAGTTTATTTACATATTCACCTACTGCTATGGACTGAAGGTTTGTGTCCCTCTAAAAATTCCTGTATCGAAATCTAAACCCCAAGGGGGAGATGTTAGGAAGTTGGAGTCTTGGGAGGTGATGAGGTCATGAGGGTGGAACCTCATGAAAGAGATTAATGACTTAGACACAGCAAGAAGGTGACATCTATGAACCAGGAACCAGCCCTCATTAGGCACAGAATCTGCAGCCTTGATCTTGGACTTCCAGCCTCCAGGACTGTGAGCAATGAATTTATGTTGTTTAAAACCCAGCAAATCTATGGGTTTTATTGTTGTTATAGCAGCTTGAATGGTTTAAGACACTTACTGAAAGACATCTTGCTTGCTTCTACCTTTTTGAATTATGAATAAATCTGCCACAAACATCCATGTGTGGATTTTTGTGTGAACATAAGTTTCAACTCCTTTGGATAAATACCACGAAAATTGTGATTGCTGGATCATAAGAATAAGGGTATATTTATTTTATAAGAGTATGTTTAGTTTCATAAGAAATTGTGTTCCAAACTGGCTGCTCCATTTTGCATTCCCACCATCAATGAAATGAAAGCTCCTGTTGCTCCACATCCTCACCAGCATTTGGTACTGTTGGTATTCTGCATTTTGCTTATTTTAGCAAGTGTAGCATGTAGTGGTCTCATGTTGTTTTAATTTGCACTTTCCTGACAACCTGTTATACAGAGTATCTTCTCATAGGCTTATTTGCCATCTACATATCTTCTTTGGTGAGGTGTCTTCTTAGGCCCATTTTAAAGTCAGGATATTGTCGCTTTTTAAGACACAGTGTTGTCCTTTTCCACTTCCTACCCCTAGCTCCTAGGCATTCCAAGATGGCAACTCTCCAGGTAAGCCACTGAGTAAGAGGTACAAGGAGGCTTTTGGTAGCTCAGAAGGTCCTAGGAGGTGAGTTCAGGATCTCGAATGCTGGCTGGGTTGAGGGAGGCAGTACTCCAGTGTTCATGCAACTGGGGAGCTGAGGGATTCACCACATTAATCCAGAATGTTAAATGAAAGTAATCTAGTAATGGGATAGCAAGAGCTTTCATAGCAAACTGCAGTTCTGCATGAGGGAATGTCTGTCAGTACCAGAAAATACACCTGAGTGTGAATCTGAAAATCCTCCCACTCCAACAAGCAGAAAGAGGAGCTAAGACAAAGCCATGTACCCCATCTATTGGCACACATCAGGCCTAGATAAATCTCTCTTTATTCAAATGCTAAAGAAAAAAAGTGAAAACACGGATCTAGGAAAAAAAGAAAGTAAAACCAAGGGAATACAACATCAACCTAGAGGCTCAGAAGGACTCACTTGCATTAAGATGTAATTGGAATTTTTCATTTTCTGAACTAAAATGATAAAGGGGAAAAAAATCCTTCAAGCATTCAGGCAGGGGGAAAAAAATGAGGAGAAGAAAAATAGGTATCTGCAAGAAGTGAGAATCATGTGGTACTCATATATCTCATACAGAAGCCTGAATCTGAAATGTCTTTTTGCTTTTAAAGTAGAAAAGTTAGTGACAAAAGAATTTTATGTCCAACCAAGAAGTCTATCATAAGTAGAAGCAAGAGGAAAACCATTCTCAAATATCTAAGGATTCATTTTTTATGACCAAATAAACTTCTCGAAAATAAAATCTATCTCAATTCATCAAAACGTGAAAGGCAAAGAAAAATTTAAGAATGCAAAAGTTATGAGATGCAGAGCCTAGAGGTTACTACTGTAGCCAAATTAGCACAGTGTTTTGCACAAAAAGTATTTTAAGTATGGTTATCAAAATTAAGTAGATGCCAAAAATTGTTGAAAGAGGGTATAGATATTGTAACATAAGTAAATAAAACATAATTTAAGTTTAAAATCCCGTATTGCAACCACCCAACGGGTTCTCCTTGCCTGCTGCCTAGACAAGAGCTGATTTATCAAGACAGGGGAATTGCAATAGAGTAAGAGTTTAATTCACGCAGAGCGGGCTTACAGGAGATTGGAGTTTTATTATTACTCAAATCAGTCTCCCTATAAAATTGGAGATTGAGGCTTTTATGGATAATTTGGCCTGTAGGGGGTTGGAAAGTGGGAAGTGCTGATTGGTCGGGTCTGAGATGAAATCATAGTGAGTAGAAGCTGTCTTCTTCTGCTCAGTCAGTTCCTGGGTGGGGGCCACAAGATCAGATGAGCCAGTTTATTGACCTGGGTGGTTCCAGCTCATCTATCAAGTGTAGGGTCCGCAAAACATCTCCAACATTGATTTTAAGCTTGACAATAGTGATGTTATCCCCAGAAACAATTTGGGGAGGTTCAGAATCTTGCAGCCTTCAGCTGTATGACTTAAAAACCATAATTTCTAAACTTGTGGCTAATTTGTTAGCTTTGAAAAGGCAGTCTAGTCCCCGACGTAAGAAAGGGATTTGTTTTAGGAAAGAGCTGGACCGACTTTTTTTCAAAGTTAAACTATAAACTAAATTCCTCCCAAAGTTAGTTTGGCTTATGTGCAGGAATGAATGAGGACAGCTTGGAGGTTAGAAGCAAGATGGAGTCAGTTGGGTCAGATCCCCTTTCACCGTCATAATGTTCTCATTTATAATTTTTGCAAAGATAGTTTCAATATTCTATTTGTAAAGATACAAGTTAATAAAAGACAAATTATCCTCACTACATATAGCAAGAATTAAAAGACACCATGTCATTCATCATATTGAACAATTTAGATATTAATAATAATGAAAATAACCAATATGTACTGAGTAATTACTAGGTGCTAGTCATTTTCAGCATTTTACCTGTAGATTTGCAATATGGGTTAAATCATGTCTTGAAATAGTAAAAGAGAATGAAAAGTACATTTTACAAAGCAGAATCTGCCTTCTAAGTCTTTGGAAAAGACACAAACAAGCAAAACATAATCATATGACAAAAGACAGAAAACAAAGGAAATAGCAAAGCAACTTAAAAATCACTCATTAGGCAAGGAGACAGAAGGGAAGCCAATCATATATGTTATTATTATCCTGGAATAGAAAAAGGTTGAACTCCCACTGAAACAGACAAAGACTCTCAAAATGTGTTAAAAAGAAAATCAACAAAAACAAATACAAACATTTGGAGAAAAATAACAGGCCAAAACCAGCTCTCTATCCCCCTCTGCTCCTGTTTAACAAAACCTATAGAAACTGAAAAAAAATACCAAAGAAAACAGAAAAGAAGGAAGAAAAACAATTGCCATGCTCAGACTGGCAAATGGCACCAAGAAATGCAACCAACACAACACCAAGAAAATTCTGCCACGTTTAGAGCAAATTGGCCCAAATTAAAGAGGTCACCCAGAAGCAGCTGAACAACTCCTCCTTTTGAAAGATGGGTAAAATTTTGGAGAAAGCAAATGGAAGATAATCTAGAAAACTCAAATAGCATCCTCTACTTTGGACCTACAAAGGACAAGGTTGTGGACAGTTCACAAGAAGTGGGAAAGTCTCCCTATCAATGGAATGCCAAGGCAATGTGGTAAACAAGAAACAAAAAGGTTGGCCACTACTTGCAATTTTCCTCTAAACTGGCATATTAATGGCAAATCTCAGAAGTCTGCCATTTGGGGTAAAGAAGGGAGATGGGGGCAGCTGGGAATTCCTGGATCTGGAAGCACAAAAGCTAACTGTGAAAGAGATGAGGATAGACATATTTGAAGCTATTTTCAGAGCTGTAGGATTATAGCAGAAGGACAAGCCAATAGAGAAGCTAAGCCCTTCTAGGGAGTGTCTGTCCCAGAAGCCAGGACACTCCCTACTCAGCTAGGCATGGAACCCATAGGGTTCTGCCTCGGGGCAAAATGCTTGCTCCTTTCTGCCCCTCAGCTGTCTGGAATTGTACTACTCAGCTGCTGTCCAAATTCTGAATATGCTGTGGAAGCCCTTTGCACATTCCTAATGGTTAATTCTAGCACAAACCAGAGCTGAATAAATATCTGCCTTAGAATAAATAATTTACCATTATCTCCAGACTGCCTTCTCATGTCTTCTCCATGTCTCTCTCTGTCTCTGTCTCTCTCTCTCTCTCTCACACACACACACACACACACACACACACACACAAAACTTCAACCAGTTAACCAAACATGATGAAGGTATTTAGTATTTAAATAACAAGCTATTAAAAATGGCCACTCACAAGCATGTTAAAAAATGTTATAAATAGTAAGTTAGGGTAAAAGTAAATGCAAGACTACATTTTCGCAGCACCAATTTTATTTAAAAAGTTTATTTCTAATAAACACATATAAAGTTTATATTTAATGTACACATTTATTTATAATTATAATGTAGATAGGTAGATGGATGGATGAAGAAAGGATGAATGGATGGATGGGATGGATGGATGGACAAATGAATAGATAAGTAGGTGGATAAGATGGGAAGAGGGGTGGGTGAATAGATGTTTGAGTGGATGAAAGGTTGGTTGGGTGGATAAATGAATGGATGGATGGATGAAAAGATTGACAAATGAATGAAGCATAGATGGATAAATAATAGATGGATGAATGAATGGACAAATGAATAAATGAACAGTTGGATAGATAAAGAATGGCTAAATGGCTGGTGGCTGGATGGACAAATTAATAGATGAATAGGTAGATAGATGTGAGGTTGAGTGGGTGAATGGCTGAATGATTGGATGGATGGATGGATGAATGGATGGATAGGGAAAAGTTTATAGAAATAGATACATGGATAGTCTGACAACTATTCAGATAGGTTGGTCTTTGAACTCACTCATCAAAAAGAAAAGAACATTTACACATCTGTGATCTGGGACAGATGACATAACTTCTCTGAGCTTTAGTTCCCCATCCGTATAGCAGGAATAGTAACATATATTTAGTCTACTTCTTGCAAAGATTAAATAGCTATTATTTGCCATGAGCCTGACCCATAATAGTTGTTCAGAAAATGATAGTTTCCTTACAATTTAAAATTACATTACCTCATAAAGATAATCTTTAAAAATAAACAGCACTAAATTTTGTACTATTTGGGGGCAAATGAAAATCAAATTCCAAACTGAAAATATGTGTGTCCTATAATTGTACATTATATTTTAAGAAAAACTAGGATGACCAAGAGTATTATATAACTGTACTCGTTAAAGGAGTAAAAACAGATACACACAGAGTTAGACCATGAACATATCTACATGATCTTTTTATCTATAAGGTAAGTGCAGGAAAGGAAACAAATGGGAAAGGTGAGAGTTTATTTTTCAATCTATCAAAAATGACCCAATATGAGTAAAATAATATGTGTTCTCTTCCTAATGAAGATGCAATTACCATACTGCATGTAATGTCAAGCATTACCTTGTTTAGTGCTGACTTTATAGCTTTCTTCATGTTCTCTAATCATTCATATCATTTTAGTGTGCACCTTCTCTGCCTTGTCTGTGGATAGCCCTGAGGACCTGGTTTCTAAGTCACCAGGCAGGATTTAGGTGACAGTTGAATTTTGCCTAGCCGCTGGTTTGGTTCATTGGGTCTCCATACTGTATTTCATAAAATTAATATCATTACATTGTTCTATAATGTAATTGTGGTCCCTAGAAATTCCATGCCTAAATTCTCAGATCTGTGAAATATGTCACCTTACATGGTTAGAGGGACTTCGCAGATATCATCAAAGTTACTAATCCACTGACCTGCAGATAGGAAAGTGTTCTGTGCATTTTGGGCTCCTATAATACAACAGATTAGGTAATTTATTATTATAAATTTATTGACTCGAAGGTCCTGAAGGCTGGGAAGTCCAAAATCAATGAGCTAGCATCTACTGAGGGCCTTCTTGCTACATCATCCCATGATGGAAGGGCAAGAGAGGGTGAGAGAGTGCAAGAGATCGAACTTGCAGCCTGAAGCACGCTTGTAATCAACATTAATCCACTCATGAGGGTGGAGCCCCCAGGATCCAAACACCTCCCACTAGACCCCACCTCCCAACAAGATCACATTGGGAATTAAGTTTCCGATACATGCTTTTGGACGGGACACATTCAAACCATAGCAAAAGGTGGTTCTGGATGGTTTGGGTGGGCCCCATGTAATACCATGAGCCCTTAGAAGCAGAAGCAGAAGACAAAGTGGAGAGAGGTTGTTTGAGGGGGAGATAAGAGAAATTTGAAGCGTGAGAAGGATTCTGCCCATCTTTGCCAACTTTGAAGTTGAAGAAAGGCAGCCAGAACTGAAGAAATTGAGGGGCCTCTAGAAGCTGAGAACAACTCCAGATGACAGCCAGCAAAGAAACAGTGACCCCACTTCAATGATTACCAGGAGCTGATTTCTGATGATAACTCAAATGAGCTTGGAAGTGTATGCTCTTCCAGAGCCTCTGGAGTAGAGCTCAGCCTGGTAGACACCTTGATTTTAGCCTGGTGAGACCCCATGCAGAGGACACAGCAATGTTGTAGCCAACTTCTGACCTGCAGAACTGCGAGATAATCAATTTGCATTGTTTTAAGCTCCCGTGTACGTGGGAATTTGTTAAGGTCACAACAGAAAACTAAAAAAGTAATGGAATGTATTATAACATAGCATATTTATAAGCAAGAATATATAGGGAAATCTAGTTAAAATATAATAAACATAATGAAAAGGCTGTTTCCTGAGAAATCTGACTCTTTTCCAAGAGAATAAAAGATAATCATTTATTCTTCCCAGGGAGAAAAAAAGATTCCCTCCTCTCTCAGTTTTGTAGAAGAGACTCCTAATTTCACCACTTATACTTTGTTACATTGTTTTTTGCTTTTTTTTTAAGCATGGAGTCTGGCTCTGTTGTGCAGGCTGAAGTACAGTGGCGCGATCTCAGCTCACTGCAACTTCCGCCTCCAGGGTTCAAGTAATTCTCCTGCCTCAGCCTCTCGAGTAGCTGGGATTCCAGGTGTGCACCACCACACCCGGCTGATTTTTTAAAATTATTTTTAGTAGAAACGGGGGTTTCATCATGCTGCCTTGGCTGATCTAGAACTCCACACCTCAAGTGATCCACTCACCTTGGCCTCCCAATGTCCTGGGATTACAAGTGTGAGCCACTACACCCAGCCACCACCACTTACACATTTAGTAATAATATTATAATATTATTTTAATTATATTATATTACATGCACTATAATGAGTTGCATGTTCTAATAATACTATTTTACAATTTACATTTTATATATACATTCTTTTGCTTTTTCTTTTTTTTGAGACAGAGTCTCACTCCGTTGCCCAGGCTGGAGTGCAGTGGTGTGATCTCTGCTCACCACAACCTCTGCCTCCCGGGTTCAAGTGATTGTCCTGCCTCAGCCTCCTGAACAGCTGGGATTACAGGCATGCACCACCACGCCCAGCTAATTTTTGTATTTTTAGTAGAGACGGGGTTTCATCATGTTGGTCAGGCTGGTCTCGAACTCCTGACCTTGTGATCCGCCCACCTCAGCCTCCAAAAGTGCTGGGATTAGAGGTGTGAGCCACCAGCCTGGCCGCATTTTTTAATATTTAATATACATTCGTATTTATGTCAGAAAAACCTGTAAATATTATTATAGATTCATAATTTCCTTTTTAACTTCCCTCTATCTCACCCCATTTCACTGCCTGTATTAATTTCTATCCCTGTTGTAATAAATCACCAAAACCTCGGTCACTTAAAACAATACGAATATATCATGTTATAGTTCTGTAAGTCCGAATTCTGACATGGGTCTCACTGGGTTAAAATCAAGGTGTTGTCAGGGTTGTGTTTCTTCTGTAGGCTGGTGGAAGGCATTTGTTTTCTGACTTTTCCATCTTCTAGAGGTTCCTTGCATTCCTTGCCTCATGGTTTGGTAAGATGCTGAGCAGAGAACACAACAATATTCTGTCAGATTTCTGACTTACAGAACTGCAAAAAATAAATTCTTTCAGTCTTCAAAGTCTAGCGATATTGTGCCTTTCAGACCATTCTTCTATAGTCACACCTCCTTCTAACCACAGCTGGAAAGAGTTTCCAATTTTAAGAACTCATGTGATTAGTTTGGATACACTTGGCTAATCCCTTATAGCCTCCACACATCAAGACTCTTAATTTAATCCCCAACTACAAAGTTCCTTTTGTTGTGTAAGAAAACATTCACAAGTTCTGGGCGTAGGATAGAAACAGCTTCCCTACAGTCTACACTGGGCAGAAAGCAGGCATTGAATGACTTGCTTATGAATTCAACTGTGGTTGGTCTCTATTGGAGGCTCAGAAAGCCCAAATTCCTATTTTCTGTCCATACCATCTGTGAAAAAAAAAACCGAAGAAAAGCAAGAAAAGGAGATGGTGGGGCTATATGCATTGGTCCAGTCAATATTCAAACACAACTGCTACATGTGCATTTGGGCACCAGTGAGGTCATTTAAATTGCTACAATCCATGTCACACAGGCAGTTTCAGTGTCCTTGTTTCAACATGAACATGCATAAGGGAACATGGAATTGAGTCAAGTAAGTAGTCTATGAAACATAGAAAAAGTGAGTTTAAGGCTTTGTAAAAGCCCTGCCATAATGGCATGATGGAGCTTCTCTCCTGATGTCAGGTGAGTTTTGTCACACTTCGGAAATCTCAGAAAACGGCCTCCTGTTAGCAAATTGTGCTCATGGGCATATGCACAGGCACACACACAAACACCAGCACACGCATTCTGGAGGGAGTGAGAATTCCAGCAACCTCACCTTGGCTCCACCGTCCACCTTCTCGATGGTCTTGGTATTTCTTCCCCTGGGCCCCACATCCCACATGTTTAGGTGGGAAGTTACTGTCATGGTCAGAAAGCCCTTTTCATTTCCAGCTCCGGAATCTGGAATTCTAGAAACACACACATGTTGAACAACTATGTACACTGATACTCAACTCATCTGTGGTTCTCATTGGAAAATGCCTCAGCTCTTTCTGTGGCTAGAAATTGACCTTCATGACCCTATGATGACTCTTTGGTTATCCTCTCCCCCATCAAGGGAATCAGCCATTCCAGGAAACAAATAACAACAGATGGGATATAATATCTATTTCTACCAAAAAATGTAAGTAAGTAACTCAAGGAGTGCCATAACTTATAATTATCTCAACACAATAGAAATATAAATGTATAATCAAAATGTAAATGATGTGCTCAGGTTTTCATTAAATCATGTTTTTGTAGAAAAATAAAGTCAAAATCATTTTCATCCACTATCCTGTTGCTAGAGATCCATGTGAATCAGAGAAGGTAAGGATGAACATGACCTGTTCAGTCATCTCTCTTAGCCTCCTCACCACTGAGAATGTGTTAGCTACATACAATATTCTTTCCAGAACCTTTTACTTATTTGGGACGAAAGTGCAAGGAGAAAATCCTCTGATAATTTTTATTCTTTTTCTTTATAATATGATTTTAAAATCTAGGCAAGTAACCCATTTGCCTCTGCAAATCGGGCTTGAATGAATGCCCCAAAGTAAAGCAGGTGGACTGAGGTGTCCAGTCACTGCCATCTGTCTCTTAGGATTAAAATTGTAATGGAGATAACTCAGAGCAAAAATTTCTGAGAGACTTAGGCTACAGTTAGGTAGAAAGAACTTTGCATTGATGACATTTCAAGTTGCCCATGGCAGATGGGTGTGGGTATGATACATATTTCTGAATAATTTTCGACATGCTTCTAAAACCTTCAACTTCCCCATCCAAACTCTTTGGGCTTAATGACAGAGCGCACCATTTAAAATACTCAACAACTTATTGCCACCCATTGGCAACTAACTCAGATTATCATGAAATTGATATAGGAGGTCCAGCCAGATGAAGAATATGAGCTGGTTAGGGAAGGGGGGGAAATTTTGTCATGGATAAAGCATTAAAATGGGAATTTAGCTATTTGGGGATTGTCTGTGTTTTGTTGTTGTTTTGTCTGCAAAATGTCCTTACCAAATCTTCTACCTTCCCTGGACTTCAGTATTTCTTTCCTAGTAGAATAAACACATTGAACTTGAAAGTGACCATGCTCTGTCAAGTCATGCAAGTCTAAAGGGCTTCAGCTGGGCTCTTGGGGTCACAAGAGAAAGTTTCTTCCTTAAACGTTCATGAAACAGCACAGACCTTCCTTTCTTTCAGCCACAGCCATGCTATCTATGTCAAGTCATTGACAACCAAGTTTTTATCCTCCACATTGTAAGTGAGTACACACAGGTAACAGCTTTCTAAGGAACAACACCTTGATGATCTCATCCAGTCTGATTAAACCCTAAGTCAATGCAGCTTTCAGTATTTATTGTACATTTTTTTCATTGCCTTCTTTTGAGGCCATTAAGGAGTAGGGAGTGTGGCAAACTGATTAACAGAGTTAGTCTCTCTGGGACTGGGACTCTGTAATGTCTCCCATTTCTGTTTCTTCAAGGATTACAAATTTGATCTGGTTTCTAGGATTAGGTCCCTCATGCCTGTTTCTCCTTTTTCCTCTATTTTTGGACCTTCTAGATCATCTGTAGGTGCTACCCAAAGCTGTCTTTGCTAAAGAGGAGGGAATCATTAGAAGTTTGTGGTGTGGAAGGTAATAATTATCCCAATAATGTCCCTGAGCACCACTATTCCCCCCTGATGGTAAATTTCTTACCTTGGACCATTCTCTGTGAGTCAGTGAAAGTTGTTTTACTCACATACCCTAAACCAATGGGTTTTTAATGTTAGGCCTAAAATTATTTACCATTAAAATGAAAAGCTTATGTGATCCTCACATCATATGTCATGAGAGGAATGCAACTTGAAACAATACCTATTTGAATGGCCAAAATCCAGAAAAACTGAGAACATCAAATGTTAGTGAGGAAGTGAAGCAACAGGAATACTCATTTATTGGTGGAGGGAATGCAAAATGGTACAGCCACTTTGGAAGACAGTTTGGCAGTTTCTTACAAAACTATGCATACTCTTACTATACTATCCAGCAATCACACTCTTTGGTATTTACCCAAAAAAGTTAAAAATGTATGCCCACACACACACACACACACACAAAAACTGCACCTAGATTTTTTAGTACATCTATTCATAATTGCCAAATCTTGGAAGCAACGAAGGTATCCTTTAGTAGGTGATACGGTTTGGCTGTGTCCCCACCTAAATCCCATCTTGAGTTGTAGCTCCCATAATTCCCACATGTTGTGGGAAGGACCTGGTGGGAGATAATTGAATCATGGGGGGCACTTTCTCCCATACTGTTCTCATGGTAGTGAATAAGTCTCAAGAGATCTGCTAGTTTTATATGAGGTTTCCCCTTTTGCTTTGCTCTCATTTTCTCATGGCTGCTGCCATGTAAGATGTGCCTTTCACCTTCTGCCATGATTGAGAGGCTTCCCCAGCCACGTGGAACTGTGAGTCCATTAAACCTCTTTCTCTTTATAAATTACCAGGTCTCTGGTATGTCTTTTTCGGCAGCATGAGAATGGACTAATACAGTAGGTAAATGGATAAATAAACAGTGGTATATGCAGACAATGGAATATTATTCAGCACTAAAAGAAATGAGCTATCAAGCCATGAAAAGAAAGGAATGAAACTTTAAACACATATTACTAAATGAAATAAACCAGTCTGAAAAGGCTACATACTATATGATTTCAACTATGAGACATTCTGGGAAAGGTGAAACTATAGCAACAGTAAAAATATATTGGTGTTTGCCAGGGGTTAGTGGGGAGAAAGGGATGCATATGTGGAGCACAGAGGACTTTTAGGGCAAGGAAATTACTCTGTATGATTTTATAATGGTGGATCCATGTCATTATCCATCTGCCAAATCCATAGAATGTACAACACCAGGAGTAAACCCTGATGTAAACTTTGCACTCTGGGTGACAATGATGTGTCCTTATAGGTTCATCAACTGTAATAAATGTACTGCTCAGGTGTGGGATGTTGGTAGTGGGGGTGGGGGGGGTTGTGTATGTGTTGGGGCAGAAAGTATATAAAAACTCTGTACTTTCTCAATTTTGCTGTGACCATGAAAATTTTATAAAAAATAAAGTCTTTTTTTAAAATAGTGCCTGAAATCCGACTCTAAAAAAACATTTAAAAATGCATTTTGATAAAGTATTTTAGCCAGGTGTGCTGGCTCATGCCTATAACCCCAGCACTTTGAGAGGCTGAGGTGGGTGGATGGCTTGAGCCCAGGAGTTTGAGACAGCCTGGGCAACATGGCAAATCCCTGTCTCTACAAAAAATACAAAAATTAGCCAAGCATGGTGGTGCATGCCTGTAGCCCAGCTACTCTGGAGGCTGAGGTGGGAGGATTGCTTGAGCCCAGGAAGTAAAGGCTACAGTGAAACACATTCATGCCACTGCACTCCAGCTTGGGTGACAGTGAGACCCTCTCTCTCTAAAAAAAAAAAAAATGCATTTTATTTATAGATTTTGACATAATATTTATTTAATGCAAGTTCAATGAACCGGATAGAGTTACTGAGATGTGCATACATGCTTGAAATCCACAGTTAAAAATGACTTGCAGTCTTATCAACTTCTGTATCAAATTTCTTTGTTTTTTTCTTTTTAGAGATGGGATCTCGCTCTGTTGACCAGACTCAACTTACTTTATTTTGTTTTGCCTGCAGTATTGAGAAAGCCTAATTAGCTAAAAGAAATAGTCACAATGCCAATTCTGTGTGTGTGTTGGGGGGGGGTTTCTGTGTGTGTATGTTGTATGTATTATGTATGCTGTGTGTGCTATGTGGGGAGTGCATATGTGTGCTGTTATGTGTGTGTGCTGTGTATGCTTAACTGTGTATGTGCTGTGTATGTTCATTATGCAAGCTTCTTCAATGAAAGAATCTTGGAAGAGGCATGATAGAACATTTGTTTCAATGTGAATAGCTCATAATATCTCTCAAAAGCTCATATTCCTCTTGCTAAGATCGATTTGAAGAAAGCTGATAAATGAAATTTTCAGCCAGTTTAATTTTCATTTTTGAGACATAAATACTTTCCAAATCTACATGTTACTATTATGAAAAATGAAACATATATACTTACATATGTATTTATATGTATACTTAAATATAAAGTGTCTCCTTGTCAGGCTCAGGCATTCATTCAATCTCTTTTAAAACCCTCACATTTATTTATATTTTTGGGGTAAGGGAAAATCCACTGTGGCTTTACTGCTGACATTCTATCTGCAGTTGCAAACCTAATATTTATTGACACTGTGCATTATTTTGTGTATTACAAAATTGTACCTATTTAGATTATTAAAAACAAGACCTAAGACACAAAGAGTGGTTCTGCGTCTTAGCAGTATGTAGCTAATAGAATTTCTATAACTGCAAAAGAAAAAACTAAAATAATGCAAATGTTAAATATATGCACATTAACAATTACATAGTCCTATCTGTGGCATTGCCTCCAAACAATGGACTTAGGAAAAAAGTAAATTCAAAACTTGTATTTGGACTATTACATATATTGTGAAAATATATCCATTAAGGTATCTGTCCATTAATACAACTGAAATAGAACAAAGGTACCAAACACTGGCACTTCTTAGTAGCTAGTGTTTATCTAAGCAACATAAAATGACTTCACTACCTGCTGGTTACAGCTTTCATGAGCACCTCTCTTCTAACAATTTTTAGTGTCATTGGTTTTGGCCCATCAATTAAAGGTCATGTCATTTTTGCTAACTTATCCAGGGAGCGTTACAATGGGTCTAAGCTCTTTAAAATGTCCTCTGCTTTTATTCCTGTGTCAACTGATGTAAAACTTCGTGGGAGACCCCAAATCACAATCAGCCCATTAAGCTCTTCCAGAATTTCTGACCCTACAGAAATGGAATGATAAAAAGTGTGTAGGTTTTTTGGGAGGTCTTTCTAAACCACTGAGTTTTGAGATAGAGTATTATGCATGATAGATAACTAATACAACTATCTTCTTTCACCTGTGGTGTCCAGAAGCTCCAACAAACCAAAGGCAGAGCTCAAAATGACTGAGAACAGGCTAAACAAGGGGCACCCTGGCTCTAATGAATGGACTTTATCCTCCTGGAGCTCTTGGGAATGAAGGACCTAATTCTGTGTCTCCTAAGCCCTTGAAATGGCAGTGCTTCCATGAATTAAATACCACTTTGAGCTCCAGTCACCATGATAACTGAAAACTCAAGCCTGAGAACTGTCAGCAAACCCTTCAGCTGGTTCGGTGGCCCCCAGTGGAGGGTGTTAATGAGAAACACAACACAAATATCCCATATCCCATAAAAAGAAAAAAGGGAGTATTGTGAATGCTACCCCAGCTCCTGTTGTTAATTAATAGGGTAGTAATAAGAGGAACTAATCCACATCCACACACACACACACACATGGACACACACATACACACAAAATAAGCAGTGTTCTCTCTGTATCAAAAAATGTCATGGGAGTAGTGAAAAAAAGGTTAATCAACAGAATGTCAATTAGTGATGGAAGGAATAGTCCCAAAAGATCAGCATGCCACTCTGACTTGGAAATCTCCATGCTATGGGAACAATGCCCCTCCACATTCAATATGGCCCTGAAATCAAACTCCAGTTCCATTCATGAAGGAAATTCTGCATCAGAATTTTGCTAACTAACCATCAATGCAATCTTCCTGCTCCCCCTCTGAGTGAAACTTCAATTTACCTGTCCAAACAAATAATTAGGGAGAACTGAATATTTTTTGACACTATGTTGGTTGCCAGTTGCAGCTGTAACAAATGACCACAAAAACTACATACATTTTTAATCTTATAGTTCTAAAGGTTTTAAGTCCAGAGAGGATCTTACTGGACTATAATTCAGGTATTAGTAGGGCTGCCTAGGGAGAATCCATTGATTGCATTTTCCAGATCCTAGAGGCTACCTGCTTTCCTTGGCTCAGAGATCCCTTCTATCTTCAATGTCAGAATGGCTGATTGAGTCTTTCTCACTTTGAATATTTTGGTTCTCTCTTCTAAATTCACTTTTCCCATATATAAGGTACCTTGTGATTACACTGGGTCCAGCTGGATACTCCAGAATCATCTCCTTGTTTTAAGTTCAGCAATTGATGAACAACTTTAATTCCACCTGCAGCCTTCATTCTGCCTTGCCATACAACATATAATATATTCACAGGTTCTGGCAATTTGGGTGTGGACATCACTGGGCAACCATTATGCTGCCAGCTACAGAGAGTTTACTTTTTTTCCAGAGATACAACAGTAAGTAAAAGACTTACCGTGCCATCCTGGGTCTCCAATTCTAAATGGGAAAAGGTGTGCAGCCAAATATTTCAACTGTATGGTCCAATAAGAACACAGAAGACATGAGTCAGAGACGTTGGCTGGATAAATCACCTCAAGGGGGCAGCACTTGAGCTAAGTCTTAAAGAACAGGTAGACTGATGCCAAATTGTATTAGAATTCTCCAGAGAAAGAGAACCAATAGGATATATAGGTACAGATATAGATCCAGATACAGATATAGAGATATACAAGATGGGATTTGTTACGGAAATTGGTTCATACAATTATGAAGACAAGAAGTCCCGCAATGATGCCATATTCAAGCCGGAGAACCAGGAAAGCCAGCAGTGTAATTTAGTCCAAGTTCAAAAGGCTGAGAACAAGAGGAATGGATGGGTAATTCCCAGTATGAGGCCAAATTCCTGAGATCAGGGAGGACCACTTGTCCCAGAGTCTGAAAGCCTGAGAACAAGAAGCTAGGAGGTCCAGGGGAAGGAGAAGATGAATGTCCCAGCTCAAGAAGAGAAAGCAAATTCACCCTTCTTCTGTCTTTTTATTTGGGCTCTCAATGGATTTGAGAATGCCTGCCCACAGTGCTGAGGGTGGATCTTCTTTACTTAGTCTACTGATTCAAATGCTAATCTCATCCGGAAACACTCTCACAGATGCACCTAGAATCAATGTTTTACCAACTCTCTGGGCCTCCCTTAGCCTAGTCAAGTTGGCACTTACAATAAACCATTATACAAATGAATGTGGATGGGAAGGTATTGAGCTTTAGGTAAAGGTATATGGAATATAAAACCTACCAGGTTACTTGGAGTCTTCATATAAAAATAAGTAGGAGTATTTAGAATCGTGAAGCTGGGGCAGGACATGATTAGACCTGCATGTGAAAACAATCTCTCTGACCAAAAGAGGAAGAAGCTGGGGGCAAGAAGACCAGTTACCTTGTGCCTTACTTCTAATAACAAGCTCTTTTTTATTGTTGTTGTTTTGTTGTATGATAATCAACCTTGCATTCCATTCCAAAAATTGCAAGTTTTCCATCCCTAATTGCATGCTTTAATTTGTAGACCAATGTTTCAAGTTCTTATAAGGGCTGGAAACATCCTTCCATCCCACTCTCTTGGTACCTGGTAAAACCACCCCAATCCAAGTTCTTAGATTTGCCTAAATTCCCTTTAAGAGCATTCCCAGCATGAAGGATTGTGTTCTTGTAACTGAGCTGTGGCTTCCTCTCTTCTTTATACTCACTGATATCTTGAAAGGATAGATTGAAGTTTTTCAAAAGTAGAAGAAACCACCCTATGAAATGGCAAGTAGTTCTTCCCTAGAAATATTCAGCCCTTTAATGATGATATGAAGACCATGAGAAATACTATAGAAGGGAGGGTTTCCTTGTGAAGAAGTAGGGTGTCTTTTACGATGATGCTATCCAAAGTGGGGTCTGTGGATGGCTGCTATTCCCAAGTCATTACCAATCTGCAACGAGTTAAGTAAAGAAATGGAGAGTAACCATTTTAAACTGTGTATAGCACTTTATTAGAGCAATTGTATAGCTCTTGAATCTAATGGTAAAAATAGGAGCTTGTATTTGTAGGTCTCTTTATTTCTTCCTTTTCAAAATTTGTTTTTATTTATACAACTGTACTGTAAACATCGTAAACATTGGTTTTGGAAACGTTGAAAATTTTTTTTTGAAAAGTGTCAGTCTTGAATGTTTTTCCATCTCTCCAGTGTGGTGACTCAGGTAGATACAGGGGCATGGCTGTGAGATTCCCTCTCCTACCTGCTCTCCATTTGGCCTCCCCTGGGATCTCCACTGCCCCACGCTTTGCATTTAATCCTCCACCAAACTCCACCGGACCTTCCATTGATCTTATCATCAATTTTTGACTTTAGCTTTGGTATCCTAAACTACACACTTAAACTTCAGATTCAAAAAAGATATGTCCTCAAAATTCTAACTTGTATTAAGAAAAAATGAGTACTTATTGAGGGGCTACATTGTCTTAACAACTACCGAGTACTTTAGATATTAATATATTGTCCTTTACCCTTACAATAGCTGTGAGGGAAGTGAATCGCCTTATAGCCAGGGAAAGGGAGTCCCTAGACAGTAACTGCCTGAGCTGGTTTGGGGACTAGTGCATGTTCCTTCTGCTCTGCCACAATTTATACCCAGGAATCATGTTTAGTTTCACCAAATAATAATAATTTAATCTTTTTCTACTTCAAGGTCATAATCCATCTAAAGTCCAACCATACTGACCTAAAACTATAAAAAATGCTCTATAAGAAGCTCTGTGGCCACTTTTCATAAAACCCTTTAAAGATCTGAATTCTAAGTAGCTAATTGCAAAGGTTCTTTGCTAAACAGTCATCATTTAAATAGGATATAAATTTTGATGAAAGCTCTGTGTCTCCTGCAGAACCATTAAAATGTCACTTATATACCTTCCCTTTCTCAAAGGCAGGTTGTCAGGAATTGACATTTGATTATGCAAATCTATTTTTTAAGACTAAGAAATTACAGTAGAAAGATCCAAAACAGAAATGATTTTAGAGTTGTGTACTGCCACTACCCACCTGCAAAAAAAGCAATTTAAAGAAAAAAAGTTTTTGCCTAAACTAAAACTCTTTTAGAATTATCATAACATCTAAAATTTCAATATAGTATGGGCAAATAGAAAATAAGAATTCTTGTCACCCATTAAAAATCTGTTTAATAACAATCTTACTTTATTTTTCTGCCTGGTTTGAGCCCATACAATCTTACTTTTAAGTGACACAAAAAATTCCCAACTTTCATGTATTATCAACCTTAAAATCTTATCTGCCACTTGGATATTTTGTGTGTCCCAGACAGTGACAAAACTTTTTATGATCAGGATCTCATTGACTTCTCACAATATCCAGTATTTCACAAATAAAGAATATAAGTGTATTGGTTAGCTATTGTTGTGTAACAAATGGTTCCAAGACTTAGTGGCTTAAAACATCAGCCATTTATTATTCCTCATGTATCTGTAAATCAGCTGGGAAGCATTTCTTGATCTAGAATGAGCTTATTGGTCTTGGGTGGGCTTGTTACTGCATTCAGGCTAGCCTGGGCTTGTTCTCATGGTAGTGATTGGGTCAAAGAAAGGAAGTAGAAGGGAAAAAGTGCTTTGTGAAACATCTGCCTATGTGATAACAGCCAAAGCAAGTTACAAGACTAAGTCCAGGGTCAGGAGTAAGAGAAACTACAATACAACTGAGTCCTGGGTTGGTTTAGGAGTCAGGTCTGAATCCAGTGCATGTGCTTTCTGCCTTGCCACATTAAATTTACATCAAGGGATCCTGTGTACATCTTCATTAAATAATTACAATTAATCTTATCTAGTTTAGAGTCAATAAAGTGACTGTTGTCCTGCTGATCAAAGCTATAAGCATGCACTACAGGAAGCAGAACAGAGAAGCACTTTTCACAAAGTCCTTTAAAGATCTGAACTATAGGTAGCCACTTGCAAAGTGTGTAGATATAGGGAGGCCATTCAACAGGGCAGTTTATGTAATCAGTTAATTACAGCAAGGCTGAAATAATAATTTTACAAGTTGTCTGCCATCAGACAACTAGTAATTTGAAAATAGGTCTGTGGGACTCCAGAGTCTGCATTTTTTTTTTGTCAAGAGGCCATTTTACCAGTTATATGGGACTAATATTATGGATTTTATCCGGCTTACTTGTTGAAAATTTTGTAGACATTACACATGGAGAGAATGTGAACACTGAAGCTGTGACTGTGGCAACACCAGAATGGAACAGACACTGCATCCAAAAATGAAGTGAGACAACGATGTGGTTTGGATGTTTGTCCCACTAAATCTTATGTTGAAATGTGATTCCCAATGTCAGAGGTGGGGCTTGGTGAGGGGTGATTTTATCATGGGGGTGGGTCCCCTCTTGAATGACTTATCCAACTATTTGGTGATAAGGAAGTTCTCAACCAGTTCACATGAGACCTGGTTGTTTAAATGAGTCTGGGACCTCCCCCACTCTCTCTTGCTCCCAGTCTCAACATTTGATATGTCAGCTCCGCCTTTGCCATCCGCCATGATTGGAAGCTTCCTGAGGCCTCATCAGAAGCAGATGCTAGAGCCATGCTTGTAGAGCCTACAGAACCGTGGGCCAATTAAAGCTGTTTTCTTTATAAATTACCGAGCCTCAGGTATTTTTTTGGAGCAATGCAAAAACAGCCTAACACAGATGGGAATGCAGAATTTAGAGAGGAAGTATTCTCTAACTCTCAGATCCCTTCTCCAGATGAAGGATGTGAAAATGGATCAAACTGTGAAAATGGATCAAACTGTGGAAGGCACATTCTTTTGGGGAAGTTACAAAGAGTGTGATTCCCATTTCCCTGGAGCTGGAAAGTGTGTGGAGTTGTAGACGTGCACATCAGTGTGAAGAATGTGAGCTGTATTGGAAGCCCTCTGAGAGCGTGATGTGGCTCCCTGAAGGTGAGATGTACCAAAGACTACATCAGGTGCCTAGCTCACATCTGAGAAGGGAAAGTGGGTCATGGGAGCAAGCCTCTCAGGGTTCACCCAACGTTCACCACCCAACAAATTGTACCTTTACTTGAATGATGTCTAACAGATTTGATTTTTTTCATAACAGATATGATTTTTTTTAATCCAACTTGGTAGATCTTAGGAAAATTTCAAGTTGTGCAAATCTTGCATGAGAGTAGAAAGACCTCTATGTGGACACACTGAATTCTTTACACTTGAGTGGTAGAACCTGGGCAAGAGACTCATGCTCTCTGTTTCTTATTTGGTATCTTAGACCATATTGACTTGGCCAAACTTACACGTTGTTTGGAGGCTTAAATAGAGTAATGAATGAACATATCTTAAAAAGAATAAGATGTTATACAAATGCCTTTAATCATCTCTTGCATAGAGAGCCTTGCACCCATGTGCCTAAAAAAGCCAATTACAATTTTCTTAGACTCTCAGGCACTGTCTCCTAACTGATCCAGGTAAAATCTACTATGAACCTACCACAAAAACGAGGAAGCGGATGGAATGTGCCTATTAGTAAATATAAAGAATGAGATTTCTGTAAGTTCATCTGACTATAAGACAGACTCTAAAATGCTAAGTAGTTATGTCCACAGCACTGGAAAAAACCAATCCAGTTTACTGGCTTTGAGCTTACATCTTTCCTTACAGTACTACACATCCCCAAACTGCCTCCATTCCAAACATAGGATTCTATTTCTAACATTGTAAATCAAAGCAGAAAATTGTTGAAGGTTTTAGAAGGTTTTTGCTTCACCTTTCTTAAAATATACATGAGTTTCTCTAAATTCCTGATCAAGACTGACTATGTTTATCTTCTTCAGGCACACTCCTTGTGGTTCTAGAAGGGGCAAGACATAGGTTTAAAAAAAATGAAGGATGGAATTCTAAAAGAATAAGCATTTGAAAGTCCCCCAACTTCCTCAAAATTTACATGACTGTGCAGGTTTCCACAAACACTTTCACTAAATGCTGTGGTCATCACACTCCACTCTAAGTCCTTAGACAGAAACAAAGCACATGTCAGTTGCTCAGGAACTTAATATCCAGTGGACAAGGAAGCTTTGCTGCAGCTACATTTATTTTAAAAAATAGGATTGATAAGATGCAAGGTTGGAAACACGGGTGGTGGTTGTTACAGACAACGTCCTAGGGTAAAGAATTACCGTTTTTAAACTGAAAATTGAAAATCTAGCCAACACCAATTTGTCACAGATCCTAAAGAAATCCACAGAATCAGAGTATTTAATTAATCTAAATGATAAATTGCCTATGAATCTCAACCATGCAGGCAGCACCTATGAGCAGAAAATTCACACAAGAAAGAAAAATAAATGGGAATACTGGTGG
Organism: Ateles fusciceps; assembly: GCA_036589455.1. NCBI lineage: Eukaryota > Metazoa > Chordata > Mammalia > Primates > Atelidae > Ateles > Ateles fusciceps. The sequence continues at coordinate 193,177 of JAZHEH010002960.1, read as the reverse complement.
TGCTGGAAATTTACCTTATAAACAACATTATTCTAAATTTTACAGCCTAAATACTTTGAAGTCTCATAATATATTTGCTCATAATCCCCGAAGGAGTGAAAAATTAGAAGTATTATTTAGGGCTTCTCCAAAGATGTATAGCCATGCACATTTGCTGTTGCCAAATACACACATTTAAATGAAAATAGCTGACACCTGGTAGAGTTACCCTCTGGAGATGTATACAGAAACATTAATCTGAGGTTAACCCAACAACCCAATGTATACATGATGTATTATACAGAAAAATAAAATACACAGTCATATGATTATTCATCTGACAATAATAATGTAGCCTCCTTAGGGAAAAAGATAAAGGGAAAAATCCATTGAATATTTTGGAAAATTCATTTTTAATCACATCTCCCAGGCATCTAACTTATTTGTAGGCTTTGCAATCATACAGATATATAAATATATATTTGAAATCTCTTCCCCTGGAAAATTACTATTCTTTAAGAGAGACACCTTCTAGAATCCATCAAAAAAAAATCACGTTTACATAAAAGATCATCATTTCCTTTCTTGAATTTTGAAGCATCTTTGAAGAGGGAGGAGAATTTGCAAAATCAGGAAAGGGCTGCTCTCAGAAAATCCAATCACTTTTCAAGCAATGATACAATGCCAGATGTTAAAATTTGTCTGAAGATCTCTAGAGAAGTGAAAGCAATTAGATGTTATCCTTCATTTGTTCTGTTTAGAATCTCATTACCAAAGATTGCAGACATGTCAGTTATGATGTACATCTTGCAGGTGGCACTTTGTCATTGTTAAAATAAAGTGGGGTAGAACAAAATCTTACTATAATTTTTCCTTGGTGGGGTGGGAGAAAGAGAGAAAGATGGAGAGAAAGGGAGAGAGAGAGACGAATAAGGGAGAGAGGAATAAGATCCTATGCATATACAGTAAATCCTATTAATTGCATTATTTTGAAATGTTATTTCCTAGTTACAATTGGAGGGCATTTTAAACCATTTTAGCATGTAACACACAATGATAAACTATATCATACATATCTTCTGTGATGTGGCCACAAGAGAAGGCTACCATAAGAATGTCACACCACAGCTGTACATGGCACTGAAAACCAGAAAGTAATATGGGTATCACCTTAACCCAGGCACCATCAAATGTGGAGTCAGGGAAGCAGAGTCCAACTCCACTCCCAACAGCAAAAATCCTTGGCTGAGTCACCAGTCCCTTTTCCATGCAATGATGGAGTGAGACCACATCATCCCCAGAGATCCTTTAAAAGTCCACGGTGCCCTAATACTAATTTTGACTGTTTCTAACAGTTGCAAGGGTGTTTCTGAACAATGAATTTGGAGCATGTGGTAAGGCATATGACAATGTCATCATTTCTATATGTGAAATAAAGCCTCTGGTCTTTTTCTACTGACAGTTGAGGAATTCACGCAGGAGAAAGTAACACCCTGTACAGATACATTTGACCAGCAGGCTTGCATAATTCCAGGAGCACCTACTCTGTGCATGGCTACAGGAGAAACAGCAGAAATGGCAGAGACAGAGCATGGTCTCCATCCACAGGTCCAGCTCTCCCCTGCAAGACATTGGAAGGGCATACTGGTGTCAGGCAGAATTTACTCAGCACACGCTCAAAATTAGAGTGTCATGTGTTCCTGTCAGGGTAAGATGAACTTCACAGGGCCATTCGGGCTGATGCATACTCAGCGTCCCTTTGCTAGATCCCAGCAGCCAGAGCTGCTGATGGGATTTGCAGGCTGGAGGAGGCATCGTCTGCTCTGCAGCCCAACCTATAGCACTTGGGTGTAGGGCCAACCAGGAAACGGACAAAGCCATCCAGCTCCATGATCCTCATGCTCCTTAGTGTCTGTTTATAGCCAAAAAAAGTGCTTAAGTTTTGTAAAACAGACTTCACTAAAATGATCGCAAATTTGTTCTCAAACAATAATTGCGAAAACCATTCCTTAATCTCACATCATTTTATTCAGAAAGAGAGAAAACAAAAGAGGTGATTTTTAAATAAAGAGACTAATATTTTTAATATTTGTGAAGACTATTTTTAATATTTTTAATAAAGTGACTAATATACTTAATTTATCATCCATATGTTACAGTCTCGCCAATGTACCACAATGTAGCAGTCTCTTGTTGCGAGGTATCACCCGGAGTTCTTTGTCTCACAGCCAAGAGAATTGAGGAGTGTGGACACAAAGGATGAGGTTGGAGCAAAAGTTTAATAAGTGAAAGAAGAAAGCTCTCTGCTGCAGAAAGGGGACCGGGAAGAGGGTTACCACTTTTACAGTAGAATGCAACGGCTTTTGTAGGAAACTGATGAGGGCTGGGCATCTCATTTGCATAAGGCACGAATTTCTGGTAGCTCTACCCCATCCTCCTAATACACATGTGAGCCCTTAGACTCCAGGTTGCTTTGCTCCTCTTATTGCACATGTGTCATGGAATGGAATTTTCCATTGCAGGCATGTCTGGGCAAGTCACCTGTGTAGCCTTTCTTATCTGTGCAGCTGTCGGCATGTCTTAGGCCAGCTCCCCTGTGCAAGTTCTCTTATCTGTGTCTGCAGGCTGTTCTTTTGATTGAAAGAACTCAACCCGAGGACCCACCCCCAACTGCCTGCCTGACAGGGTTTTTTCCTTTCTCTTCTCTCACATAGAACATGGTCATTATGGCAACTTGATGGGAATTCCAGGCTCATGCTAAAATTTTTCTCCCATAGTTCCCATGTCCAAAGTCACTGGTATCCATAAACAGTAAGTCGTCTTGTCAATTCTCAACATATTCCATCCTTTTGTGTGTTTTTTTAAAAATTGGGATTCAGCTCACATAACACAAAATTAACATTTTAAAGTGTGCAATTAACTCTATGGCATTTAGTGCATTCACTATGTTATGCAATCACATACGACCCCAAGGACCACCAATCTCCTTTCCATCTTTGTAGATTTGTCAATTATAGCTATTTCATACACATGAAATCATACAATATGTGGCCTTTTGTGTCTGGCTTCTTTTACAAAGCATGTTTGTCAATTTTTTTTTGTTTTGTTTTTTGTTTTGAGATAGAATTTGTATCTTGTTGCCCAGGCTGGAGTGCAATGGCACAATCTTGGCTTACTGCAACCTCCCCCTCCCACGCTCAAGTGATTCTCCTGCCTCAGTGTCCCAAGTAGCTGGGACTACAGGCTTGCACCACCACGCCCAGCAAATTTCTGTAGAGAAGGGGTTTCGCCATGTTGCCCAAGCTGGTCTGGAACTCCTGGCCTCAAGTGATCTTCCCACCTCAGCCTCCCAATCTGCTGGGATTACAGGTGTGAGGAACCACACCTGGCCTTACAGAGCATGTGTTTGAGGTCCATCCAGGTTGTATCACATATCAGTACTTCCTTCCTTTTTATGACTGAAAAATATTCCATCTCCTTTAGTTTTTAATCTTCTGTAACATACATATCAAATAAAAACCACTCTATTTCCACATGTAGTTTTTCTTTTAATACTTTGACTCGTAGACTACTTTTTATCCCAGAACAATTGTGATGCATACACGCTTTAAAGAAATTAGGACTTCAACTTGCAAAACATTCAGAATCAGAGAAAAATAAAAAAAAATCTGCTAGAAATGTGGAACTACTTATTACCACTCATCTCACCTTACAAAGATTGGTCTGTGTAATTTTTTACAATTTGAAAATTGAAATCCACTTTTTCAATCCAGTGCTAAGCCTCTTCTAAATAGAGTTGACCCGTGAACACTGCAGAGGTTAGGGGTACCAAGCCCTTGTGTAGTCAAGAATTCAAGAATTCAAGTATAACTTTTGGCTCCCCCAAAACTTAACTACTAAAAGCCTACTGTTGCCCAGAAGCCTTACTGCATAATGGTCAATTAACATATATTTTATGTATTATATACTGTATTATTGCAATGAAATAATCTAGGGAAAAGAAAATGTTATTAAGATAGTCATAAGAAAGAGAAATTATAGTTACTATTCCTTAAGTGGAAGTGGATCATTACAAGAGTCTTCATCCTCCTTGTTCTCACGTTGACGAGGGTGAGGAGGAGGAGAAAGAGGGTTAGTCTTGCTGTCGCAGGGGTGCAGAGGTGGAAGGAAATCCACTAATAAGTGGATCCTCATAGCTCAAACTCATTGTTCAAAGTTAAAGAAAGTTAAATAAGATGAACAAATGTCATTATCTATTTCAAATTCAGCTCTCTAGTTTGCAAAAGTAAAACTGACACCTTGGTATAATTTCATGAGACTTAGTCTTTAAAATGAGTTATAGTAAACTCTTGAACAATGAGTTTAAGCTATGAGGATCCACTTATTAGTGGATTTCCTTCCACCTCTGCACCCCTGCGACAGCAAGACTAACTCCTCCCTCTTCCTCCTTTTTGTCAGCCTCTTCAACGTGAGAACAAGGAGGATGAAGACCTTTACGATGATCCACTTCCACTTAATGAATAGTAAATATATTTTCTCTTCCTTATGACTTTCTTAATATTTTCTTTTCTCTAGCTTACTTCATTGCAATAATGCAGTATATAATACATATAATATATAAAACATGTGTTAATTGACCATTTATATTATCAGTGAAGCTTCTGGTCAGCAGTAGGCTGTTACTAGTTAAGTTTTGGAGAGCCAAAAGTTATACTTGAATTTTTGACTACACAGGGGGTTGATGTCCCCAACCTTTACAATTTGCTGGGTTTCACTCAATGCCCTCATAGAGCTGTTAACCTTCCTTGTCTTAGATGTTTATCCATACTATGTCCTAAAAGAACCCAATCCCCATTAGATACTGAGTCTTTAGTTTGAATCCTCCATCTATATTCAATGCAAACATTACTCTGAGTAGCCGCAACACTTTTGACCAGCATTTTTAAAAGTGTAGTCAGAGGAACAATTGTTTTGAAAGACACTAACAGATGCTAGGATTGGAGCTAAGGGAGGGGGTATTGTGATGCAATGAGTCTAAAAAATTCTGAATTAAAGAAGTTTCAACCAGTGTCTTACTGCCAAGATTTCCTGATTTGCATATCTTTAGTACACTAATGCTCTATGACAGGGGTAGACATCAGAACATTTCTTGGTTTTATTTAGTCTCAGGAACCTTGCTTCAAGAACCCTCTCCCAGGGCGAAGGTTCCTCAATGCAGGCTGTGGAAATGATTCTCTTGGCCCTTGCCAGATATCTATACCTTAGAATGAAAAATATATCTAAAAGCAAATGTGGCTAGCAGTTGGGGGGTGAGCTAGGGGAACTGAGCTCTGTAGGGGACATGCAGACATTAACAAGGCTTCTGGGAAACACTGTGGCTTTGAGATCGGAGGAACTGAAGATGAATGTGTCTACTTTCTAATATTGCAACATATTTTCTCTTATGTGCATGTGGACTCTGCAGGAATTACTGATGTTGGAGAGGTGCAATAGGAAAAAGAAAGCTGCTCTGTTAAAAGAAGGGATGGAGGTACCTGGGCACACAGGAAAGCAAAGATCACCTGGTGACCACCAAGCACGTTACCACCAACCAGGTGACCATCCAGAGACAAAAACTCCTTGCCAGAGGGATTTAGAATTAGACTCCACTATTATCTGCAGTCGGCACCTGATTCCAGGTCTCGTTTCAACTTACAATTTATAAGTAACTAGAATTTCTATACATTTCTGGAATGCATGCATGCCGAAATTCACTGTGCAACACTTGCTAACATTAAGGCACCAAAATGTCTATAAATGTAATCATTTATCATGCAAATTACCTTTCAGTTTCCCTTTAAGGTCCATAACTACTCGTAAGGAAGATGCACCTCTGTACCTCGACACACTCAGTCCTCTCTTGCCTAGGCACCCAGCTGCACGTTTTTGCTGAGTTCTTTCTAAAAAAGTTTTCCTTTTCAAACCTGCACTGTTGTGGACCACTTTCTGATGCTGGGGTTCTAACACCTTGCATGTCAGGCACCTCTCCACTTGTGATGACTCACTTTATGTGTCAATTTGATGAGCCCACAGGGTACTCGCTAATTAATTAAATATTATTTTGGGTGTGTACATGTGAGGGTATTTCAGGGTGAGATTAACATTTGAATCAAGAGGCTGAGGAAAGCAGATGGCCTTCCCCAGTGTGGGTGGTCCTCATCCAGTCCATTGATTTCCTACCTGATTTCTGCCACTTTGACTTAAGTAAGCCAATTAAGAAGACAGATGTTCTAGCATCTCTACGTGTATTCAAATTAAATTGAAATGTGTTTATACCTGGTATTGAACAGTTTTAAAATAACCATGGCTAGTTAGATGGTTTTGATCTGGCTGCTATTATGAATTACAGATATACTAAACTAAAGAATGTTCATGTTCCATACTGATGTGTTTAGATCAAAAACAAGAGATTAAAATCTGAGGAAATTTATCAAACATTGATTTATTTGTTCCAAAAAAGCAAACAAAACAACAACACACTACCAAGAGCATTTACCCTGGAGCATGGGAAATACTTTTAGGCAGAGAGAATGAAGAATAAGAGTGTTCTCCCAAAGGAACATGAAACATAGAATAATCAGAATATAATGTGGCAAATTGGGGGGAACCCGACAGAAGCCAATATTTGGAGGAACACACAAGGGGTTGATAAAGTTGCACTCATAGAATTTTTTTCTGAGTAGAGGGAGAGAACCATGGAAATTGACACATTTAAATGCACCTGTTTAACATGTTTCAAATTATGGGAATTTTCTTAAATTACTGTTATTATTTTGAGACAGAGTTTTATTCTGTCACCCAGGCTGGAGTGCAGTGACACCATCAGAGCTCACTGTAGCCTCAACTTCCTAAGCTCAAGCAATCCTCCCACCTTAGCCTCCCAGGTAGCTTGGGCTACAGGCACATGCCACTACACCTCGATAATATTTTTATATTTTGTAGAAACAGGTTCTTGCTATGTTGTCCAGGCTGCTCTTGAACGCCTGGCCTCAAGCAATCCTCTCCACCTAGGCCTCCCAAAGTGCTAGGATTATAGCTGTGAGCCACCCTCTGTGCCAGCAAATGATGGGCACTTTAAAATGAGATGTAAATATGTCTCTTGGTCCTCTATGCCCTCCTACATAATCTTGGCTGCCATATGTTGAACACTCACCCTGTGCCAGCCTTTATTACAAGTTATTAACTCATGTGAGGTAGTAAATAATCTGCCCAGACTTTGTCATGGGTTCCCAGCACAGAACTTCTGAAACCTTTGGAATTTCCTGAGAGCAGTGTGTCTTTCTTATGCTAATGAGGTGACTCAGGGTGCACTGAAGTTAGTCAGGATGGGGGCTGGTCACAAGAAAGACCAACCATGTGATTGGAGGGTTGGGGAGATTTTCATCTGCCTGACCTCTGGGGATGAGAGATGGCAGGAGATGAAAGTCAACAACATGGTCAATACTTGATTGATCATGCCTACCAAACAAAATATGGGTAAGAACTCTCGACACTGAAGCTTAGTAGAGCTTCTTGGATGGTGAACACTTTGATATGCTGGGAAAAGGATATATCCTGATTCCATGGGGAAAGGGCATAGAAGTTTTGAATTCCCAATTCCTTCTTGGATCTTGCCCTACATGCACTTTTTTATTTTTTATTTCTTTTCTTTTTCTTTCTTTCTTTTTTTTTTTTTTTTTGATACAGGGTCTCACTCTGTCATCCAGGCTGGAGTGCAGTGGCACAGTGATGGCTCACCATAGCCTCAAATCCCTGGGCTCAAGTGATCCTCCCACCTAGCCTCTCGAGTAGCTGGGACCACAGGCACATACCACCATGCCCCACTAACCTTTAAAAACATTTTTTTAGAGATGGGGGTCCCACTATGTTTTCCAGGTTGGTCTCAAACTCCTGGCCTCAAGCAATTCTCTTGCCTTGGCTTTCCAAAATGCTAGGATTACAGATGTGAGCCCCGGCACCCAGCCTATGTGTATCCTTTATAATAAAACTGTAATCATTAAGTATAGTGCTTCCTGATTGAGTTCTAGTGAATTACAAAACTTGAGGGGTTCACAGGAACCCCTGAATTTATAGTAAGTTGGTACAAAGTGCAGGTGGCCTGGAGACCAACAGAGTGTGGCTGGTGTCCATGGTATAGGAAGTCTTCTTGAGGTTTAAATCCTTTAACTTGTGGGGTCTGAGCTAACTCTGGATGATTAGCATGAAAGCTGCATAGCAGTACACTCAGTTGGGGTTGCAACAGAATAATACCTGATATGGCTTGGCTGTGTTTCCACCCATATCTCACCTTGAATTGTAGCTCCCATGATTCCCACATGCCAGTGGAAGGTAATTGAATCATGGGGGTGTGTCTTTCCTGTGCTATTCTCATGATAGTGAATAAGTCTCATGAGATCTGATGGTTTTATAAAGCGGAGTTCCCCCTGCACAACTCTTGCCTGCTGCCATGTAAGACATGACTTTGCTCCTCCTTTGCCTTCTGCCATGATTGTGAGGCCTCCCCCAGCCATGGGGAACTGTGAGTCAATTAAACCTCTTTCCTTTATAAATTATCCAGCCTTGGCTATGTCTTTATTAGCAGTATGAGAACAGACTAATACAATACCCCAGTTATACAGACTCCCATTACCATTGGAGGTGAAACCACCTTTCCAAAATTATGATAGTAGGAGAAACCTGACATAGTTGACTCCATCTTGCTTCTGACCTCCAAGATGCTTTGGTCATTCCCTGACATAAGTCAAGCTAACTTTAGGAGGAATTTAATTCATAGTTTGACATTAAAACAAGAATGATTGTAGCCCTTCAACTAAACTAAACCGACTTCCCCAAAACTAAACCACCTTGGAAAGGCAACAAGAATAGGATTATGGGAAGGGCTTGAACTCTGCTAAGATTTAGGCATAGATTCTATAATTCCTTACTGCTCAGGGGTCATATGGCCAGAGGTCACAATATGTGTGGCCTTTGCAATTGCTCCCAAAGATAACATCACCATTGTAGAACCTAAGATTGTTTTTTACAAGTTGTTTTTCAGACTGACCCCAGCAGGACTCATGACTCATGACTTAGCTGGTCCTATGGCCTTACCCCAGAGGTGGACTCAATGCACGAGGACCATTTTCCATACCCCTGTAATTTTGCCCACAGCCAATCAGCAGCACCCATTCCCTAATCTCCTGTCTACCAAATTGTCCATGAAAATACTATCCTCCCAGGGACACTGACGTGAGTGATAACTCTGTTTCTCCCTTATGGGTCAGCCTCAGATCAATTAAACTCTCTCTCTACTGCAATGCTGTATCTCAACGAACTGATTTTGACTGTGCAGTGGGCAGGAAGAACTCATCAAGTAATTATACACATAGATATTGTTATAAATCCCATTTTGCAGATGCAGGAACTGAGGCACAGAATAAATAATCAGCTCAAGGTCAGAGAGCAGTTGAGCCAGGCTTTGGACCCATGTAGCTCAGTTTCAAGCCAATGTTCTTTTATTATTATTATTATTATTGACACAGAGTCTTGCTATGTTGCCCAGGCTGGTCTCAAACTCCTGAGCTCAAGCAATACTCCCCTCCTCGGCCTCCTAAAATGCTGGGATAACAGGTGTGAGCCATTGTGCCTACCCCTATTTTTTCTCTTTATTACTTTAATTTTAATTTTTTTTAAGAGACAGAGTTTCACTATGTTGTCAGGAGTCACCTGAAACTTCTGGGCTCATGTGATTCTCCTGTCTTAGCCTGCCAAAGTACTAGGATTACAAGTGTGAGCCACTGTGCCCCCAAGTCCATGTTCTTAACACTCTCATGTTCTGCCTCCTAATGAAATGCTTATGTGTTATCCAAACTCAAGGAAGATATATTAATAATATATCATTATTTTAATTATAATAGAAGGGTTGAAAATGTTGAACCCTTGAAAGAAAGATAGGGAAGTAAAAATGCACATGACACTATAATAAAAGAAAGAGTCACAACCACAGGTATGTCTTTATTGCTGTAAATCTAAGTAATTTTTCTGGTATTTTATAGAGAAAGAAATATAGCTGTGATGATCCCAGGAGCCATATTTGCATATGCAGATTCTCCAACGTGATAAAAGCTTTGGAAATCCCATCTATATTGACTTTAGTATAGAAGGATCTGATGAAAGTTTCATCAAGTAACACCCTCCACTTCTCTCTCCAGCTCCTGCATAATTTACATCTCTGTGGAAGAACCAGTCTTTTGATCTGCCCTCAGGAGGTTTAGAGATTAAAGTCCCCAAGGCTATCCGTGAGCTCAGTGACTATAATTCTTGATATACTCCCATTCCATAAAAAGCAAGACGTATGCCCCAAAGTTTGAAACACTGCAACACTGAGGAGGCTTTCTAATGAATATATTAAAGGGAGGTTTTTATCTGTGTATGGGACTCATGGTTTCTTCCCCATCACCTTTCCCCTAATGCTTTCTAAAGAAATTCCATCACATGACACTGCAATGCTTAATATGCCATAATTCCATGTGTTGTTAATGTTATACAATATTAAAAATGAAATTGTGATATTTGAAGTGTGCTCATAGCACAATTTGAGAAAATATGCCAGTTTTGAAACTCTGCCAACATCAGTTTGAAAATCTTGCCGTAGATTGTTCTTACAGGTATATTAGTCTGAGTTCCCCCAGGGGTCAACCTGAGACCAGGAGTTGGGGTGTAGCGTGCTTATTTATGCAAGAGCTTATCCAAGAAGCCCAATGGGGAAGTGGGGAGTGAGAATTAGAGAAATCAAAGGGGATGTGTTAATAAGCGGAGGTTTACTCACTCTCATCCCTGGGAAGGAAGGTGTGGTCTTGGAAACACACCCCCACCCCAGGGAAGGAGGCATTTGACCTCTGACTCCCCTCCTTCCATGTCCAAGGGCTGTCTCAGGGGTTTTGACCCACATGCAGCTGAGTAAGTTCCCTAGGGACAGAGCCAGTCCTGAGCTGAGAAGAAGGAAGTCAGACAGGCTTGAGTGAGAGGCTGTCAGCTTGCTGTGAACCCTCTAGTACACCTGCTGGCTGTGAACCCTCTAGTATACCTGCTGGCTGTGAACCCTCTAGTATACCTGCTGGCGAATAGAGCACGGCCAAGGGAATGTAGGTGGGGCATCCACCACCTTCCACAGATGGAGCTTACATGACTGTGCTGAAAGTAATCCTTGACACATTAGAGGCCTCCTTTTTAAGGACTCAGAATGCCAAAGAAACTTCTGTCCTTTTTAAAGTCACTTCTGCAGCACCATCCAGACTAGAAAGACCACAGGTCTATGGCACCAAGCTTCCCTTACTAAAAATAAGAAGACTGTAAGGGACAGGCATCAGGCTCTTCTGTGCTGGCAATATGTCTCATACCAAGAAAGCACTCAATCATTTTGTTAAATGAAGGCAAGAGTCGATGAATACCACTGTCTCCTACACATTCAGTTCAGACGAATAGCGGATCATTTGCCCAAATTCCCAAAGATGTTCATTTTACATTCAGAAGTCTGAAAGAAGAAACAAACGCTTTTTTTCCAAAAAACTTTTTTTCATGTCATTTTAAAGCACATAAATGAGTCATTAAGGTGAAAATCTTAAAAAGAACCACTGAAAGGGATAGGGTTTTTTCCATGGTGTCTTGATATTTTCTTAATTCCATTTGAATAACTCACTGTAAGTTCTCTATAGGAAAGAGAATCACATACCAGAATTTCCCAAAGGTCAGCTTGGAGAGCGTATAGGCATGAAGCACAGCCATTCCTATATTTTAGACACTGTGGTATGATTTCCAGAAGGTCCTTTCCATGATTACATATATAGTTTGAAATTTCAAAACTCTAAGGCCAACATTGCCAATGTTGGCTGATAATTAATTTGCAAAAGTTGGTGGATGGGGTGATGACCACTTACAATATTAATTCAAGACTAGCACCATCCAATAGAAACATAACACAAGCCACAAACAGAAGCCATGCACAAGATTTTAAATTTTCCCATAACCTCATTTTAAAAGTAAGAAGAACAGGTGAAGCCAAATTCAGTAACATATTTTTATATAAGCCAATATACCCAAAATATGATCATTTCATTATGTAAACAATTTTATTATAATTATTATTATTTTAGAGAGGGTCTTGTCAAGTTGCCCTGGCTGGAGTGTAGTGGCATTCACAGGCATGATCATAGCATGCTATAGCCTCTAACTCCTGGCCTCAAACGATTATCCTGCCTCAACCTCCCAAGTAGCTAAGACTATAGTCAAGTGCTACAGTGCTTGGCTATATGTCAATAATGTTTTATAAATTATTGAGATATTTTACATTCTCTTTCTTGTACTAAATCATTGAAATCTGGTGTCTATTTTGCACATAAAACACATCTCAATTTGGATTGTTGTCCAAAGGAAGACCAGGATGGCTATATAGTAGAAAGGACAGCTTTACTGGCTTTATCAGTTTGTACACTGGGAAGGATAGTCTCTGGTGTGGACCAAAAGTACTCTGTCTTCCAAGATGGAAGAGGCAGGTTAGGTTTTACACAGAATCTCACAGGTTCTGTAGTACTCAGTGGAGTTACACATATTCAGCAGGTTTTGGCGGAAAGCTACATGTATTTATGATGGGGGTAAGTGCATGCACAATGAGTAAACATATGCATAACGTTAGTCTTATGTTCACCTTGGGGCATGGTTTTTGCATTAAAATGAGCTACAATTTGGCTCTTCACATAAAAGGTGAACTATAGGACCCAAATCCAATTTGTCCACAGCTTCTATAGGCTAGCTGAAACTGGCATAAGGACTACAGTTGCTTATCAGAAAAGAGTGTTTATAAGGGTGGTCCTCTATCCAATCAGTTATACTGGTCTGGTTTGTACACCAGAATTGGGAGACGTCTTGATCGCTCCTCTTGTTAGGGAGTTTAGCAAGGGTATGGCTCTGGCAGCTGCAGGAATTTAGGAAATTGTCATTCAGCCTAGCCCTTAACCCTCAACCAGTAGGTTATTTTTGTCTCCTTAGCCTTGGGGTCCAAGTTACTTGATAGAGTGGGGGTCTATTTTGGTCTCTCAGATCCCAGGACTCACAATGTTCTATGTGCCCATAGCCACATGCAGTGAGTGGCCACCATATTGGATCATTCAAGTTCAACTTATCTTGTGGGGAAACTTGGTGCAGGATGGAGTTGAAATCAATGAATAGGATTCAAGATAGAGAAGGGAATATCTTCCATAGATGGCTCATCCACTGGAAATTTCTTTTGTTAATGTGCTACACCCCTTCTAGTCATAATGTAATACCAGAGTTCTCCATTGGTGTCCATGTTTGTGGCTGACTGTCATATGGCAGAGGAACTATGGTTTGGAACATTCTGAAAAACTGAACTTAGATGAAGTTAAAGGATAAGAAAGGAAGCTTTGACTGTAGAAGATACTTCAATTGTTTGGAGAATGACGAGTTGGTCTAGGTCCAGTCCCACTTTTTGGAACCATACAATATAACACTTGCCAAAAAGTGTTCCCATTTCCCACTCATGACTCTCTTTGGTCTTTGTTCCAAAGACCAAAGTAGGAAACCATATTGGTTTCCTTTGCCTACCTGCAATACATTATCACAAATTGAGTGCCACATTCATCATCCCGCAGTTCCAAAGGACAGAAGTCCTTAATGAATCTCACCAGTGTCAGTAAACAGTTTATTCTGGAGGCTCCGGGAGGAATCTATTTCCTGGCTTTGTCCAGTTTCTAGAGTCAGCCTGAATTCCTTGCCTCCTGGCCTCCTTCCATCTTTGAAGCCAGCAAATGTTGGCCAAGTATTCTCAAATCATATCATTTGATTCTTCTGTTTCCCTCTTCCCCATTTAAAGAATCCCTGTAATTCCATTGGGCCCACCCAGATAATCCAATTAATCTCCCCAATTTAAGGTCAACTGGTTAACAACCTTAATTGCATCTCAACATGAATTACCTTTAACATGTAAAGTAACATATTCAAAGGTGCTGGGAATTAAGATATAGATGTTTGGGGACAGAGGTGTCATTATTTTGCCAATCTCAGGTTCATTCCATTGTAATTCCTTTTCATTGTCGATGCTGTTGTCTTTGCTGAAGCCATATGTTCTGAAACAAAATGCCCAACTAAAGTAGTACATGTTTGTCTCCAGAGTATAGGTATATTTTAATTTATTGACAACTATTCTTACTATTTTTCACTCTTATTATATCTCTTAAATATTTTTTAGTTTTAAAATAAGTAGCTGATTTTCTGCACAACTATCTACATAAAATCATCTCAACCGTCCCATCAAAAATACCTTCTAACATATCTTTCTAAATTTTCTCTCATTCAGAGATTTGCAACTGTTGCATCAGAGCACAGAATGATTTTTCCCATAAGACATATGGAAGAAGTGAAGCCAAGAAATATTATAACACTTTTAGTCACTTGGTAAATGTGTCAATTTTGGGAACTGAACCACATATTCAACAGTAGATGTTCTTACTGTTAGCAACATCTCTAGAGCTTCCACATTCAGAAGAGCACGTTTCTTCTTAAAATTATGTGAACAAGTCATTGAATTTTAAATGACTGTAACTTTTTTAGACAAAAGAAAATAACTAAGTGCCATTTGATTGAGCATTCCCTCAGATTCCTATATCATGGGAGAGATGCAAAAAAGCGGAACAAATTTACACAAATCTCATAAGTCAAAATATATATACATCTAAGCACACTGAGTTGATTAAGCTAAAAAAATACTTTTTTTTTCTTGAGGGTTTAGAAGTAAATTTATAGCTCATGGTAAAATAGGACATCAAATTTGGTTTCAAAACAAGTACTCACAGCAATGGAAATGTAAGTTTGTTTTTCTGTTTTTAAATTTAAAAAAAATTTTTTAAGAGACAGTTTCTCTCTGTTGCCGAGGCTGGAATGCAGTGGCGCCAGCATACTTCACTGCAGCCTCAAACTCACGGTCTCAAGCAATCCTCTCACTTTAGCTTCCTGAGTAGCTGGGACTACAGGCACGTGCCACCATGCAGGACTATTTTTTTATTTTTTTGTAGAGACGAGGTCTTGCTATGTTGCCCAAGCTGGTCTTGAACTCTTGGCCTCAAGCAATCCTCCTGCCTCAGCCTCCCAAAGTCCTGGGATTATATGCATGAGCCACCTTACCCAGCTGAAAGATTTTTTTTTAATTTAAAATTTACGTTTTTTGTATTACTTACATTATACCACAGAATGCAAGATAGCATATGGTTGTTAAATTTTTTTAAACTAACAAATAGAAAAGTAAATTCAAATATTCATAAAACTTGTGTTTTAATTCAATGTTTGCTACAAGTACTGCACCGTGACCACAGGAGCAAAAGTGTGTTTTTAAATATCAAATAAAGATAATTAATTCCACCCATTGGAATTTATTTAGCTCCAGGGCTGCCTCATGAAACTGGGGAAGCTGTGCCCTGTAACAAGTGAGCGCATGTTGACTTGCCAGGGCGAAGAGAGAGGGGTATCAACTTGTGATTTGCCTTAGGAAGATAGTGCCTCCTTGTGACTCCTAAGGACTGCATTGCTAGTGCTGCCTCCACCTGCATATCAAGTTTGCTGGTACAAAGATGAAGACCAGGGAAGATCCACTCCTAGGGGAAGGGCATGTCACAGACTTAATTCTTTTGACAAGTGTGTGTGAGAACATTCACTGTAGTGGTCATCACTTTGAGAACTGAGACACGGCAGTTAACAAGACAGATGAGATTCCCAGCTCAATGGGACTCATACTATGGTGGAGAAAAATAAAATGTCACGGAAACTCACAGAGAGCGGAACGTCCTCCAACTTACTCTGGGAATGAAAACTTCAGCTGGAAGTGGGGTGAGGAAAAGAAGTCCATCAGGCCCCAGAGGGTGGGTGTAGGGTCAGGTTGAGAGGATGGGCATAGATTTCAATCATGGTTTCAATCAGAGGAAAGCTCCATACTCATAATGTGTTCAGGTTCTTTTCATTGCTCTCCAGAAGGCAATAGTAGTATTCCAAGATACTTTCCTGTACTGAATGTTCCCCACCAAGTTTTCCATTTTCTGATTGTTGAGAGCCTTAAGAAGTCCTTCTGTAAATAAGATCTAGATCATCTTAGACACTCTACCAAATCCTCCCCTAGAACACATTGCCCCCTACCTTTCAAAGTTATTGTCAAAGCTGCTGTATCCTTGTTTTATAGTTCAACAACAAATGCTTGTTTACTAAATGTCTTCTTTGAGCTGGGTAGTGCTCCAGGCATGGCAGATTCAGCCCTAAGCAAGAATACAACACCCTCATCTTCATGGAGATTACAGTGAAGCCAGCATGATGGTGGTGGTGGTGGTGGTGATGGTAATGATGATGGTGGTGATGGTAGTGATAATAGTGGTGATGGTGCTGGTGGTGGTAATGATGTTGATGATGGTTGGCGATAATGGTGGATGGTGATGATGATGGTGGTGGTAGTGGTGATGGCGTTGTTGGTGATGATGATGGTGGGAACGGTGGTGTTGATGGATGCCGATGTTGTGGTGACAGTGGTGGTCATGGTGATGGTTGGTGGTGGTGCTGAAAGTGGAGGTGGTAGTGTTTATAACAGTGACAGTGGTGGTCTTAGTCCATTTTGTTTTGCTATTACAGAATACCACAGACTGCTTAATTTACAACAAACGAAAATGCATTTGGCTCATGATTCTGGAGACTAGGAATTTCAACAGCATGACACCAGCATCTAGTGAGGAATTTTGTGCAGTATAATTCCATGGTCGAGGGAAAAAAGGCAAGAGAGGGTGAGAGCAAGAAGGTGAAGCTTGCTTTTATAGCAAAGCCACTCTCAGGATAACTAACCAACTCTCATGAAAATGACGTTAATCCATTTATAAGGGCACCATGACCTAATCACCTCTTCTTAGGCCCTACCTCCCAACACTGGTTGCATGGGGATTTCAGTTTCCAACACATGACCTTTGGAGGGCAGATTCAAACCATAACAATAGTGGTGTCAGTGAGGTTGGTAGTGTTGGTGGTAGAGATGAAAGTGAAGGTGGCAATGGGGTTGTGGAATTGGGCAACAAACAAACACATTAGTGTACAAGACAAATAACAGCAGTATATGCTAAAGAGAAAGTGTAAAATATACAATGTATTACAGTGGACCTGGGCTGCTACTTCAAATGAATGGCCAAGAAAGACCTCTCAGACACAGTGACATTTAAGTCAAGATCTCAAAGCTGAGTGACCTGACCAAGGGCACGCTGTGCTCCATATTCATGATTAAGATTGTGTTGAACAGGGATAAAGGTTCAAGAATATTAGTAATAAAGCATAAGCTCCTATAAAGTTTATGGTCAAAATATGAATGAGTTGGTTTTCCTATAATCTCATTTACTCTATAAACACTTGAGAATTTTTCATGACAATTTTTTCCATCACATCACATAAACTCTACATAGGGGAAAAGATTCAAATTAGCATTTAACATTTACTCTAAAGTCCACTTTCTGTCTCTCTTATTCAAATGTCTTAGGCTTCTAGAAAATGTTTCTGTTTCTATGAACTTGCTGTAAGTTGAAAGCCTACTTCATCTATTCTGGCATCTTTATATTCTTGAGAACGTCTCTGCAAAATTTTACGTCATCTGCAGAAAATAGTCTTTTTCTGGCAATTTCCTAACTATTGATTTAGCTGTTCTTGTGTGTCTTTAAATGAGGAACCAGCAGCCTAGTGTTAGGCTATGAAATGGAAAAATTATGGGGTGAGCATCTCAGTCACTCTTCCCTTTCAGCCTTTGTCTTAATCATCATTTACTTTTCTAATCTACTTTCAACTTGATACTGCTAATTTCCTGGCAAAGTATTAATTCCAAACCTAGAGAAGAAGAATTACTAAAAGTTCTCTGTAGCAATGACTGTTGGTGCCCTGCTCAGGTTCATTCTGCCATTGTATCCCTCAAAGATACCCATTGCCCAGTTGAGCTGAATACTGCCTGCTAGCAGCTCAGAGCTGCACCACCTGCTCTCAACCAAATGAAAATACCTGGAGTTTACATTGCTCCCCAGAAGGTCCTGTGGCTGACAAAGTGTTCCAGAGGTCTATTGCTGCATAGCAAACCTAGTGGAATAAAACAACTATCATTTTCTTTGCTCATAAATTGGGTGGGTTGGGTATTTGGACTGGGAACATTGGGCAGAGTTTGTCCTGCTCCATGATGTCTATAGCCTCAATAGGGAAGACTCCAATGAATGGGAGTGACCTGAAAAACTGGAAACTGGAATTATCTGGAGATGTCTTCCCTCACTTTCTTGTGCCTGGGCTGGCAAGAGTCAAAATGTGGACTTAGATGGGGCTGTTGAGAGCACCTGCACATTGCTTTCTTTGTGTAGCCTGAGCTTCCTTACAGCATGGCAGCCTCTGGGTACTTGGACTTATACTGTGGTGAACTGAAATTCCAGCAGTGAGTGTGTCAGCCAACAAGGGAGAACCCCTTTGGCCTTTTACAATCCAGCCTTAAAAGTCACATGGTATCCAGTAAGGACATGCAAAGTTCCTCAGTATCACTAATCACTAGGGAAATGCAAATCAAAACCACAAAGAGATATACTTCACACCCATTAGAATGACTGCTATTAAAAAAAAATTACCCATAAAGTAACAAATGCTGCTGGGAAAGTGGAAAAATTGAAACCCTTGTAGTATTTGGGGAGTGTAAAATGGTGCAGCCATTATAGAAAACAATACTGAAATTCCTCTAAAAATTAAAAAAAGGTTTATGATATGCTCTAGAAATCTACTTTTGGATATATATTCAAAAGAACTAAATCAGGGTATGAAAAACATATTTGTAGACTCATGTTCATAGCAGCACTATTTACAATGGCCAAAATGAGGAAGCAACCCAAATGTCCATCAATGAATAAATGAATAAACAAAATTTGGTCTATCCATACAGTAGAATATTATTCAGCCTTAAAAAAAGGAAATTCTGACACATGTTACAACATGGATGAAATCCAGGAGGACATCATGCTTAGTGAAATAAGCTAGTCATGAAAGACAAGTTTTTATTTAATGTATACAGAGTTTTGCAAGGTGCAGAGAGTTCTGAATATGGGAGGTCGTGGTCATTGTACAACATAAACTTAACACTACTGAACGGTTCATGTGGTTTTGCTGTGTCCGAACACACATCTCATCTTGAATTTCCACATGTTGTATGAAGGAACCGGTGGGAGGTAACTGAATCATGGAGGCAGGTCTTTCCCATGCTGTTCTCATGATAGTAAATAAGTCTCATGAGAGCTGATGGTTTTATAAGGGGGAGTTCCCTTGCAAAAGCTCTCTTTTCTTTCTCTGCTGCCATCCATGTAAGATGTGACTTCTCCTCCTTGCCTTCTGCCATGATTGTGAGGTCTCCCCCATTCACAGGGAACTGTAAATCGATTAAATCTTTCTTTTGTAAATTGCCCAGTCTCTGGTATGTCTTTATCAGCAGCATGAAAATGGACCAATAAAATTGTACAGATAAAAATGGTGAAAATGGTAAATTTTGTGTTATGTGTATTTTACAACAATTAAAAATTATTTTAAAGTGTCACATCATGTCACTTTCACCATATTTTATTGTTGGAAGCAATCACTCTTCTGCCAATATTCAAGGGTAGGAGATGCAAACCTTGTCTCTTGATGGGAAGAGTGTTGTAAATTTGTTGCTATTTTGGAGTGAGGGTTGTTTTTTTAGAGACAGAATCTTTCTCTGTTGCCCAGGCTGGAGTGCATTGGTGCAATCATAGCTGTCTACAGCCTCAAATTCCTGGGCTCAAGTGATCCTCTTGCCTCAGCCTCCCTGGTGGCTAGGATTATAGGCAGGCACCGCCATGTCTGGCTAATTTTTAAATTTTTTATGGAGACCTGGTCTTGCTATGTTGCCCAAGCTGGTGTCAAACTTCTGGTCTCAAGTGGTCCTCCCATCTCAGCCTCCCAAATAAATTGTGTTTTAAAACCACTACAGTGGACTAGAGATCAGTCCCTTTACTACAAGGTGTGGCAAATCTATAGCACTATTTATGCTCTACAGCTCCTCGTGGGATCAAGCTGAGGCTTCAGCTGTAATCAGATCTCTGTCTGCCTTCTCTCTCCACCCCCCTCCTGCTTCCCTCATTTCCTGAGGGGTTTCTCCTCTGAGCCCTCCATCAATAAATCACTGGCCCATGAGTCATCTCAGACTCTGCTTCTAGAGAATCTGACCTAAAACAGACTGTGAGGCTGGAAATCTATTAAAAAATCAAAAGGGCAGTGGAATTTTAGATATTTTGCGGGGCTGTGGGGAATATGTTTTGAAACAGGAAATCTTTTCATCACTACTTTTGAAAGATGCCAGCTATTCAGAAGACCTGTTCTAATCACTTAGCCATATTCCTTCAAAGATGATAACTGCCACTGTTCCTGTTGACCTGTTGTTCTTAAGAACCAAGGTACCAACTAGGGGAGACAGTGTGATCAACACCCAAAGGCCAAAGGAAGCATTATTGAATGTACAGGTGCCAGCCAGGGTGACCAGTTGTCTTGTTTGCTCTGGACTGAGAGGCTTCCTTGGATATGAGATTTTCAGTGTCAAAACCAGGCGATTCCCACAAAAACCAGGATAAATTTGATCACCTGTGGGCAGTTTGCATTTGTCTCTGGGATTTTGTCACCCTTATGTTAAAATCACTCTGCAGGAATGTGTTAGATTCCTCAGGGCTGCCACAACAAAGAACCATGAACTGATGGCTTTCAAAAAAAAAAGCCTGCATTTATTTATCATAGTTTTGGAGGCTAAAAGTCCAAGATTAAGGTACCAGATGATTCAGCATCTGGTAAGGACCCACTTCCTGGTTCATAGTGCCTTCTGGCTGTGTCTTCACATGATGGAAGGGGCAAGGGAGATTTCTACGGTCTCTTTCAAAAGGGCACTGATCCCATTCATGAGGCTCCATCTTTATGACTTCATCATTTCCCCAGGCCCCATCTCCTAACACCATCACCTTGGGGGTTAGGTTTCAGCATCTGAATTTGCAGGGAATAGACAGTTCCTTCTAAGGGCTGTGAGGCCTCTCTCCTTGGCTTGCACAAGGCTGTCTTCTACCAGCAAGTCTTCATTGTGCCTTCTCTTTATGCATATCTTGGTGTCCAAATTTTCCCTTTTTATAAGGACACCAGTGTTATTAGATTAGGGTCCATCTTAATGACCTCGTTTTAACTTGATTATCCTTGTAAAGATGCCATCTCTGGGGCCAGGCACAGTGGCTCACATCTGTAATTTCAGCACTTTGGGAGGCCAAGGAGGGTGGATCACTTGAGGTCAGGAGTTTGAGACCAGCCTGGGCAACATGGTGAAACCCCATCTCTACTAAAAATACAAAAATTTTCCAGGCATGGTGGTGGCTGCCTGTAATCCCAGCTACTCGGGAGGCTGAGGCAGGAGAATCACTTGAAACCAAGAAGCAGAGGTTTCAGTGAGCTGGGATTGCACCACTGCACTCAGGCTTGAGCAAAGGAGCAAGACTCCATTTCAAAAAAACAAAGACCCCATCTCTAAATATAAAGTTACATTCTGCAGTACTAGGGGTTAAGACTTCAACATATTATTTGGGATGGGGAAGGGTAAAATTCAATCCATAACCATATATAAGGGCTTTAACCAGTTAACTAAGTCAGGTAGTAGGAATTAGGGGGAAGATCTAGCAGTCTGAGATATCCCTGGCTGGAAGTTTGCAGATCCTATGACACATGGCTACATTAAAAATCAAATCAACCCAATTAGTGAACTGAATTACTTCCAGAGATGCTCTAAATTAAGGCAGACACATAAACACATCAGGTGGAAAGAAACATTGTAAGTTCATAAGAAACAGAAAATCAAGAGCTCCCAAGCATGAGAGAAATCCCGCCATGTGTTTCAGGAAGACTCAAATGGTGTAGCGCTTTGGTCATCAAACTTTTTGTTTTTGTACAAATGCTTTCAATTTTAACTTAGGGGCTCTTGGATCCATTCCTGGCTTTGTTATTTAATATTAACTAGCTTTGACTATGTGACCAACATCCTCACTGAACAAGTAAAGGAGTAGCAGGAAATTGCTATTTACTCTTTTAGTTCTAGGTTACTGTGAATCAAAGACAAATGCCAGTAACATATTTTTAAGAGAAAATTATTTCTTCTGGTTTACTAGATTCACATTGAGTAAACATTTACTTCAATAAAATGGTAACATGGTCCTGGTCTAAACCGTTTATTCATAATGAAACACTGAGTAGTTCGCCCTGAAACCACGAACAGGATTTCATTGACTAAATCTGTGTTGAAATGGCTCATAGATTTTGTTTTTACAGAGTAAATCTAGGAAATTGATCAGTGTTATGATCAAATAATAAATTACATAATGTCATATCCTTTAAAAGTATGCTAGGTACAAAAACCTCAACTATATATTATACTCACCTGGTATTAGATTATCTGTCAGCCCCCATAGGCAATAGGTAATTACTCACTTTTTACGAGCAATATAAAAACTAGTTGTCATTCAGACTGATGGAGCAATCAATTTATTATTGTACATTGCCATTACATCAAATTGCATTATATCCTACATAACCTAGGAACATACAGTCGTTTTTCCATTAAGCAATAACACTAATCAGAAAAATTAAGGTTTAAACACTTCTAGAAAAATTCAAGTAAATGCTCTGGTAAAGATTTTTTCAGCCTGGGAACACAGCAAAACCCCATCTCTACAAAAAATTAATACAAAAATTAGCCAAGTGTGGTGGTGCATGCCTGTAATTGCAGCTACTTGGGAGACTGAGTTGGGAGGATGGTTTAAACCCAGGAGTTCAAGGCTGCTGCGAGTGATGATCTGCAGGTCGTGCCACTGCACTCCAGCCTGGACACCAGAGAGATCCCATCTCTTTAAAAAAAAAAAAGAAAGAAAGAATTTTTTTTTTTTCCAACCTGAGCATGAATCACAAATGCTGACTATACATTCTACCTTTTTGCCCCATTTTAGGGAGTCTCATTCTATTACAGACTACAAAAATATTTTATCCACTTTATATGAAAGTTGCTTTCATAACTAACCCCTTAATATCTAGCAGTAAAGATCCTTTCACAGAGAAAATAGAAGCCAAGAACCCCGTCTGAGTATATTAATAGGGGTTCATTTATTATTGTTTGTTAAATGTCCCATAAATTATTTCAGACCAAGTAGAGAGGAAATAGACCACCAGTAGAGATGTAAACATTTTGAAAAGATGAGCAGTTGTCTGCAGACAATTCTGTTATCAGTGTAGATGTCAGTCCAATTACTGCACTCTGTAGCATTCAGCTGCCCAGGAGAAAACTCAAACAGGGAAACTATAGGCTGTGTTTACACATGCCAAATGAAGTGTGAAGTTGTACCATGCTGGTGAAGTTGATCCATCTAGATGCCAATCAAATATTTTAAGTAAAAACAAGAAGTGTAACCTCTCTACTGACCAGGTGTGTTGCTAGCCATGTGGCTAAGTTTCCCACAGTGTCCTCTCCCTTGGATTAAATAAATATATTGTTACTATTGACTTATGTTTCTTTTGGGAAACTCAAACAAAGCTCCCCTCTAGAAGACATATTTTCTCTGATAAATGATGCTCATTTGAATGTTAAAACCTAAATTTTAAAAATCTGAAACCACCCTCCCTTTTCAGTCCAATGATGACTCAAAGTCTTAGAGAAAGAAACAAGCTGAGACAATAAGAAATATATGTGGTTTTAAATGCATTTTCTATACCTTCCAGCAATTAATCATTTACTTGAGTGCTTGTGCACTGCAAAATCAATGTTTTTAAATTTTATTTATTCTTAAATTTATTTTGTTTTATGTATTTTATTTTATTTTGTAGAGACAGGGTCTTGTTCTGTCATCCAGTCTGGAGTGCAGCAGCATAATCATGGCTCACTGCAGCCCTGAACTCCCAGGTTTAAGCCATCCTCCCACCTTAGTCTCTCAAGTAGCTGGGACTACAAGTATGTGCCAACAGGCCTGGCTAATTTTTGTATTTTTTGTAAAGACAAAGTCTCCCTATGTTGCCCAGGCTGGTTTCGAACTCCCCAGCCTCAAATGACCTCCCCGCCACCTCAGTCTCCCAAAGTGCTGACATTACAGGCAAAAGCCACTGCACCTGGCCCAAAGGGCTTTTAAAGGAAAATTGAATGTGGCAATGATTTTCATCAGTTATACCTCTCACCTCCATCTCCCACACCTGAGCGCACATTCATACACTTTTGATTTTTTGTAACTGTGTTCATTGGGGTTCTGTTGCAAATAACAGGCACCACTCCAGTTGTTTTCTACAGGAAGGGATTAATGAAGACATGGTTAGGTCTCCAGGAAGGACTCCCAGAACAATGTTAACAAAAACAGCCCCTCCAGGGAAATTGCTGGTTTTGCCACAGGTGGGAGACTAGGAGGCTGTCCCTACAACTTCATTCACAGCCTATTTCACCTTCCAGACCTTCCCTGGTATGACCACTCTTCTCCCCCACCTGCCTCAACTCCTAATGCAGGTAGGTGTTAAGAGAATGCCTGATTGGTGGAGCTAAATCCCGTCTGGAACCCTAGCTACAAGGGAGTCCAGGAAACGGCATTGTTAGCCTTCCATCCTTTGCAGTACCAGACCACACACTTGAAGGATATGGAATAGATGCCAAGTCAGTGAGTGAACCACAGTTTCCCACAAAACTACTCCACAGGTAGGCTTATTCACTGCCAACATGTTTGTTATTTGAAAAGCAATACTATTTTATTATTATATAGTTACTTTTTCTAGTAAGTGGGATCATTTTAATCCATCTGCCTTTCAAATTGTATTATGTTCAAGCAGGGATAGTTATAAAGTTAGAGTCCTAACACAATTATACAGATGATCATTGACTTAACAATCATTCAACTTATGATATTTTGACAGTACAATGATGTGAAAACAATATGCCTCCAGTAAAAACTATCCTTTGAGTGCCCATACAACCATTCTGTTTTTCACTTTTAATACAATAGTCAATGAATTACATGAGATCTATAACATGTTATTATAAACCTTATAAACCAGACTGTGTTAGATAATTTTGCCCAATTGTAGGCTAATGTGAGTGTTCTAACATCTTTAAGGTAGGCTGGACTAAGCTATGATGCTCAGCAGGTTAGGTGTATTAAATGCATTTCAATTTCGAATATTTTCCACCTAAAATGGGTTTAGCAGGGTGTAATCCCATTATAAGTTGAGGAATATCTGTGTGTGTGTGTATGCACATATGTTTATAGTCACACACATATACATATATACATATAGAAATATATACACATATATATAGACATATACATACATATACATATACGTGATCCATGATCACACCACTGCACTCCATCCTAGAACACAGAGCAAGACCCTGCATCTAAAATGTTATATGTATATGTGTACACACATATGTACATATATGTGTCTATATGTAAATGTGTCTATATGTATATATGTCTATACATATACATGCACATGTACGTGTATACATGTTTTTATACATATATTTGTGTATATGTATAGACATCTACATATAGACATGTGTCTACACACATGTATAGACACATATATGTACATATGTGTGTACACACACACACATAACATTTTAGATGCAGGGTTTTACTTTGTGGTCCAGGATGGAGTGCAGTGGTGTGATCATAAGTCACTGTAGCCTGGAACTCCTGGGTTCAAGTGATCCTCCCGAGTAGCTGAAACTACAGGCATATGCCACCATGCCTGGCTAATTTTTTAATTTTTTGAAGAGAGAGGGGTCTTGCTATGCTGACCAGGCTGGTCTTGAACTCCTGGCCTCCAGTGATGCTTTGGCCTTGGCCTTCCCAAGTATTGAGATTACAAGGATAAGCCACTACACGCAGCCAAGCATCTGTATATTTAAACTCCTGTACTTTTGGGTCCTCTTTCAGAGGACAACACTATCAATTACTCATCCTAACATAAAAAGAATATGGAGCAGTTTTTAAGGAAATAGAAAGGCTACAGCACCAGAACTTCTGCCTGAACCTCATCTCTTAGACTTAACGGGATCTGCAATATGGCAGAGAAGCATGCGGTGCCAGGGCGGAGGAGGACCACAACGTGAGACGTTTTCCTATGGTGTTATTGAGGAAGGATTAGATTTCCCTACAAGCACTCGCAGCAGGGTCTGGGGTGGAGAGGGGATGGTGCTGAGAGTCAACGACAAAGTCACAGCAGTCAGCCGATGAGTGTCATTGATTCAGCCAGTTCAATAAGCAATATCCACAGGCATCTATCAGAGAGCTCACAATGTCCCTGACAGGCAGGCACTTCCTAATGGCTGCAAAACCGTGACTTAGCTTGTTATGAGTAATTACTCAGCTGAGTATTTCATGTACAACAAAATCTCTTGAGAAGTTTTTTAAATAAAGGTCTCGAGCCTCACCTCCCAAGATCCTGGGCTTGGGCTAGAGAACATGTCCCCCTTTCCCCCAAGTAATGCCGATAAGCAGGCCAAGTCTCTACTATAGAGAAGCTGGACAATGCCATGGGGGAGACATAGGGGCAGGATTTGACGTTAGGCAAACCTTATGCAAAGCAAAGAACACAACCTTCTCCAGTTTATGATTTTTCTCTAGTTAGAAACTGGAGTTGCATTTTTGCAGGGGAAAAGGCATTTTCTAAAACTGGCTCGTACTTTTAGCTTTCAAACTTAAAGCTATTGGCATGGTGTACTGGAGAACCTATAGCCTTCTCCACACCCTTATAAAATGTAAGCATGCATGATTTTCATGTATCATTTTGGGCCACTATTCTTTCTCAGAAGGGTCTGCTTTGCTTAGCTCAAGTTTAAATCAAAGATCAATGTTAACTTTTGTTGTGTAAGTAATAGAATAAATATTATATTTCTCTCTAAATCTGCTCATCTTCAATTATCATGAATAACAGGAAATTTCTGCCAGTGAAGTACCATGTAAGCCATCCTATATAAAACGTTACTTAGTTTTCCTGTTTTTTTTGTTGATGTTGTTGTTTGTTTGTTTGTTTCTTTTTTTTTTTTTTTTCCTAGAAAAAAGGTCTCAATCTGTTTCCCAGCCTGGGTGTAGTGGCAAAATCTTAGCTCATTGCAATGACCTCAAGCAATCCTCCTGCCTCAGCCTCTTGAGTAGCTGGGATTACAGGTGCACACCACTATGCCTGGCTAATTTTTAAAAATTTTTCATAGAGACAAGATCTCACTAGGTTGCCCAGGCTGGTTTCAAACTCCTGGCCTGAAGTGATCCTCCTGCCTTGGCCTCCCAAAGTTCTGGGATTACAGGCGTAAGCCACCACACCTGGTCTTCATGACTTTTCCTGACAGTGTATGTTACAAAGTTTTCAGCTGGATGAAATTTTGAGCTTTTAGTTAAGATTTCATAAGATATAATTTACATCCAGTAACACAGATGGCAATGCAGACCTGCTTCCAACGGTGGCAATAGCTGATTGGGTACAGACAACAGTGTTTATTCTACTTTCAGTGCAGTGTACATGATGAGCTCCTTGCACTAACGATCAAGCAGTACTTTGCACAGAAGCACTCCTGGACATACACAAAGCATCAGAGCTATTGCTTAAAAGGCTGATTTCTGGTTCAATCTCAGCCTCCTCTCTTGTCAGGACACCTCATGAAGCAGTCATAAATGGTATGAGGACTTTGAGAAATAAATTTTCATGGTCAGTTTCATGGTGCAAAGTGTCTATCTAATAGCTTCCTAGATGGAAAAGAACTCTTCTAACTAAAAAACTTAAGAGCATGTAACATATACCCTCAATCACTAGAGACGGTCTAAATCCATTCCTCATGGCCCATGACCATGCTTCCCCATGGTTACTGTTCTGCATGTAATGAGGGGAAGAAGGCAGAGGCCAAATAGAATAATGCTCAAAAAGACTTCTGCAGTGTTTTGGGTGAAATGTCTGTCAGCCACATTACTGTGCTAACATTGGATTATGCTTGCATTAAAGCAGGATCATATGTGTTGATTTTGCAGCATGGCCTTGAATTTTGTTGCTGTTGTTCCTCCCTCTGCCATTCAGCATGTGGTCTGGAAGTGAAGATGTAACAGCCTAATTATACACACACACACACACACACACACACACACACACACACACGTATATCACATGCATTCAGTCCAATGAAGAGCAACATTCTAGGGTTCTTTTCTTCAATCCTACCACTCACTGTGGCATATTGGGCAAGTCATTCCATATCTCTGGGTCTCAGTTTTCTCATTTGTGAAGCAGGTTCACTGTGCACACATGACCTACTTGTCTGCGTCCAGTGAGGCAGAATACTCATGCACAGAGCAAGTAAAGTGGGTTTGTTACTTTCAAATAGGTAGCAAGAAACACTAGAAGCTGGGACTTCATAGCAAGCCACTCTTCCAAGGCTCGGAAAGCTGCCCGGGTGGATGGGGGTCTCTCTGTGCATGACCAAGTAGCACTGAAGCTAGAGACCCCATAAATCAGCCTGCCATGAGTTTCACACCTGGGGCCATGTGACCCGCTGGGCTAAGGCATTGAAGGACATCCTGTTTCTATGAGGCGACTGGAACAGAACCTGGACTGTTCTAAGCAACTCTCCCCTTATCTCAAGATGTTGCATTCCCAGCACATTCTACCGTTATTCTTAAGGACTACAAGGGAAAAGAAGGGAGAACCAAGACTACTCGAAGGACTATCCTGCATCATTAGAAACAGATGAATTACAATTCAGTTAGAATGACAAGGGAGTATTTAAGGTTTTTTTTTTTCCGATAGGTTTTGGGGGAGCAGGTGGTGTTTGGCTCCATAAGTTCTTTAGTGGTAATTTCTAAAATTGTGGTGCACCCATCATTCAAACAGTGTACAGTATCCAATATGTAGTCTTTTATCCCTCATCTCCCTCCCACCATTTCCCCTGAGCCCCCAAAGTCCATTGTATCATTCTTCTGCCTTTGTGTCCTCATAGGTTAGCTCCCACTTATGAGTAAGAAGGTACGATGATTGGTTTTCCATTCCTGAGTTACCTCACTTAGAATAATGGTCTCCAGTTTCAACCAGGTTGCTGTGAATGCCATTGTCCTATCATTGAACATACTGTCCAGCCCAGAATTTAAGATTGTCCACATGTCTTCCATTCAAATCTTATTGCCTTAGTTTACAAAAGAGAGGGACTATGAAATAGATTTTGACATAATTAACTATTTCTTGTTTACTGTTAATTTCTCAAGTAGCTTGGCACTAAATAACCAATCTTATTCTTTGTCTGGTATAGAGCATACTGCAAGTCTATAATTCTTTTTAATACAAGATTTCTGTATGAACATGAACATTTAAGAAGTAATTTTAAAGCAAATGCCTATTCTAAATAATGGGCCTTACAGAGAATTGGAAAATAACACAGGACTATGTTATTTCTTACTGTCCGAAGACTAGAATTACAGTCCTGTATCTGCCATCTACTATATAATTCGTCTGTTTATTCATTAAATAATTTAACAAATATAGATTAACTACCTACCCTGTACCAGAAACTGGTTAAGTTCTGTGCACATACCTGTGAAGAGCATGGTCTCTCTCTCATGAACCTTGTATTCTGGCAGAGAAAAAGATTATAAATAAACAAACTGGAATGTATTATTAGAAAATGAAACTTTACCTTTTGCTTGGATCTGAGTCTGCCAGGACACAATTTGCAAAATGAAAACTTGAACTAGAAGTCTGGGCTTTTCTCAGTAGTCAGAGAATCCACACGCTATACATACAGAGTTATATGGTCAACAATCTCAGGGTCGGTGGGCTCATGTAGAGTTTACATAAGCAAACGGAATTTCCTATTACAAACACACTCCACAACTTAAGACAGCAAGTGCAATTTTTATAATGAGTAGTTTTCAGGCGTATGTCGTTAAACTACAGCAAGGCTCACTTCAGATCATCAGCAACCTAGGAAGAGCATCCTGTAAGTAAAGACCGGAGTTTGCCAAGTTCAGACCCAACACCTTGCTCCCAACAGTCTCTCTGTTTATAATGTTTTACTGGAATTATAAATACTCTCTGGTCCAATGGTTCTTAGAGTGGATGCACCAAGCTCAGGGTGTTTGCAGACATATCCCTTGGTGAGTGGGAAGGAAATGTGATGATTTCCACTTTGTGTCTCATAAATAGTAAATAGTAATAATTCAAGTCCAGATTAATGCTTCCTCTCTCATGCAAGATGTAAGATGTGATGGGGGGCTCCCCAGTAGGCATAGGAGTGCCTCACTTGTTTTCACTCATTTTTATTTTCAGCAAATTGGAACCCTTCGTCGTTAACAAGTGCCTGCTTAAGACAATTCACTGGTGATGCTACCTGGGTTTAAGTATATTAATCCTCACAAAATGGATGACTGACTTAACCCCTACAAAGAAAGCAAGAGTGAACTTGGTACGAATCACACAAGCACAAGGAGGCAACGCATCACCTAACTCTTGTCAGCGCATTTTCAAATGAAAGGCATCGACTGTCCAATAAAATCTGATAAAATCTTAGCTCCCACTCCAAACAAAGTCTGAACTTTCTGGAAGACTATGTAACAGAGTGATCTGGCATCTGCTATCATGATAGAGGAATCTCACCACTCCTGTATTTTGTATCACGTGAGACATTCGATAACAGTCGGATGTGTTTATAATTTACAAATAATATTAGGTTGGTGCTAAATTAATTGAGGTTTTTGCCATTATTTTCAATGGTGAAAACTGCAATTACTTTAGCACCAACCTAACAGATAAGCACAGGAAAGCATTATCGTTTTATCATGGGGATGCATGACCACAAAAGTCTGGAAAATGATATTCTAGCCACTCCCATTTTCTTGATTAAGAAATGTAATGGTTACCAATCCCCCTTTTGAATGTTATGGCTGTCTGTGTTTGAGAAGAAACATATGAACTGATGCTATGCAACCATCTTGTAGGGGGCACAAAAAGGTAATTTCATGTGATCCAACCTATCAAATACAATTTGGCTTTTCTATTTTTATTAAGAAATTAAGTCTTGCAGTGTGGGATCATGCCATCAGGAGTAGTCTCGAGTAGTGGTCAAGGCAATAAAGAAAATCCAACTGGGTGTCAGGAAGACAACCACTATATCAGGGATCCCTGAGGTGGAGATGGGAACAAACATGGAAATACGGAAGGGATCCAAGTTGTGCAAATATCCAGTGGGATGATGATGCAAGCAGAAGGAGCAGCTGTGGCAAGAGTCCTGCAGCTGGACCGGGGCTGGTTTGGGTTGCTATGTCTGGAGTGATGGGTCCAGGGCAGGGGAATCCATCAGGACTCTGGGCAGAGACAGGCCACCTAAGAAAGCAGGCAGGCCATGGAGGCTAATTTCATCCTGTGGACAGAGGGTGTTGGGTAGGATAGGGCTGGCTCTGCCTAAGACTGTGGGCACTGACTTCCCTTCCAGAAGCCTCGGTTTCTCTATTGCTGTGAGGATAATACCCACTTCACAGGATTACTGTGAAAACAGACACATCCTTAAAGGTACCTGCCCCCACGTCTGGCACAATGTGGGCACCCAGCCAGCAAACATCAATTCCCTCCCCTTCTTTGGTGGGACTACATCAATCTCTTTTCCAATTTTTATGAGAGTAACTATTTAAAGAAGGTGACTTTGAAAATATTTTAATCGGGCTGGGCACAGTGGCTCATGCCTGTAATCCCAGCACTTTGAGAGGCCCAAGTGGGTGGATCACTTGAGGTCAGGAGTTTGAGACCAGACTGGCTAACATGATGAAACCCCCATCTCTACTAAAAATATAAAAATTGGCCAGGTGTGGTGGTGCTCGCCTGTAGTCCCGGCTACTTGGGAGTCTGAGACAGGAGAATTGCTTGAACCCGGGAGGTGGAGGTTGCAGTGAGCCGAGATCAAGCCACTACACTCCAGCCTGGGGAACAGAGCAAGACCTTGTCTCAACAACAACAAAATTTTAAACAATCTGCATAAATGCCAAGTAAGAATTTTGTCTCATTCATACTATTACACAAGAAGTAGGCAATGATTAATAACTAAATATTCTACAAGTAGGGACTTTCAGAAATTTTTTTCAAATTAATAAAGTAAAAATGAGCAAATGGAAAAATTATCTCATAATTATTATGCTTTGTATTCTGTTTCCTAGTGCTCAGCTTTCCTTAACTTAATGGCTATAAGTAACAGAGGTAGTATTCATAGGTATTAGTAAATCAGAATTTTGTCCATATTTTATATATATATATATATATATATATATTACTGTACTTTAGGTTCTGGGGTGCATGTGCAGAACATGCAGGATTGTTGCTGTCCATATTTTTAATGTTCATTCTTATTTTTATTTCACACTTTCCTTTTTTACTCTTATTGTGAGTGCTTCTGTTGACACTTCCAAACAATGAGTTTTGAGAAAGGCACTTGGCATAATTCCATCTTTCCTTTCTTTTAAGAAATATACCCAAGCTAGTGTTTCAAAATGAGGACACCCTCCTCAGAGCAGTCACCTTTGGAAGGGAATCACTGTGTCCAAATGTTCATCTATTAGCATCACCCATAGAGTGTTTCCAAGGTGCATACTGTCACCACTTTGGGGCAACGGGCTAGTATGTAAGCCTCATGAGACAAAAGACTATGCTGATCACGTCTTTGTGCATTCTCACCAAAACCAGAATTAATCTCTATCTTTATTACCAGAATTGGATGCAATTATTTGAGTGATACAAAAAAGCAAATTGATCCACTAAGAAGGTCATTCACCATGGAGAATGTTACAATAGAAACAAAGTCACCAACATGAGAGATGTGCTCTATTCAACACTATTGCCCTGTGGCTCTCCAACCCAAAGGGCTAAGCCCAGAACCAGGTACAATGTGGGCATTTCAATGCTGAAAAGCACTGACCAACAAGGAAGTCACATGAAACTTCCCATCACTGCAGAATTTTCTGGATTAAATATCCAGTATTGGTTTTCCAAAGTGACCACTTTGAAAGGAATAAGGGTTTTATGAACATCTGTGGGGGAATGTGGCTTGGTCCAAACCAGTGAGTGTTTCTGGATAGTCCCATCTGCTGCTCCCAGGTCATACTGAGATGGCATTAAGTGAGCACAAAACCAAAAATCTAGGATGAAGGAGATGGAAAGTTTCCAGGTGGTCAGTTGGTGATAACACTAAAATGAGAGTCTCTGCAATATGGAGAAGAAGCTGACATAGATAAATCAGTACAGAACAGCTGTGCCTTAGATGCCATAGAAATGCTCCCAATGATGGGAAATAGGACAGTTACAGTTTTCCTTTTCTAAAGCAGTGGAAAAAACTTTGAGAACTTAGAGTCCAAGTCAATGAATGTTTGAGTGTCTTTTAACTGCAGTCCCTGTACTAGGTGCTAGGTAGCTGCTATCTCTAACTCCATGGAACCTGTAGTCTCCTTTGGAAGACACACAATCAAGGTTACCTTTTACAAATTGCAATCTGTGACAATGCCTGAGACAGAAGAAGATTAAAATTTTCTCCTCTGGTTGTGGAGTTTTGTATCTAGTGAAGGGCAGTTTGAAACAGATCTAGACTTTGAGGTACCCATGAGAAGAGAGAGTTCCAGGTTATTTCTAAAGGGTGTTATCAGAACAAATCATGGCACTCATCAAGCCTCCTCTTTCCTCCTTACCCAACATAAACCTTAAGGGGAATCACCCAGCGGTCCCTGTTCATAACAGCCCAGACGCCAAACCTAGCCCACCGCCTGTTTTTGTCCATCAAGTTTTGCTGGAATCCAGCCTTACTCATTGGTTTGCACAGTGTCTGTGCTATTTCCACACTACATTGGCAGTGAGTAGTTAAGACAGCAACTGTACAGCTGCTAAACCAACAAAATTGACTGTCCCTTTACAGAAAGAGTAGGCCAACCCCTATTTATATAATAGCAGCATACATTGCAGAAAAAAGAAACAAAGGCTCAGAACTATACATCAGGTGTAGTAGGTGTAAGGTGATATTGCAACACCAAACAAATGGAGCTAAATACAGAAATACAGTTACACTTTTCTTTAAGTTTGCCATCAAGTTGCTTTCTAGGAATGTGTGAAATGGCTTTTTGTAATATATAATTGATCATTTAAACTTTCGAAGACATGAAATTCCAATTGTTTTTTGCTGTAAAATCATTTCTATTGTGTCTTGGCCTTCCTGTGAAGCAGAGAAACAGAAACATCGTCTATGTTGTATTGCTATCACAGTTCCCTGGCCATCTGCAACTAACTGTAAAATAAACAG
This sequence comes from Ateles fusciceps, assembly GCA_036589455.1. Lineage (NCBI taxonomy): Eukaryota > Metazoa > Chordata > Mammalia > Primates > Atelidae > Ateles > Ateles fusciceps. Next base: position 158,763 of record JAZHEH010002960.1, on the reverse strand, counting down.
CTATCCAGAAGTACCTATGCAAATATGAGCTCATTCGTCTACTGATACAACTTGCATTAAGCTGAATCATTTCCCAGAATAAATTCCAAGGGTATATCATTTTAAACTCCAATTATGGCAGTTGTTCTAAAATGGGTCTATCCATAAAAGAGGCAGGTCCTTTACTAATTCACACAAAATTTTTCACAAGGCTGATAATTGAAGTTCTAAAGGCAATGAGTTTAATTATAATGCTACCTGTCTTGATATCAGATGAACTGTTTACTTTGGAAATAACAGTAAAAAAGGTTACTTTTTCTTTCAAGGAAATTTTCAAAAGCATCATGGAAATGTGGATATAAACTATTTCCCTCTGCATTTATAACAGGTACTCATGGTCCAAGAAATTCTTTTCATTGACAATTGGCAGACTTCTCTGAGTAAGGTTTATCTCTTTATTTTTGGATGGATTTGGATTCTAGTTTTGTAATTCACTAAAAAGCACCCCTTTCTAGTGTGCTGAGCTAATACAAGGACAACAGAACTAATAAATTCAAGATACAAAGAGTTGATCAAGGACTACAAAATCCCTATGTCTCTTTTATAATTAAAAATTGAGTACTCAGAATCGTATCAATTAGCTAAACCGTTGTCTGATAGAGTGCAAGTGTTTTATGAAACAGCCTTGCATTGCAGAAAAATAAAGTTGATGATATGTCTTGAAATTAGAAATGCATTTTCTGCATCACGGTTGTACCAGGAGGATCTTAGCTTCTCAAAAGTGGCAAGGGGGTAGTCAAAGAAAAATGCAGCTCCAAATATTTATATATATATAAATGATATTATATATAATATAGATTACATATACAATCTATATTATAAATTATATATGTATATATATTACTTATAATATATTATAATTAAATATATTATTATATACATTGTATGTATTATACATTATATTAATTATGATATATTATTTATATGTGCATTTCCAAATGTGCTCTTAGCTCTTGTTGGTATAGGTTTAAAGACTTTTTGGACTGACTCCTTGAAGAAACCTTCTTGAATTGTTTTTTTAATGGTAGAAATATCTTGATGGCTTCACGGTAAATTAAGATGTAGAAGAGAGCCCTATCAAGGCAGGACCCCTCAACACTGGGGGAACATAAGACTCTCTTGGAGAGGTTTTTAAATCCTGATACCCAGGCCACATCGTGACCCAGGTGCACCTAAATCTCTATGGATGGGTCTCAGGCATGAGCTTTTTTTCACATTCCAACCATCAAGTTAGAGTACCCTGGACAGAAAAAATCACAGCCATCGAACTTAAAGGCCATGAATAGAATATATAGTAAGGGGCAGATGCATTAGAAAGAATCTCAGCAAATGAGCATCAGTCATCTAGTAACAATGCCTTGATAAAAATATAGCTTCAAAACCATTTGTTTGAAATCCACATCTTTTCCTTCAGCCTGTGGCCAAGACTTCTGAGTACCTAGCAACATGGCAAAGTCAGTCATTTGTCAGCTTTCTGCCAAATTTGGGAACTGCAATATGGTAGTGTGGAAGGCGGGGTTGCCTTTTGGGAAACAGATTTGGGAATTTTATAGGAACAGGTTCTGAAAAGCCAAAAATATGGGGTAAGAAGCTGAGCTCAGAGATAGGGGCAGACAGTATTGCCCAAACCGAAGTTAGAGACTGACAACTGTCTGCAGTCCGTCCTCTGGAAAACATACCTGTGGCCACATTAACTTGAAATGTGCTCTTTTTTCAGAGAGAAAACAATCATTCCAAAATATTAGTAACTGTTACTTGACTAAAGTTTGAACATCAAGACCATGTATTAAAATTCATTTCTAGAGGCCATTCTAAGAATAATTCCTGGAAGTTGCCACACTACTAATATGGAATGCTGTGTGATAATGGCTGACTGCCTCCCTTCAGTTTTGTGGAGAAAGAACACTACATTAAATCTGATTTAAGTGGCCCCACAAAAGCTAATTGACCACATGTGGGTGAACATTTTTTTTGTCAAGAGGAAATTTGGGCTTGGTGCAGTGGCTCACGCCTGTAATCCCAGCACTCTGGAAGGCCGAGGTGGCCGGATCACCTGAGGGCAGGAGTTCAAAACCAGCCTGGCCAATGTGGCAAAATCCCATTTCTACTAAAAAAAAATTAGCTGGGCGTGGTGGTGCATATCTGTAGTCCCAGTTACTCAGGAGACTGAGGCAGAAGAATCGGTTGAAACTGGGAGGTGGAGGTTGTAGTGAGCCGAGATTTTGCCACTGCACTCCAGCCTGGGCAACAGAGTGAGACTCTATCTCAAAAAAAAAAAAAAGAGAGAGAGAGGAAATTTGTTTTGCAGGCATAGAATTCACAAGAAGAGGCGTTGTGTATGGTTGACAGTGTCTAGTATAGTTATTAATGACTTCAGAGAGCTGCCAGTGACTGAATGTGGCAGAGGACAGAAACCTCATGTTGTGGCTATGTGTAAAGCAGAACGGTCCTTCCAGAAACGGTGCTTCCAAATTACATTTTAAGAATGCCCAGTCATTTGCTGGCCAGATCACCCCTGATGAGATATTGCACTATCAATAGGAAGACACCGTTGAATGCATTCTGGACAAAGACAGGTCTGAGACTTCACGTGGATTCTGGCAAGGTAAATGCATGATTTGGCCACTGGCTCAGAAAACAGAGTTTTGGAAATATAAGAAGAAATTAAACATGACTTACGGATCTAATTACCCAGGACACACACTGTGAATCATTACACAAGATGCATTCTCCATACAAGGCATTGCCGGATGTAGATGTGACTCCAGCTCATTATAATCCTGTCTTCAGAGGCAAACATACTGCTTGCTGGATTTTTTCCTCTCTGCACTAATGTGACAGGGAATATAAGCGTGCCTTTAGTTCTTGTATATTTGTGATGTTTTCTGATTCTCCCTCTCTCCCTCCATCTTAATTGACATTTTCCTTTATCTTGCTTTTTATTTTATTTTACTTTTATTTTTTGTAGAGACGAGTTCTCGCCATGTTTCCCAGGCTGGTCTTGAACTCCTGGGCTCAAGCCTTCCTCCCACCTCAGCCTCTCAAATTGCTGGGATTACAGGAATGAGCCACTGAGCCCAACACAAATTTTCCTTTATCTTTCTATTGAATTGGATAGGATTGATCAGCATGCCTTTGAAATTCTGTTCTGGCTTGTCATGGAACATTTTGGTTTCATAGACTCTAACTCAGTACCTTGCATACTCCATAAATATGTGTTGGATTGATGAATGAATAAAGTAATTCATTAATTATCCCTTTTTTTCATATTCTTCTCCTACCTGTCTTCTTTGTTTTACCTGTATTGGCTTAATTACCACTTCCTTTACATAATCTCTGGACAATTCTCAAGATTCATCATGCGGCTGTTTTCCCGTCTTTGGAGGCCTCATCTGTTCTCATTTGATGACGTTATGATCAGCAGAATGGGTGGGTGCAAAGATCTACTACAGTCAACAGAGAATAAGGGTAGGGGTGGTTTGCATGGGTTGTGAGGAAACAGGTAAAACTGGGGAGTGTGGGCAGATGGGATTTGAGACATGATTTGCTAAGCTGGAAGGTCACTTCTAAGCAGTACAGGAGGTAGCTAGATACTATAGGTGAGCACAGTTATGAAAGGTAAAACAAGCAGTAACCAGGGTAGCAAGCTAAGATGGGAGTTTGGTTAATCAAGGCTGGAAACTGGGAAGACAAGAGAAAATATGGCATGCATGTTGGAGGTATGGTTACCACATGCCAGATTCCACAGGGCATATTCTGCCTGGCATTGACCCAGGACCCCACTGTGGCAGACCAGGCATGCATCTCCCTTGAAGGAATACACAAGGCAAAGATTCCACTATAATTTTCAGCCTCTAACTACGCACTGGTGGAACTATTGCTCTTCAAATACCCTGGACATTTAGAATTTAGCCTTATCCCATCACCTTAAGTAACCTATATCTAAACTCACACACTGCTGATTCTCACTGAGTGTTCGCAAACTCTCCTTTTCAGTAAAACTTATTTGGAACCCAAAAATCAATATCTACAGCAGTTTTGAGGTCATTTGCTGGCAAATGCAGAGCAGTGAAAAATTCTAGTCACCCGATGCATAGGTTCCCAGCTGAGGTTGAATAAGGGGACACTTTGCCTTCTTGTTTTAGCCCTCAGACCCAAAAGAAGTAACCTTTTTATTTCAATATAGTGGCACATTTTCCACATTTTTGTGCTCTTTGTTGGTGACTTTCTTGTTTGAAACAGCTCCCAGGAGTAGGCTGCTGCAGTGTTGTCTAGTGTTCCCAGGTTCAAGGAGGCTGGGATGTGCAGTACTGGAGACACTTTGTTCAGGATGAGCCATAGTGCTGTCGGCTGTGGAGTCCACGTGAATAAATCAACAACATACATGCCACAAAGTGTCTTTAAATGGAAATGTAGTCCAGGTCCAATGGTGGCTAATGCCTGTGGTGCCAGCACTTTGACAGGCTGAGGTAGGAGGATCACTTGAAGCAAGGAGATCAACACCATCCTGGGCCACATAATGAGGCCTCATCTCAAAAAAAAAAAAAAAAAATTAGCAGGGCATGGAGGCACGCACCTGTAGTATCCCAGCTACTCAAGAGGCTAAGGTGGAAGGATCACTTGAGCTCAGGAGTTGGAGGCTGCAGTGAACTATGATTGCATCATTACACTCCAGCCTGGGGACAGAGAGAGACCTTGTGTCAATAAATAAGTAAATAAATAAATCAACATAAATACACATAAAACAATGTTATGTATTGATCAGTTGATGAAAATGTAACCAGAGGCTCACAGGAACTTAACTCTATATCTTCTTCCCCTAGGAGCAATATTCTATATTTGCTAATTCAGTGTTTGGGATGACATATAGAGCATCACTTCCATGAATAACAACAATTAACTGTGCCCCATTTTCCCAGCATTTGTTTCCCAACCTCCTCCGCTCAGGTGCAGCCTGTCTTTCATTGCTATGCCTTCTTTCACCTGCAAGCTAACACATGGTTTCTACAATTCTTGATTCATGGGCTCTCTGCCTTCCCTTTTCTTTCTATTCTCAAAGCAATCCTCCCTTCCCAGAATCTATTTCATACCTGAATCCTTGCCATCTGATAGGAGCTGTTCTCCCCAGCTCCCAACTCCTATCTCTTCTCTGTCAGCCTGGACAAGTCATTGCCCTCTGCCTTTGGACAAGCCATTAATTTCTGCTCCTAGTGTCCTCCACCTTCCCTTCCACTCAGTGAGATGTATCACCATCTGCAGAGTCCAGTGAAAGGGACACCTCTTCCATGAAGACCTCTATGGTTCCTACCTTCCACTTTTCCTTATCCCGATACTCTCAGAGGTCCTGTGATCCAAAGCACTGATGTAATAAACTAACCAAGTCAACTTTCTTAACCAAGTCAACTTCCTCATCAATTTGGATGGATCCCATGGCCAAGCACTTTTGATGGGAAAAACTGGTAACCTCTTTGTGCTTCTTGGTATTGTTCACGGCACTCAGCACAGTTGCTGATTGAACTTTGCTCCTGTTTCCATCAAACTGAGACTTCCTACAATTAGGGTTGTAGGACAAAATATGGATACTCACTTACATTTCAATTTCAGGTAAACAACAAATGCATTTTTTAGAATGAGTCTGTCTCAAATATTGCTTGAGATATATTTGTACTTAAAAATTATTTGTCCTTCATATAAAACTCAAATTAAATGTGGTGTTCTGTATAAGCATTTGCCAAGTCTGGTAACTCTACTGCTATGGACTGAGTTTTGTCCCCCAACAAAATTCTTAAGTTCGAGCCTGTATTAGCCTGTTCTCATGCTGCTGATAAAGTCATACCCAAGATTGGGTAATTTATAAAGAAAAAGAGGTTTAATGAACTCACAGTTCTACGTGGCTGGGGAGGCCTCATAATCATGGTGTAAGGCAAAAGGGACATCTTACATGGCTGCAGGCAAAGAGAGAACTTGTGCAGGGAAACTCCCCTTTATAAAACCATCAGATCTCATGATACTTTTTCACTATCATGAGAACAACACAGGAAAGACCCGCCCCCATGATTCAATTACCTCCCACTGTGTCCCCTCCCATGACTCATGGGAATTGTGGGAGCTACAGCTCAAGATAAGATTTGAGTTGGGACACAGCCAAAGCATATCAGAGCCTTAACCTTCAATGTTGCTGTATTTGGAGACAGGGTCTATGAGAAAGTGATAAAGGTTCAATAAAGTCATAAGCGTGGGGCTCCAATTCTACAGGACTAGTGTGCTTACAAGAAGAAGAAGAGATAGCAGAACTCTCTCTTTTCCACCATGTGAGAGGGCAGAGCAAGAAAGTAGCCCATCTGCAAGCCAGGAAGGAAGCCCTCACCAGAAACCAACTCTACTGACCCTTGGTCTTGGATTTCCAGCTTGCAGAACTGTGAGAAAACAAATATCTGTTGTTTAAGCCACTCAGTCTGTGGTATTTTTTTATGGCAGCCTGTGCTGACTTATATACCTACCACCAATTTTTTAATTTTTGCTATATTATTGGGGAAAAAACTACTTTATAAGGAACACAAAAGTAGCAGATGTCTAGCTTCTTAACTGTGAAGAGGGGGCATACACAATTAAGAGGTTTAAACCTTAGTGAGGAAATTATTATCAAACGCAAATGTATACAAAGCAATCTGTGAATATCATGGCTGAGGAGACACAAAATGTGATCCATGTCAGGTTAGATGAATTGATGTTGATGGCAAGCACGTGACCTTCAACCTGATTTTGAAGAAAGAGAGAACCAGATTTTTAGAGGAGTCAAGGAAAGCAGGTGAACAAATGCCCTGGGGAAGCTAATGTTGTAGAAATGACCACGTGAATTCGTTCATGCCTTGACCTTCCACTTCACTGTCACTGATGTGTTATTGTTTGTTTTTACCATTTTCCCCTAAAATATCAAGGAGAGTGTTCATGGATTGTGAATTACAAAGCCTGATATAATTAGTCACAAGGGAATATTACTAGTCCTTTTGTGAGCATCTTTAGGGCCAGGGAAATAAAAGTACTTACTTGTCAGAAAAAGGCATGGAAGTAATTAATTATTATATGGCAGTATTTATGCATGCTATGAAGATGATTCCCTAGGATGAAAATTCCTATTGGTAATATTATTCTATGCAACCATTAACTTAGTTAGAAAGGCAAATTTTAAAAATTTACAGCCCTACAGAAATACCATTTGACCCAGCAATCCCATTACTGAGTATATACCCAAAGGAATTTAAATCATTCTATTACAAAGATACAGGCACAGGTATGTCCATTGTAGTACTATTCACAGTAGCAAAGGCATGGAATCAACCCAAATGTCCATCAATGATAGCTAGATTAAGAAAATGTGGTACATATACACCATAGAATATTATGCAACCAGAAAAAGGAATGAGATCACGTCCTTTGCAGGGACATGAATGAAGTTGGGAGCCATTATCCTCAGCAAACTAACGAAGAAACAATAAACCAAAGACTGCATGTTCTCATTTATAAGTGGGAGGGAGGTGATAAATGAGAACACATGGACACATGGAGGGGGAACAACACACCCTGGGGCCTGTTGGAGTGGAGGATGGGGGAGGGAGAGCATCAGGAAGAATAGCTAAGGGATACTGGGCTTAATACCTGGGTGATGGCATGATCTGTGCAGTAAGCCACCATGGCACATGCTTGTCTATGTAACAAACCTGCACATCCTGCACATGTACCACGGAACTTAAAATAAAAGGTGAAGGAAAAAAAATTTAGAGCCCCATGACCAACTAACTCTCAAAATCCCCAGTAAAGGAATGCAGGTATTGTCATATATTTGGATTTTTTTTTTCTGCTGGCTTTACTCCTAACCACAACTACCTCCACAAATACAGCAGAGAAACTCTTCTAATACAGTATTTCATAACAAGAGCTTCCAAAGATTTCAGCTCTCTATTGCTTCAGTAATGTTTCTGTAGCTGAGACTTACAGTTTTTCTGCCTCAGCTCTCGGAATGAGATTTGTGAGATAATGCAAAGTCCTATCTTTATACCACAGTCTGACATCAGCTCTGTTTTCTGAAAATAGCCAAAAAAGACTCACTGGAGCAGTTTGCGATCGTCCCTGTGAAGTGGATCTCCAGGCTAGTCCTTGGGTTGACAAAGGTATAGGAACAGGACAGCAAAACCAAGGATGGCATGGGGGTTTGCTTTTGATCTCTCAAAAGGCTCCATCTGTTGTGGAGGCTACTTGGCAGAACTCACATGCACCCCAAACCAAGGAATCGGTCATTCGACCCTGGAAAGGATGTGTGGGTTTGTTTTTTGTTTCAACATCTATTTATGTGAGAAGTCTTCAGACAGCATACAAAAGTAAATGAGGTTTTCCAAAGTGCATGTTTCAAGAATTACTTCAGAAAAGAGGGTATGTTTTGTCTCCAGTAGGTTGCTGTTACTACTCAGTGGGCCAGATACAGTTTCTTGTCTAAACGCTGACCAGCAGAAAAGCCTACTGCTAGTTCTGATCATGTGTGCAAAGAAAGTGCAGGAATCTCAGAATAGGCTGATTGTCAGTCCTAAGGAGGAGGGCTGTTAGTTGGGAAAGTGATTAAAAATATTTTTTATTTGCAAGAGAGAAAACAAAACAAGAATGTAGAATATTTAATTTCCCACCTACCACCAAATATTGTGTAGGCTGTATATAAAATATATACTATATATTTCCTCATATTTATTGTATGTAATTACTATATATTATATATTTAACAAATATAATAAATGTATTAGACATAATACTATATGTACTATTATATATTACTACAATATCTGTTAGTAATTAATCAGTAATTTTGATTAGTAAATGTTAGTGTTTTTAGTATTTACTATTTATTATACTATTACTATTTATTGTTTGTTATTTACTATTATTAGCAAATAATAGTAATTTACTAATTACTATTAGTAAAATATTAGTAATATAGTAATTATATATAATACTAGTATGTTATTATATTTTTCTCTAGAGAAGCCTAATTACCAATTTAAAATTCATTTTTAAATTTCAAAATCACCTACCACCTTGATATAGAAGCTAAAATAAAACAGTGCCTGCTATGGTCCCCAAGGACTGAGTTAAATTGCCAAATTACAAAACTCATATAAACACTGTGAAGGGATAAATCTAAGCAGATCAAAATAAAAAGCCGATCAAATAGTTCTTAAGAAGACTGTCTTAGTCCATGTGGGCTGCTATAATAAACTACCTTAGACTAGGTAACTTAAAGGCAACAGACGTTTATTGCTCACAGCTCTGGAGGCTGGGAGTCCAAGATCTAGGCATGGCAGATTGAATGCCTGGTAGGAACCCGCTTCCTGGTTCATAGATGGTGCCTTCTCGCTGTCCTCACATGGTGGAAGAAGCAATGGAGCTCTCTGGGGTCCCTTTTATAAGGGCACTCATGCCATTCATGAGGTTCCACCTTCATGATACCACCACCTCCCCAAACCCCCCACCCCCTAATACCAAAAACACTGGTGGTGAGGATTTCAACATAGGAAATTGGGGGAACACAGATGTTCGGATTATAACAAGGACCTTTTCATTAGTGGATTTGTGAAATCGCTGCAATCTACCTCAACAGGCAGGAGTCTAACTGCTACCCCAGTTTATATTATAGGCTGAAGCTTGATTTTTTTTTCTTTAGTTACAGATTATTGAATGGGTTGTTACATTGAGTTGATGTTATTGATTTGTACTTTCATTTCTTGCTTTTTAATTGGCAGTAATCACACGGAGAAGACCCTTCAGTCTCAGATGAGTCTCTCTTGAAGCAGAAAGAGTGAATTGGAACATGTAATATAGTAACACAGTGCTACATTCTATAACATTGTTTAAATGTAAAAGTAAATGTTTTCCTTTGCCTGAACATTAGAATTTTTTTTTTTAACCTGTGCATCTTAGCACTCACAGAAGGGCAGGTAACACAATATGAATGTGCCTATACATTGAACTTGAATGCTGGTGGATGTCTTAGCTTTATTTCAGGGACCAAGAGATGCAGGCCACTGTCTAAGGTGGATGTGCCATTTCACCCTTCAATGTGGTTAATTGGTTTGTCCCCATATGTAATGTAGCCCGGAGCTCCCTTCACCTTCCTCCTGCAGTATAACACAGGTGAGTTTTTTTTTTGTTTTGTTTTCTGCTTCACGGAAGATATCTTGAGAGTTCTGGGCTTGCAGTTAAATTTTTATGTGACCCTGGTACATGATGATGTAGACTCTTCTGTCTCTGGGCTCTTCTGGCCTTTGCTTCTACAGAGTTGTTAGGAATGAATGATAGATGGGGCAGGACAGAAGAGTGCTAACACATTCTAGGGTTTTTTTGTTTTGTTTTTATTTATTTTTTTATTCTGAATAGTACAATTATTGCAATTCCATTGTTTGGGAGTTTCTGCTAAGTATTTCATAGCCTGTTTTTAAAGCCAGGCTTAAATAACATATTTTACCGAGTCTAAGTAGTTGGTGAATATAAGAGTTTGCGGTTTAGATGTAGGGTTGTTGGCCACGTTCATAAGGTAGTAAAAACCCCAGGACAGATCCATTGCTTGCCCTAATCCTCATATGGCTATGGTCTCCTTCTTAGGATATCAGGAGTAGAAGTGGGCAAGTCAGGAAGAGGGGGGGCAGCACATCCTAGAGAGAGAAGTTACTTCACTGCTAGCTAATTTAACCATCATTTGTACAAAACAAAGATTTCTACATGACATAATTCAATAGTGCTCGATTTCTTTAGTGCATATGATTCTAAAAATTATAATATATATATATATATATTTGTGTGTGTGTGTGTGTGCACTGCCAGATAGATATTGGAGTAGACTACAAAATCTCTATATATTATTCAGCATGAAACAGAAGAAATCAAAATAATCCCTTGCAGCAGTCCCTCGCAGCCATGATCACAGGATTCACATGATTAAACACTCATTTTCCTCTTGTTCAACACAGTGTCCCGACTCAGATTGTTGGATTTAAGTCCATCGTGAACTAGTATCTGACCTTGAGCAGGGCATTTAACTTCCCCTGCCTCAGTTTCCTACATCTTAGTCCATTCAGGCTACTGTAATGAAATACCACACACTAGGCAGTTTATCAACAGCAGACATTATTTGTCATGGTTCTGGATGCTAGAAGTCCAAGATCAAAGTGCCTGCAAAGTCAATGTCTGGTGAGGCCCCACTTTTTGGTTCATAGGTGGCGCCTTCTCACTGTGTCTTCGCACGGTGGAAGGGGCAAGGGAGTCCTTTGAGGCCCGTTTTATAAGGGCACTCATCCCATTCATGAGGCCCCACTCTCTCATGACTTGATCGCCTTACAAAGGCTCTACCTTCTAATACTATCAGCTTAGGGGTGAGGATTTCAACATAGAAAAGTTACAGAAGACACAGACACTCAGGGCATAGCATCTCCTCTGCAAACATGGGATTATATTTGCACCTGGGGCATTGTAGCTTTCACATAGAAGATGAGATCTATAAACCCCGCATGGAGAGAAGTACTTCACCTATAGTAGGTGTTCACTCGCTCTCTGGTAGCCAATGTTATTATTCAGGGTATCATGGTGGGGCACTGTGAGAAGACCCTGTGTCTTCCTTCTGCTCTCACAGCCACTTGCAGTGAGATGTGAAGATGAAAGCACTGAGGAAGGGAGTCTAAGCCCATGGAACCCAGGGAGCACATGAGGCCACAGGTCTTCCTGGTTGTTCCATGTTCTGAGCATCCTCAGCTCCCTGTCATGGAAGGAGACACCTTTTAAAGGCAGGGGCATGAATGCAGAAATAACACCTGGCCATCTTTCAACTCAACTCTGCTTTTCTTTAAGCAAAAGACATGTCAAGATTTATCGAGTTCATGTATTTTTATTTTCTCAACATCAGAAGCTTTGAAACACACAGAGAAGCCAAACACAATTGCTGGTTTTCTGGACTTGCCTTAAACAACCCCAGTCATTACTGGAAGGCCAAGATTTGATTAATGGGTATGATCATGGGTTCATCCTTTTGCTTACCCAATGAGGTGATTCTGATTACTTTTTAAACAACTAAAGCAGGGGTCAGCAAATGTTTTCTGTCAAGGGCCAGATTGCAATTATTTTTGGCTCGGTCGGGCACAGGGTCTGTTTCGAAGCATTCCACTCTGCCAGCTTAGCAACAAAACAGCCACAGGCGACGCAGAAAGGGATGGGGCGGCCAAGGACCAATAAAGCTTTATTTCTGGACACTGAAATTTTTATTTCACAGAATTTTTGTGTGTCAAGAAATATTCTTCTTTTGATTCTTTTTTCCCCAATCATTAGAAAATGTAACAACCATTCTTAGCTTGTAGGCAAGAATCCTGAAAGCAGGTGGCAGGCTGGATTTAGCTTTTGGGCCATAACTGTCCAAATGATGGAATCCATGCTGCTCTTTGGTATGACAGTCCAGGGTCTCTAAGATTTCTGTCTTACGATCCTACCCAAGAGAAGGTCTTTACTACCCCTTCATTTGCATCTAGTTAAACAGAGTCCTAAAAGGGCTGGTTGAAGACTCACTTGTTCTGTGTACCCTGTCCAACTTCCTCCAGTCTCTTAACCACATTTATAAACATCTGTCAATTACTCAGTGTGACACAGGCTACTGTCACATTTATAAATATCTGTCAATCACAGGATTTGACACACTCTTTATAAAGACAACTGCAACGGCTTTGAAGATGGGCCAAACAGGGTTTGATCCCCAGCTCTCACTGGCTGCTCCAAGTCTTTGTTTTCGATGTCTATACAACCATCATCATAATACATACTTGGCAAGATTGTTATTGTGGGCCTGGTACAGTGGCTCATGCCTGTCATCCCAGCACTTTGGGAGGCCAAGAAAGGATTGCTTGAGCTCAGGAGTTAGCGACCAGCCTGGGCAACATGGCAAAACACTGTCTCTACAAAATATACAAAAATTAGTGTGACCCATGCCTGTAATCCCAGCGACTCAGGAGGCTGTGGCGCTAGAATCATTTGAACCCAGGAGGCAGAGATTGCAGTGAGCCAAGATCACACCATTGCACTGCAGTCTGGATGACAGACGAGACTTTGTCTGAAAAAAAAAATTTTTTTTAAGATTGTTATTGTAAGGATTTAGAAAAGATGGTACATTTAAAACACTCTAAATGATTTTAGCTTATAAAACGAATCTATGACAGAGATGATGATGATGGTGATGACTTGTAACCATGTATGATAGTTTTGGTTGACTGATGGACTTTGTAAATTTGAAATCTCTACCCCTCCATACTAATGTTGACTGTGGCTATATCAGATGGAAATGCCCCTTCTAGATGAAAAATCTTTAAAGTCCCAAAATATGAGTCCCTCTCAAACTGCTACTTCAGGCCTAACTTAAAAAAATTAAGATATCAAAATCTTAGTATCTTAAGATATTAGGTACAGTGGCTCACACCTGTAATCCTAGCATTTTGGGAGGCCACTGTGGGGGATGAGTTGAGGTCAAGAGTTCAAGACCAGCCTGGGCAACATAGTGAAACCCTGTCTTTACAAAAAATGAAAAAAATATAGCCTAGCATGGTGGTGCATGCCTGTAGTCCCAGCTACTCAGGAGGCTGAGGCAAGAGGATCACTTAAGCCCAGGAGTTTGAGGCTGCAGTGAGCTATGATTATGCATGCACTCCACACTGGGTGACAGAGCAAGATTCTGTCTCAAAAACAAAACAAACAAACAAAAAAACCGTTTCCTTAGACTAGTCATTCATAAATAGGGCTATCTTTTTGTCCTTGAAAATCTGGAGGAAATGACTGGTGACATTTTTGGTTGTCACCACTGGAGGGTGGGGCTGCTCCTGGTATCTGGTGTAGAGGCCAGAGGTGCTGTTGAACACCCTACAATGCACGGGATGCTCCACTCGCCAACTAAACAATGATCTGTCTCCAAAGGGCAATGTACTACCAAGGTTGAGAAAAGAGAAGAAAGTAAGGTAGTAAAGAGAGAGGGAAGGAGAGAGAGAGAGAGAGAGAGGGAGAATGCTAATAATAAATTTTTAAGGAAATTTTTTTTCAGGAAATTTAAGTAAATTTTTCAGGAAATTAAATCACTTTCGGCTTTTAAATCACTATGGCCTAAAGGGACTCTATATTTTCCTTTTAGAGAGCGAGTCAACCACTGAGGACATGAGGGCATACCAGATAACCAATTTTTTTTTTTTTTTTTTTTTTTTGAGACGGACTCTCGCTCTGTCGCCCAGGCTGGAGTGCACTGGTGTGATCTCGCTCACTGCAACCTCCGCCTCCCAGATTCAAGAGATTCGCCTCCCTCAGCCTCCCAAGTAGCTGGGATTATAGGTGTGCACCACCACATCCAGCTAATTTTTGTATTTTGGTAGAGACAGGGTTTCACCATGTTGGCCAGGATGGTCTTGATCTTGACCTCACGATCTGCCCGCCTCGGCCTCCCAAAGTGTTGGGATTACAGGCGTGAGCCACCTTGCCCAGCTGACCAATTATTTTTAAATTGCTCTATGGGGACTAATGCAGGAGTTAACCCAAAATGAAAAGATAAGCTTTCTCATCAGAAGGACAACTTTTTCCTGAAGGCGGAACAGTCTTCTCTGTGTCTCGTAGACACTGAATAAAATGGTTGCAGAGATAATGTATGGGGAGAGATAGCATGGGGAGAAATGCCAGATATAGGTGATGGGGAGGAAGGCAGCAAATCACACTGCCATGTGTGTACCTATGCAACAATCTTGTATGTTCTTCACATGTACCCCAAAACCTAAAATGCAATAAAAAAAAAATATATATATATATATATAAAAGATCAGATCACATATAAATTCCATCCTAGACATAATTGGGCCTAGGGAACTCTAACAAGATCTCTCTTTACATAATTGTAAAAACACTAAAGGAGATGCCCTCTATATTGGAAAACCTAACAAAAGAGCAATGAAACATTTTCAGCCAAGGATCAAAATAGATTCATACGGGCAGGACATCTGCAGTCGAGTCAACGAACACTTGATGCCAGGACACTCCTTACCTTGCTCTCTTGTTTGTGTGGTTATTTAAAACTGTGTGTCTACCTGAAGGACAAAGCTAGGCTTTCCGCTTATTTACATGCTTGCTCCATGGGGCACGGTGTGACCTGTCTCCTGGCTGAATCTGTTTAATAATGCAGTGAGTAATAAGAATTCTCCACTCATCTGAAAAATAGCGATAACAATTTTCCAGATAGCCACACTATAATTAAAAGTCACCGGGCGTGATGCATCACTCTGTCTAAATAACTATGTCTAAATACAAGAGGTGACGGTATGCCACAAAGTCCCTGCATTGGGCAGGGAGAGATATGCAATATACAAATACTTGATTTTATAATTTTTTAAATTCCAGGAAAATGTAACTGATTGCTTGCAAAGCTAGAGCTGGGCAGATCAGGAAAAATACTCTTTTATGGTTTTTTTTTTTTTTTTTTTTGAGACAGGGTCTTGCTCTGTCTCAAAGCAAGTGGTGCGATCTTAGCTCACTGTAGCCAAAAACTCCCAGGCACAAGTGATTCTCCCGCCTCAGCCTCCGGTGTAGCTGGTACTATAGGCACACACCATCATTCCTAGCTAATTTTTAAATTTTTTTTGTAAAGTTGTGGTGGGGGTCTCACCATATTGCCCAGGCTGGTCTCAAACTCCTGGCCTCAAGCAGTCCTCCTGCTTCAGCCTCCCAAAGTTCTGGGATTATAGGCAGGAGCCAGAAATGTTCTTCCAATGCTTGGGTTTCATAACTGGTAAACTGAAATCTCAAATGGTAAATTATATGTTAAAATCACACAGCTCTTGTGACCAGGCAGTACTAGAAGCCAGTCTCAGTGTTCTCAATTCAGTTCTCTTTTCCTCAACCAGGCTTGACCTCTGCACTACTAACACTTTGGGCTGGGCAATTTCCAGTGGAAGTTTCCTGTGTTATGTGGGATGCTTAGTGGCATCCTAGCCTCTACCTGTTAGAAACTGTAAGCCGAATGCGTGTCCAGTTGCCCACCACTTGCAGAGACCAGTTAGCAAGAGCAAATTCTGGTAGAAAGAAAGTGACTTTATTCCACAGCTTAGCTGAGGGGAAGAGGTAGAGGCTCCTGCCTAAGGGTATTGCTTTACATTTTAGTGCAGATGGCAGGGGCTTTTGAAGGGGCTCTGGGGTAAACGGTAAGGGGACGTGGGGTGCTACATGACTTGCTTGGGCGTGATTATCTATTTGGTGGTAAGGCTGGTGCCATCACTGGCAGAGCTAGCCTGCAAACTGAGGACAATCTCCTGGTGAGACAGAGTTCCAGAGGGGGCCTGGTTTACTTCAAGGTTCACTCTTTGGATCTTCTGAGTTAACACATAGTTACAAAAGCTTGCGCAGTGGCTCAGCACCTATAATCCCAGCACTTTGGGAGGCCGAGGCGGACAGATCACGAGGTCAGGAGTTCGAGACCAGCCTGGCCAATATGGTAAAAGCCCATCTCTACTAAAAATACAAAAATTAGCCAGTGTGGTGTAGCACGCACCTGTAATCCCAGCTACTCGGGAGGCTGAGGCAGGAGAATCTCTTGAACCCGGGGGGCGGAGGTTGCAGTGAGCTGAGATCGCGCCACTGCACTCCAGCCTGGGAGACAGAGGTGAGATTCCCTCTCAAAAAAAAAAAAAAGCTTACCATATAGGGAGTGTCTGCTGGAGAGAAGGTAAAGGCTACAATTGCATTCCTAAAGAGCTAAGAGGAGGGGGGGAAAGGAAAAGGGGAAACTCACTTTTTTTCTTTTTAAAAACAAGGTACTAGGTTACTGAGATGTCAGTAATAACTGTCCCCCTCCCACCAAAATACCTTTAAACATTAATAAATGTCCCCCCAAGAGGCGAAATCTCCCCACGTGGAGAATCATTGCTTTAGATCTATACTTGACTTGAATATTGAAATAATGTTCTAAACTCAATGAGGCCAAGTGTAGTAATGTCACATTTCTAAAAACAAAGGTTCTATTAGCAAATGAGCATGGACTTCTTAAAGCTAAATAACGCCATTCAATTTTTATTTCAACCCATTCCTCAGGTATCCTCTTCAGGAATCCTATATAAGAAGGTTTCAGATCACCTTCACCTTCCAAAGAATTAATGGTCTCCTTTGCTTTACTCTTTTTCCACTGAATCAGTCAGTGTCTCAGCGGCCCATAGACAGGGTAACGAGAGACAGATGTACTCACAAAAGGTCTATTTATAAAAATGTGGGTGTACTTTTGATCCAGGCATTCCCATTACTGGGTATCTACCCAAAGGAAAATAAATCATTATGTAAAAAAGACACCTGCATGTGTATGTTCATTGTAGCACTAGTCACAATAGCAAAGTCACAGAACCAACATAGTATCCATCAGTGGACTGGATAAAGCAAAATGTAGCACACATACACCATGGAATATTATGCAGTCAGAAAAAGGAATGGATTCATGTCCTTTGCAGCAACATGGATACAGCAGAAGGCCATCTATCTTAAGTGAATTAACTCCAAAATGGAAAATCAAGTATCACAGTTCTCACTTCTAAGTGGAAGCTAAACAAGCAATTCTTGTGCCTCAGCCTCCTGAGTAGCTGGAATTACAGGCACCCGCCACTGTGCTTGGCTAATTGTTGTGTTTTTATTAGAGACGGGGTTTCGCCATGTTGGCCAGGCTGGTCTCAAACTCCTGACCCAGGAGATCCCCTGACTCAGCCTCTCAAAGTGCTGGGATTACAGGCGTGAGCCACCGTGGCTGGCCCTAAAGTAAAATTTCTAATGTGTGTGTAGAACACCTGTTCTCAACTGTGAGTTGTCAGTGTCAGGAGCTGGGTTGTCACTGCTGTGGAGGGAGGTGATAGTAGCATCTGGTGGGCAGAGCCCAGGGATGCTCCGAAACAGCCTACAATGCACACAGCACAGCCCTCCACACACAAACAGGAGTTATCCTTCCCTAAACATCAACAAGTGCCAAGGTTGAGCAACTGTGGTATATAGGAAGAAGGGGGAGCTGGCAATAACCCAAGGCCAGTAGCAACGAAACCATCTCCACAACCAGGCTCAAAAGGATGAGGGAAGAGAGTCCTAACTGGTGCTGGAAGCAGGGGGGAGGTTTGTACACTCAGCCATTCTTAGAGGATCTGTGGCATTTGGTTGAGAGGCTCAGCCAAGTGCAAGGTGCCCTGGAAGGGAGGCAGCCAAAGGCAGAGACATTTAATTCAACTCTCTCTTCTCCCCTGCTGACTGTCCAACTGGGGCTCCCCCATTGGCCAAACCCTTCAGGACACCAGTGGTGGAGAAACCTTGTGGATGGTGTCCATGCGGGACAGCCCAGCAGGGAGAGAGACAGGGCAGGAATGACAGACGCAGGCAAGCCTTCTAAGCACACTGAATTTTCTAGCACTGTGCTGACTTCTCTGGTGCTTGAGGCTATTTCATTTTTTTAGAGTCCTGGATGCCAGCCCTCACTGTCCACTGCTCTGAGATCCTAGAGATCTTGGTGGTCAATGCCTGTCCATCCCTGACTGCTTGAATAAATCCAATCACGGCTCTCTTCTTCACTCCACCTCCTTGGTAGTGCACTTTCTCACAGCTGCCCACATTCTTCTCAAAGTTGTACTTGACATAGCGGAAATGAGTCTAATCATCTTAACAGTGATAACTTGGATATTGAATCCTACAGCTCTGTTTCTTAGAAAAATGTTGGATTTGAAGTCAGAGGTTTTGGACATGAGACACCACTCTAACATTCACTGGCTTCTGAGAGCTTCAGATGTGTCCCAGTTGAGTCATCACAGGTTGCTTAACCCTGAGGTGCATTCAATGGCAACATCAAGGATCGTAGTACCAAGTACAAAGGAAGATGACAAAGATTATACAATGGTGTATTAGTCTGTCTTACACAATGCCATAAAGAAATACCTGAGACTGGATGATCCATAGATCATCCAGGAAGGGGTTTTATTAACTTACAATCATGGCGCAAGGCAAAGAGAAAGCAAGGAATGTCTTCACAAGGTGGCAGAAGAGAGAGAGAGAGAGAGAGAGAGAGAGAAGGGGGAAACGCAGATTCTTATGAAACAACCAGATCTTGTGAGAACTCACTCACTGTCCCAAGAACAGCATGGGGAATCCTATCAAATGGCACACATACAGTGATCAGCCCACAGACTTCAGCATACAAAATAGCAAAGAGTTAAGTATTATTTTCATGGCTTCATAGAAAAAACCTTATGACTTCCATGAAGGAATTACATATAAGAAGTTTCTTAAATTCAAAATGAAAACATTGTAATGATCTTTATTTTTAATGCACTTATACCCTAAGCTGAAGGTACAATAGAATAATTTGAAACCATTTTCATCAATAACATTGGAAATTTTCCCTCTGAGTATGTTGAATTGTTTTCTCCTCTGCAGTCCTCAGGAAGCAATCTTCATATTCTCAAACTTGACGCATTCTATGCCTAAAGCCTTTTAATCAAAACCTTTTCATTATCTTTTTCATGCGGCCCTATGCCCAAGGACATTGTTCAAAGAACTCAAATGTGAGATGTTCCATGCCAATGGCTCTGGGAGGCCAGGTGTTGCATCTGGAGATAAGCCAGTTGTGGAAACACCTGCTGTTTACTGCTGCAGTTGGGTATCCAGAAAGCACCTGGATGTTGATTCGCCTCCTGGTGGCCCTCTAGCTTCATACTACAGAGACACGAGATAATTGATGACAGCAGGCACAAGTTTCCAATAACTAAGGGAATACTTAAAAACATGACTCTAGGGACAGTGACTTGCAAAGACAGAAACTGTATGAAGCCAAGAGGAGATAGAAATGATTCTTTCTGACCCCACCCCCTGTTTGCACTGAAAATTCCATTGAGTTAGAGAAATGGTGAGATTTTAATTATGTGTTCCGTGCAGAAACCTGAACGAAGGTGCTTCTTGTCAGAATCATCTACTGGCAGAGCGAAGATGCTATTGGACACTCCTGGGAAACAGACCTGCTGGGCATGAAGAAACTAAACTAAGGCAGAAATGAGGGCTGTAAAGGATCTGAAATTGCTGGGGATGAGGCCCCAAACCACAGAGGGGTGTCAGCAACATTAGAGAGGGTATGAAAACCCCAGTCCAACTTCAGAAGGGGGGAAAGTAAAACAAAACAAAACAGAGAGCCTATTTCCAGAGTGAGAGAACCAAGTGCTTAGCACATGTGGGAGACATCAGATTGTAGCTCAGCACCTGTGGCAGCTTCCGGCACACTGGAAATGCAAACCCTGATGTAGAAAACATGGCTGGAAATGGTCCAGGTCCTTCCTGCTTCTTGGCTTCCCCTGAGGCACCAGAATTTTCTTTGCACTTTCTTAAATGTACTAAGCAGTCTTGGTTTTGTTGCTGCTAAAAGTTTCTCCTTTGAATCTTAGGCACACTCCCTCAGTTTACTGGTCTCTACTTGATATGTTTGGCTATGTCCCACCCCAAATCTCATCTTGAACCATAATTCCCATAATCCCACATGTCATGGGAGGGAGATGGTGGGAGGTAATCAAATCATGGGGCCGGTGTACCCCCATGCTGCTAGTCTCATAATAGTGAGTTCTCATAATCTCTGATGGTTTTATAAGGTGCTTTCCCTGCGTTCACTCTGCACCTCTCCTTGCTGCCACCATGTGAAGAAGGACATGTTTGCTTCCCCTTCCAACATGATTGTACGTTTCTGAGACTGCCCAGCCCTGTGGAAATGTGAGTCAACTAAACCTCTTTCCTTTATAAATCACCAGAATCTCGAGGGGTATGTCCTTATAGCAGCAAGAAATGAACTAATACACCACTCAAACATTGTTTCCTTTCATGAGCCACTAACCATGTCTGTCCCCACATATGTGCCATCATTCTCTATCCCTTACCCTGTTTTATCTTTTCCACAGCAGTTAGCATGTCCAGGAATGCTACATATGTATTTCATGTCAGTTTCCATGGAAGCTCCAGAGGGGGAAAGCTCTTGTTTTGTTTTCAGCTACAACCCAGTAGGGAGGAGCACCTCCCACAAAGTAAGAGCTCAATAAAGTCATTGTAGGAATGAATTAAACCTGAAGCAAGGTCTATTCCAGGGTAATCTCATTAAAGAAAGCAGAGAACAAAATGGAAATACAAGTCTAGACCCGGCACATGCAGCTGGTTGATGTCAGGCAAAAACCTCTCTCTAGCTTCACTGGAGAGACCAGCATGGGCAAGAGCGTGGGAGGGTTATCCACTTCCCAAGAGAAAAAGGCAGAGGGAGCAACATAAACAGAAAAATAAGAAAAGGATGGAGTGTTTCATGAGCTGCCATCTAATATTTCACTTCCAAGCTCCGTGGGAGCAGGAGACCCTGAGCTAATTTGTTCATTGTCATTCTCCCAGTGCCTGCTTGGTCTTCACCTTCATCAGATGCTGGACAAGATACTATGAATGAATGGATGTAGTTGCAGACTCTAGCGACCTGCAAAGCAGAGCTTTGGGGCAAACAGCCACTAAATTAGGGGCTACCCAGGATCAATACAACCAGGGTCACCCAGGATAATACAACCATAGCATGCCCACATGGGCTTTTTTGGGGATTCCAGAGAAGGTGAAATTCTGAAAGTGAGGGGAGAGCTGACACACTGCAAACAGCTAGACTAGCCTTTCCAGGAGGAAGGGACTGATAAAATCTGAGCATTCCTACATATCACGTACTATTCTGTTTTAGTCTTTATAGTCCTAATTTTTTAAAAAATGAAGCATTGAGGGGAACAGTCCACAAGGCTGCCCCTCTTTTCTGATGCCAATTGCAAGCTCAAAGGTCCCTAAGAGCACCCTTAGGTTTGATGATTTGCTAGAAAGGCACACACAACTTGCTGAAAGTTGTTATACTCATGGTTATGGTTAATTACAGGGAAGGGGGGAGGATTAAAAAGCAGTCAATGGACAAAAAGCATAGGGCAGAATTCAAGAGAGTTCCAAATGTGGAACTCCAGTGGTCCTGAACTTGTGGAGTACTGAACAGCGTTACTTTTCTGACACAGATGTGTGAAAATATTCATGGAATATGACAACCAGGGGAGCTCACTTGAACCTTGGTGTTGCATCTTTTTCAGAGCTCTATCATATAAAATTGGTTGGATACCTTAATAGTGAAGAGAGGCTTATCATCACTAATTCCAAGAAACTGTAATATATTTCTGTTATTTATAAAATACTTTGTTGATAGTATTTTGTTACAGCAGCCTAAAAGGACTAATACAGACTTGATGATTTTCAAATCCATCATCTCATCAGATTATCTAGGGAGATTCCTAAGTTTCCCACTCATGACCTACAAAATCAAGCCTCTGTGTGGTAGACAGCAGAAGCTGATAGCTATAAGAACACCTCCAAGAGATTCTTGTGCCCGAACCAGGCCCTAGTCCATAGATGAGAGCTTGGGAGTCTCTACTAAGTAGCTAGATATGAGATCAACTTGGATCAGCATCCCTGATCCAAAGATAGCTGGACCTATGCTTTTCATTGAGAGACCCACATGCTTTAGACTGAAGGCATACAGGTATCTAAATATCCTCATATAAAAGTCAGTATTTAATGAGGCAGTAATGTCTTAGGAAGTTCAAATATACATATTTTGTCTGCCTTTTTATCTTTTTTGGACCTTTAACAATCATATAATTAACAGAATAATTTGAAGCTTGTAATATGGTCTTTAAAAAAAAAAAAAGAACAGAGCTGAAACAGAATTTGAAACACAAAGATTTCTTCCTGTCTGCTTTGACTATGGTAGTATGGTAGTACTTGAGTATGGTAGCATTCATATGGCATCTTCAGTTATTCAAACAACCATCACCCAAGATCACTAGGGTTCTTGGGAGCTTAAGGCAAGGTTGCCCAAATCCATTTCACCTTCTTTTGTCTTCATTTGTCTAAGAGCAGGGGTTGGCAAACTTTGGCTTGCCCATTGAAGCTGTCTGCCTGTCTTTGTAAATACAGCTTATTGGCATACAGCCTTGTTCATTCCTTCACATCTTGTCTGTGGCTTCTTTCAGGTTACAAATGCAAGGTTGAGTCACTGAAACAAAGACCACCCAGACCACAGAGCCCAAAGCATTTACCATATGTCTCTCTAAAGGAAAAGTTAGCTACACCTTGATCTAAAGGCTGGGTTATAATCTGCCTTTGCACAGGACTCGGCATGGATTTTTGATAAGTAGAAAACTGTCTTCCAGAAATCCTGCACTCAAAGGCATGTCCCCCCGCCTACCCA
This sequence comes from Ateles fusciceps, assembly GCA_036589455.1. Lineage (NCBI taxonomy): Eukaryota > Metazoa > Chordata > Mammalia > Primates > Atelidae > Ateles > Ateles fusciceps. The sequence continues at coordinate 135,386 of JAZHEH010002960.1, read as the reverse complement.
CACCGTAAGCGTATTCAAGCTGATTGATGGATTTTAGTTTTAGGAAAATGGGTCAATCCTATTCAGGTATTATTTGATTCTGATTAAAGACTCTGTGGGGGAGATTGCCAGTTACCCACTAAAACCTTTTCTCGTTTCTCTCTATGGAAATAGAGTATATACTGTCTTCAGAGGAGAGGCTTAGTCAAAGGCTACTTTTCCAAGCTGTGTTTGCAGCTGAATTTGGCCATATGGACTCAGTCATCACCATGGGGAAGGGAGTGGAAATAAGGAAACAGCTCCTGCTATGCCATGCCATGCACATGCTATGGTTGAACTCACCTTCCCTTCCTGCACCATGGAGACATGGAAGTGCCCTAGCCTTATCAGACAGAAGATGAACAGCCTAGGGGGATGAGGTTTCCCTTTAGCCCCAGAGAGCAGAACCTTAACTGTGATAAGAATGCTCACCCTGGGATTAATGCACTGCAGAGAGAAAACATCTGTATGCCACATATGATGGCATCTTTTTCATTCAGCAGATTAAACTTGGCCCTCTTCATCAGACACTATTCCAACCTCCTTCATGCAGTAGCAAGTCATGAACAGAAGCTTTTGAGAAGCTAGGAACAGCCAACCTGAAAGCAGACCCAGATAGTGTCTGGGAGTCAGATGTACCAGACACAGGGCCACATATGCAGGTTTTAGAAGTCGAAACACGTGCGAGAATAGGATACAGAACACAGACCCGTCCTGCAAGGAGGTAGACTTGGTGTCAGAAAAAAGTATCTCCAATTTTGAGGAGTCCTGGAATACAGATGAACAGTATTGCATTGTTGGTAATGCAGCTGAAGGCTCCCTGGAGGAGGAAGGAGACAGGACTAAAAAAAGGAAGTGTTTCTAGAGGATAAAATTGTGTGAGCAAAGAAAAGGCACAGTGGTTTAACCAGGTGTGGCTTGGGGTGCACACCTGCAAAAATCACAGAGCACAGGGTTCAAGGACCACCATTTCTATGCATAAAATCATTGCTCACAATTCTGGAGACTAGAAAGTTCAAGATCAAGGTGTGGCAAATACAGTGACTGGTGAGGCCCCACTTCCTGGTTCTTAGACGGTGACTTTTTGGTGTATCCTCACATGGTGGAAGGGGCACGGGAGCTCTCTGGGGCCTCTTTTATAATCTCTTTCATAAGAGCTGGCTGCAAAGCAAGGAAATATTCATTCAGTTCGCTTAATAGAGTAAGGATGGATAAATGCATGCATGTGAAACATTCCACCTTGCACACCTGCTAAGTGCATAGATACTTCTGTCCTTTGCTTTGGATAGAGTTTTCTCTCCCTAAATTTTGTTAGAACAAAAGATAATAAACTTTCACGTTTTTAAATTTATTTGATTTTATTTTTTTCTAAATAATAGAAATGTATTTCTTTTTTTTTCTAATTACACTTTAAGTTCTGGGGTACATGTGCAGATCATGCAGGATTGTTACATAGGTATACACACGCCATGGTAGTTTGCTGCATCCATCCCCCCCATCACCTACGTTAGGTATTTCTCCTAATGTTATCCCTCCCCAATCCCCCCCACCCCCTGCTATCTCACCCCTAACCCTCCATCCCCCAACAGGCCCTAGTGTGTGATGTTCTCCTCCCTGTGTCCATGTGTTCTCATTGTTCAACACCCACTTATGAGTGAGAACACGTGGTGTTGGGTTTTCTGTTCCTGTGTTAGTTTGCTGAGAATCATGGTTTCTAACTTCATCCATTTCCCTACAAAGGACATGAGTGCATCCTTTTTTATGGCTGCATAGTATTCCATGCTGTATATGTGCCACATTTTCCTTGTCCAGTCTATCATTGATGGGCATTTGGGTTGGTTCCAAGTCTTTGCTATTGTAAACAGTGCCACTGTGAACATACGTGTGCATGTGTCTTTATAGTAAAATGATTTATAATCCTTTGGGTATATACCCAGTAATGGGATTGCTGGGTCAAATGGTATTTCTATTTCTAGATCCTTGAAGAATCACCACACTGTCTTCCACAATGGCTGAACTAATTTATACTCCCATCAACAGTGTAAAAGCATTCCTATTTCTCCACATCCTCTCCAGCATCTGTTGTCCCCATATTTTTTAATCTGGAGATTGCCATTCTAACTGTCAGTGAGATGGTATCTCAATGTGGTTTTGATTTGCATTTCTCTAATGACCAGTGATGATGAACTTTTCTTCATGTTTGCTGGCTGTGTAAATGTCTTCTTTTGAAAAGCGTCTGTTCATATCCTTCACCCACTTTTTGATGGGATTGTTTTTTCTTGTAAATTTGTTTAAGTTCTTTGTAGATTCTGTATATTAGCCCTTTGTCAGATAGGGTAGTTTGTAAACATTTTTCCATTCTGTTGGTTGCTGGTTCACTCTAATAATAGTTTCTTTTGCTGTGCAGAAGCTCTTAATTAGATCCCATTTGTCAATTTTGGCTTTTGTTGCCATTGCTTTTGGTGTTTTAGTCATGAAGTCCTTGCATATGCCTATGTCCTGAAAGGTATTGCCTAGGTTTCCTTCTAGAGTTTTTATGGTGTTAGGTCTTCTGTTTAAATCTTTAATCCATCTTGAGTTAATTTTTGTATAAGGTGTAAGGAAGGAGTCCAGTTTCAGTTTTCTGCCAATGGCTAGCTAGTTTTCCCAACACCATTTATTAAATAGGGAATCCTTTCTCCATTGCTTGTTTTTGTCAGGTTTGTAAAGGATCAGATGGTTGTACATGTGTAGCGTTCCGTCAGAGGCCTCTGTTCTGTTCCATTGGTCTATATCTCTGTTTTGGTACCAGTATCATGCTGTTTTGATTACTGTAGCCTTGCAGTCAACTTTCATTTTTTAATATATATATCCTTTCTGATTTTTATTTTATTTTATTTATTTTATTTGAGACAGAGTCTAGGCTGGAGTGCGATGTTGGCATGATCTGGGCTCACTGCAACCTCTGCCTCTGGGTTCAAGTGATTCTCCTACCTCAGCCTCCCAGTAGCTGGGATTACAAGCTCACACCACCACGCCTGGCTAATTTTTGTATTTTTAGCAGAGACAGGGTTTGGCCATGTTGCTCCAGTCCGGTCTCTAACTCCTGAACTCAAATGATCCTCCTACCTCAGCCTTCTGAAGTGCTGGAATTACAGGCGTGAGCCACTGTGCCTGGCCTCTTTGGTTTTATTCTACTAAGCTTTTGTTTGTATCTTTAATTGTATTAACTTTGCGTTTTTTTTTTCTTTTTTAATAAATGTGTTTGGCCATGTTTTAAAATTCTACATTACCTACCACGCCTCAGGTTGAATGTATATTACATAGTTTGTCACTAAGGTCTTAATGTTTGAATTGCCTTTTTAATTTTCTTATTAACTGAAAATTTATTTTAGAAGTATGCTCTTATTTGTCAAGTGTTTATTTGTATTTTTTTTTTTATTTTTAGTTTCCAATTCAATTTCCATGTGGTCAGAAAAGTGGCCTAATATGTCAATACTTTGAAATTATTTGATACTTTGTAAGCTACTAATGTGCAACTTTCATAAATGTTTTATGTGTCCTTGAAAACAATGTAAATTCTCTGTTGTTTGTTCGCATAAAACTATCCTGTCATTCACAATTCCTATAACCTTAGTATTTTTTGTTCTGCTTGATCAGATCATTTTCTGAGAGTATTAGCATTAAAAGTACAACCTACGATTTAAAAATTTTCCATAAATTCTGTTGCTTTTTCACTTGTTTTTCTTTTTGAAGTTATGGGTCAAATGAACAAAACTTCTTAATTGTTTCAGATTTTCCTGGATTTTTTTTTAATGTTAAGTAATGGTCTGTCTTTGTTTAAATACTGGTATATCTGTATTTGAATTTCTCTTATGCCTTTTTCTGGTTTTTATTTTTCTGCTTTCCTGATTTTGGTTGGGTTGATTGCTTTGTACAGTATGTTTAAGGTTTTCTATGTTGATTCAGAAGCTACAGATTTAATAAACCTGTTCGTTTTTGCTATTAGCATCTTTCTTGCATATAAGAAAAATATCTTGGTGTGATTTTATCATACCACTGTGCATCCTGCCCAATCTCTCTCAATAATGTTAACTAGAATTTAGTCACACCTTTTCATTCAGTGTTTTCTTTCTTCCTTAACAGCTAGTTAATTAAATTTGCCGGAGGCTTATATTTCTCTCTTTCTAGCTATTTAACGTATCTCACATTTTCTCTTTGAGTGTATATTTTCCTTTAGAATTACCGTCTTTAGCATGTTAGCAAGGCCAGCTTGAGTTGCTCACAATTCCCAGTCAGCCAGGACATTGATCCTGTATGTGAGGTAGTTTTTGTCCTGTTCATTTTCTCTTTATTATTTCATGTTACTATTCCCAAGTGTTTTGAGCTAAGGAAGAGCAAACTATTTTGACTGGAAGCTTCTTACTAAAATACCACACATTTTCATTTTAGAGAAATTAGAAAATAAAAATAAGCCCAAAGGAAAAAAAAAAAAACCTAACATGCTCTTAATAACCCTCACCCAGAAATAGTTACTGTCCACAGTTTTATATAAATCATTCGAAATCATTTTCTCTGCCTACGTTTGCAAATACACTTTACAAAATATGTTTCAAATACTGCTTTTCCTCTGAATATCATAAGCAGTTTTCCAAGTCAATATATCATTTCTATATCATAATTTATTACATGAATATATCAGAATCAATTTTGTCAATCCAGTATGGTTGGGCATATAAATTGTTTCTCATCCTTCATTTTTATAAGTGATACTTATATCACTTATAAATCCTAGGGCCTATATTTTTAGACAAACCACAAATAATTTCTTAAAGTGGAATTTCTAGAAATGAAATTACTGAGTCAAAGTGATCAATATATTTACGTTTTGCTTAGATTATTAGTGGCTCTCTCCTTTTACTCCTGAAATAACTATGTGTTGCTATGTAAATGATTTGAATTGAAGAAATTAGCATCTGTATTAGATAACATGCATTTAATATATTATACTTTGAATCTATAAAACTTACTACTTTATTAAAAGACTCTATGGGAAACCCTAGAAATATTCATAAAGAAAATATTTTTTTGAAATGTATATATATATATATATATATATATATATATATATATATATAAAATTGCATTTTAGGTTTTGGGGTACCTGTGAAGAACATGCAGGATTGTTGCGTAGGTACATACATGGCAATGTGGCTTGCTGCCTTCCTCCCCCATCACCTATATCTGGCATTTCTCCCCATGTTATCCCTCCCCCACTAAACGTTGAAGAACCTTCTTTGGGGAGATAGTCTAAGTCCTAATTTCACCATAATCTGGGCATGGTAATAATAATCTTTTTGCAAGTATGTAAATATTAGTGAAACAGTTATCCTTAAAATCTCTTGTACAAAAGATAGGACTTTTCTAACTTTCAAAAGAGCATTGTTTTCCATCCTACCCCACCCCAATTTTCCATCAAAAACTTTCTTGAAAATATTTGTCTACAAATACATAAAATACCTCTATTCACCTACTCTATCACAAAATTATTTCAAGTTTTAGATTCCCAATGTGCAGCACATCACTCTAACTTCAAAGAAAAAAATGCTTCAAATAGCCATGGCCACCCCTTATTCTAAATTCTCTCACATGGGAGACTACAACATTCCTAGTGGTATTAGTTTTATTTCCTCCCCTGGTTTCCAATTTGTATAGGAATGTTATACAAATGAAGAGTTATAAAACGTTTCTCAAGATCAGCGCCCGCACCCCCGCCACTGGCATAGTTTTAAATACAGGAAAAATCAGTTACATAGACATAGAACATAGAGAGGAGAGGGCCAACAAGCTAAAGTAAGTTAAACAGGAAGATGGACACGCCGTTTTTCTTGTATCTGCTTTGGTGATTAATTTCCCTTGCCTGCATACAGAATCCTGGATCTAGATAGAATCTTTGACAAGGATGAAATAGATTCACTCTGGGAAATGTACCATTTCCTTTTCCCAATGCAGTCTGCTGAAGAACTCGGTATTTTGACAAAGACTTTCCATGGTGTCTCTAAAGAGCCACCATGATCTTGTAGAGGATCATGCACATCTTGTTTATAGCATGTTGAAAAAGTCAGTTTGGGTGCGTCCTCGAATTTATTCAAATCGCATGCAATGGTCTTGCAGGAACAATGGTGACCATCTATAAATAGGCACGCTGGACCTGGAGCATGCTCAGAAAAGCTTCTAGGCAAACTATTTGTTTATGTATCTCCTACAAGTATTTCCTTTCCATTTCCTCGACAATTACTGATTTTTGTAAGACTAAACACAAGCACATCCCATGCTCACATTATTATGGTACTCAAAGAATCCCACAGCGATAACGTACTAAATGAAATAGAGCCTGATTCTTTACTTTGTGCTCTTGCGTCAATATAAAGTGAACCACCCTCTACAATTTGTTAACAATCTAACAGGAATCTTTTTTTCTTGTTTTAATCTGAAAGTAATGATATATTCAAAATTGTAAACATACTACTAAGCACAGGGAACATGATTCCATAAGGCATGTTGGTGTTCAAATTTCCATGTATAGCCACATAAGCTCCCAGTATTACATTTAAAAAATATGTTATTCAAAGAAACCCCCCTTAACTATACTGAGACTCTATTTTCAGCGAACATAGAGAATTAGCCTTTATATTTCTGCATTGCCATTTCTAAATGGTTCTTTTTGAAGGGCTGCTTTGAATAGCTACTCATTTTCCCATAGACGTTTTTCTAAAAACTTGCCTTTATGTGTTCCACTCACAAATACATTGTTTTCAAGTCATTATGTAAACAGAGTAATTATATATCTTAATTGCTATTTTGCCTTCAGTTTTCCCATATTTTCAAGAAAAGTGTATGGATTTCTCCTTAGGCATAAAATATTTTGAAGAAATTTATGAACTCACGAATGTCCATCCCCTTGTCCCCACACATACTCCTGCTTAGAGGGGATCCCTCAGTATCTCTGGTCTCACTTATACAACCTTGGAGAAGGAAAGAAAAGAAACAAAGAGATGGAGAGAGGAGAAAAACTGAAAGGACGGCAAAGAGAAAGAAAGTGCCTCTTTTTAGTTATAAGCAAAGACAGTCATGTGGACCTTGGATATGAACCTGTGATTATATACCATGTCCCACTCGCTTTTCCATGTGTGAGTCTTGCCTACTAAATAGATTTCAAGGTCTTGAAAGTAGAGTCCATTTCTTAGATGTTTTGTTAACCCTACCTAAAAACTAAAAAACATCCTAAAGTGTTTGATCATTTCAATTTATCCATTTAAACACAAAGCATCTAAAATCTTCTAATACCGATACTTCAGATTCCATTATTTTGTCCACAATAGCATCTGTTAAATGATGACTGCGCTAGGTATTATAATATGTGATCTTATTAGTGGTATAAACTAATATTAGAATATTAATATCAGAACAAGGAATCTCTGGGGCAGCAAATATATTGCCATTGTATGAGAAGGAAACCATAGCACAGAAACTTTAAGTAGCTCAGCCAAAGTCATCCAGCAAGTGGCTGTTAGCGTAGGATTTTAACGCATTTTAACTTGAAACCAAAGCACTATTCTGCTACATTCCTCATGCCTATAATTCCTCCAATTCACCAAACTGTTATTGTTTTTAACAAGCTTCCTCACACACATATACGTGTACTGTTATCTCCTTCATGTACATGCATTTCCACCCAGTAATCCACCAACTCATGCTTTTTCTAGACACATACACACACACACACACACACACACACACACACACACACACACACACACTTTTCCTGGGGAATTGGTAACTTCGGCGGACTCAAGTCTTGCCTATTAAACAGTCCACGTCATGACTGTGTAAGTTGTGCTGATTATGCTATACACTATGTCCTGCCTCCCTACACCATTCATTATACCCTTTTCCTTCCTTTCTTTCTCATGTCGCCATTTTTGCAATTATGAGTAGTCATCAGAACCAATCTACCCAATAAGATGTAATAAATGAGCAAATAAAAATTAATGGGTTGATTCTCTAGCTTATTAAGTCTACTAATAGAATCAGACTCAGCATCTTTCCCTCATCTTTACTCCTTTGCCCTTTTCTTCTTCCTTTGAATACAGATGTGATGCCTGGAAGTGCAGCAGCTATCACGGGACCATAAGGTCAACAGCCAAATGGTAAAAGTGACAGAGCAGCAAGATAGGATGAAGCTTGCACTGTTGATGCCATTTTGGGGGTGACTAAACTAATCCTGAAAATCCGTAAACCTTTCCACTAATTCAACTAGTATTTTGACTTGATTTTGATGCATTTCATTCCTAGAAGCCTGTCTACATTGAACAAACTGTAGTCTGTGGGTTCCAAGTTAATGGTTATCATTAGTGATATCTATTGTTCTCTTCCAATGTGAACTGAAAAGCATTTAATAAAAACAAGGTTTCAATTAATAAAATTATCATTTCTATTATCTCTGCAAATATTCCTGTATTTGATGTCTATATCTATACAGGGGGGGGAAAAACAATATCCAGGGTACATCAGAAAGGAAATGTGACATTTCATTGTTTTGATGTTTATGGAAAACTTGCCTTAAAAATACGTTAAGAGTTCCACTAGGCACAGTGGCTCATGTCTATAATCCCAGCACTTTGGGAGGCCAAGGCAGGAGGATGGCTCAAGGCTATGAGTTTGAGAGCAGCCTGGGCAACATAGTGAAACTCCATTCCCATAAAAAATTTTTTAAAATTAACCAGGCATCATGGTGCATGTCTGCAGTTCCAGCTACTTTGGAGGCTGAGGCAGGAGGACTGCTTGAACCCAGGAAGTTGAGGGTAAAGTGAGCCATGATCGCACCACTGTACTCCAACCTAGGCAATAGAGGAAAATCCTGTCTCAAAATTTAAAAACAACATTAAAAAAATACTTTAAAAGTTTGTTTGCAGGAGGCAAACAAAACTAAACTTTTTATTCTTGTATTTTGACTTTGATTTTAAATATAAAACTTCATACATCTTGTGGTTAAATAAGCAAGTTGAAGATGTGAAGTCAGAGAACAGAGAAATTGTTGAAAAAATTATCTAAATATAAAATAGGGCTGACACATGATGAAACAAGCTTTGTGGATTTATGAGTATAATTCTTATTAATTCAAAGCTAATGCATTGTTACTTCAGATGTAATGCATAATGCCTTTGTAATTATCATTTAAATGAGTGGTTAAGTGTGAATTATTACAAGATAGCACTTAATGACCTTCCTCTAAAGGACTCTTGAATGGGGTTACTTTGCAATTATAGAAAGTCACCTGAGTCACTTGCTGTGTGACCACTCTAATGCATTGCTGAAATTGCACCAAAGAAAGGCCAAATAGCACCAAACAAAGAAAGGCCCGTAGAGAACATAAAGAGATAATGTGGTGATGGGGTAGTTTGGACATCACGGGGCAAACAAAGGAACACCAACCAGAGTCCTACCTCCTTTGAGTCAGCACATGCATGCGTTCATAATGAATGATTGCTAAAGGAAAAATCACAGCTCTTCAGCAAAGACATGTGCCATCTCACCTCTAACCAACATTAAATCTAAACCTTGCCTCCGTAACATTTCCTGCTTTTTAATACACCTAAAAGAAACATATTAATTATGTATGATGCCTGAGATACCAGATCTTATTAATCTGCTCTTGACTCTTCTTGATTTTCCACACTTCCTCACACAGGTCTTTGGATATAGGCAGTCAACAAATACATATTCAGTGGGGGAAATTTCAACATCTAAAATATAAGTATTTGAAATATTGTGATCCTTTATTTTTCAAAGGAAGTCATTTAGCCTCAAATAACATCAGCATTTGTAAACCAGTCTCAGGGATACAAAATTCAATGTCCTTCAGTTCCACGGGCATTCACTGAACCCCTACTATGTGTAAGCTGATCCTCACTGCAACATGCAAGTGAAAATCATCTGTCGGTGAGCTTTTCTTTGAAATACGAAAAACATACATAATTTATACCATCATGGCCTTCACAAATCTCCTTCCTCTAAAGGCTTATCCTGCTAATGTCTGTTCTGGCTGCTATAAAAATAAACCACAGACAGGGTGACTGGGTACCCACCACCGAACTTTATTGCTCACAGTTCTGGAGGCTAGGAAGTCCAAGATCAATGTGCTGGCAGATTCAGTGTCTAGTGAGGTCTGCTTCCTGGTTCACAGACAGCCATCTTTTCACTATAACCTCACATAGTGGGAAGTGGGGATCTCTTTGAGGTCTCTTTCATAAAGGTATAAATGTCATTCATGAGGGCTCTGCCTTCGTGACTTAATCACCTCCCAAAGGCCCCACCTCCTAGTATCATCACTTTGAGGATCAGGATTACAATATATAAATTTGGCGGGGGAGGGGCAGAAATATTCAGTCAATTGTACAATGTAAGATAAAATCTTCATGCAAGGATACATTTATCATTCAAATTCAGAAACAAAATTATACATCTACTAAATTCTGTTGGGTTGCCACCTGTTTGATCTACCTTCACGTGAAAATCTAAGAGGAGGCTCATAAAAATACAGGCTCCTCTTTTTGTTTTAGATGTGTTTGACACAAAGATGGATAAAGACAGACTGAAAAGTTCTGTCGAGTTCAGACCTTCTCCCAAGTACAATCTTCACAGAGTTTGAAATATTTATCATATACAGTCTACTCGTTTCTTTTTTCGAATGCAAATATATGGCCAGGCTTAAATAGGGTGGGCTAACCATGAGTATTCATTTTTTCATCTTCTCAAAATTGAACTAGAATGACAATGAATTAAGAAAAACACAAATAAATATACCAGGAAAGGAAGCCCACAGTGAATATTTCAACAGGTATTCAAGAACATGAAAAGCCCTGGAGGACTGTTATTTGGCATCATAGTCCGAACTCTAAGTGCTTGCCAAGTGGAGCACTGAAGGGAAAGAAGTCAGTTTATCCTGTCAACCCTGAAAAGCTTCTGGACTTTGAGGTTCAAAGCTGCAAAAGGCTAAGGGTTAGACATAGGCTGAAAACAGCAGAACGACTTGAGAACCCATAGAAAAGCGCAGAGATCCGTAGGTTCCCTATCCAACCCTACCTTCAGAAAGTAGGTAGCCAAAGACTGTGATTGTACTGAGGGGATGCTGGGTGTCTGAAAGAATGTCTGGACCAGCTGGGCCAACATGGTGAAATCCTGTCTACTACTAAAAGTACAAAAGTTAGCTGCACATGGTGGCACGTGCCTGTAATCCCAGCTACTCGGGAGGCTGAGGCAAGGGAATCGGTTGAGACCTGGGAGGTCGAGTTTGCAGTGAACCGAAATGGCACCATTGCACTCCACCTGGGTGACAGAGCAAGACTCCATCTCAAAAAAAAAAAAAAAAAAAAGAATGTCTGGAAACCAATGGATCATGCTTGCATTGGATAAAACAGGAAACAGGATATGCATGTGATTTAGATGTATCAAGATGAATCTCAGAGAGAGCTGAGAGTATGATCCCCCTCCCTGCAGACCACCATGGCCATGGCTGAGGAGACCGCTCAGGGCTAGGTTTACCTCTCCTACAATCAATGGGGCAAAGGGCTTTGAGAAGGTCCATTTCCTGGAAAGAAAGACCCCACCCCCTTGCTATCAATAATCGCATCCTTTCAAGCAGTCTCCCCTTTGGGACCTTCAGCTCAAAATATTACCATATCCCTTATCTCTGCTTCTGTGAGTCACTGTGAAAAGTCCAGAGGCCTTGGTCATTGGTCATCCCATAGGTTCTAGTCTCCATTGTACACTGCATTTCTGACCCTCATCTCTCACTCTTCATCTCTTGATACCCTCGGTCTGAACTTTCTGAAATTTTAGGTTCATCACATGCAAAATACCTTTCATCCTCAACTCTTCTGTTCATTCTGTGGAAGGAAAGTATGTTGGGCCCCCCAAATCGACTTAGCTAAAGGAAAATTCAAGCTGGGAACTGCTCAGGGCAAATGTGCCTCCCATTCTGTTCAAAGTCATCCCTCTGCTCACTGAGATAGATGCATATTTTGATTGCCTCTTTGGAAAGACTAATCAGAAACTCAAAAGAATGCAATCATTTGTCTTCACCTACCGTGACTTGGAAGCCCCCTCCCTGCTTCGAGTTGTCCCTGCCTTTCTGGACAGAATCAGTGTACTTCTTACATGTATTGATGGATGTCTCATGTCTCCTTAAAACGTAAAAGACCAAGCTGTGTCCCAACCACTTTGGGCACATGTCTTCAGAACTTCCTGAGGCTGTGTCAGGGATGCATATCCTCAACCTTGACAAAATAAACTTTCTAAATTAACTAAGACCTGTCTCAAATTTTCAGGGTTCACAGTTTCTCTAACATTCCTCCTCTATTTGAAACCAGCTCTACTCTTAGGACACAGCTTTCCCTGCAGCCCCCTAAGTGGTGATGGTTCTCTTATATGTACCACTGGGCCTGATGGTTCTCTTATGTACCACTGGGCCTGAGAGTGGGGGTGAGTGTCCTCCTTGTTCCTCAGTAGCATATTTCTCTCATTTTCTGAATAAGTCTTGCCATGAATTGCAGGTCATCAGAAAATACCATTCATGGCCGGGTGCTGTTGCTACACCTGTAATCTCAGCACTTTGGGAGGCCAATGTGGGAGGATCACTTGAACTCAGGAGTTCAAGACCAGCCTGGACAACATGGTGAGATCCTATTTCTACAAAAAAAAATCAAGAAATTAGCCAGGCATGGTGGCACAAACCTCTGGTCCCAGCTACTCAGGAGGCTGAGGCAGGAGGGTCGCTTGAGACCTTGGAGGTTGAAGCTGCAGTGAGCCATGATCATGCCACTGCACTCCAGCCTAGGCAACAGAGCAGGACCCTGTCTCAAAAAAAGAAGAAGAAAAATACCACTCACAACTCTGATTGTTGTTGGTGTCTTTGACACCCAACAACTCCCTGTTACTCCAATTCACTATCGCTACTTAAAAACTATGGCTCTATTAACTCTAATGTGTGTATCATTAGATGACTTGTTAATGACTTGATGATGTCTCAGTTCTGCAACCTCTGTACCTCCATGGTCTTGTCCTACACATATCTTGGCCATCCTCTCCCACAGCCATAATGCCCTAGACCTCATAATTACCAATTTCTTCTCTTCTTCATAGAGTCAGTTTCAAATATCCCATCCTAGATGACTCCCTCCTAATTTTCCTACCCTCTCTGCCTACTACCCCAAAGTTAATAATCATTTACCCAAGAGAACCCACCATCCATTGACCCTATCACATTTCATTGTTTCTCATGGCTCCCATGAACTCTTTTCTTCCTTCTTCTACTTCATTTTGTGGTCCCTGACATATGCCCTCAATTCTCTTTCCTATTCCATACTTCCCCTGGGCTCATCTGTCAAACCAAACACTTAATTGTACCGTTCACCTACTCCATGTTTGAAATTGCTAAGATGAATATTCTTGGAAAAAACAATAAGCCAGGCATAGAAGGACAAACATCACACGTTGTCACTTATTTGTGGTATCTAAGAGTCAAAACAATTGAACTCACGGACATACAGAATAGAAGGATGGATACCAGAAGCTGGGAAAGGTAAGGGGACACTGGGGGGCAGGTGGGGATGGTTAATAGGTACAAAAAAATTAGAAAAAATAAATAAGACCTACTATGTGACAGCACAGTAGGGGAACTATAATCAGTAATAACTGAATTGTACATTTTAAAATAACTTAGAGAGTGTAATTGGATTGTTTGTAACTCAGAGGATAAATGCTTGAGTGGATGAACACTCCATTCTCCATGATGTGCTTATTTCATATTGCATGCCTGTATCAAAACATCTCATGGACAACATACGTGCACTCACTATATACCCACAAACTTTTTAAAAACTAAAAAATAAATCAATATTTTAAAAACAAACAAGCAAACAAACAAATAGACAAACAAGATCATGCCAAATGGCTTCATTTTAAATTTGGATCACTACTCCCAAGTAAGTTTTTAATGCCAGCTGGTAAGATACTAAATTGATCTAGACCTTATGTTTTCCCACTTTCCTTAATGACTCTTTCTCTACTCCTTAATTTTCAACATCTCCATTCCCATCCTCACTCACAGCTTACAATGTTGACTTCTGCTCCGACTTCACAGAAAGAAATGGAAAGATTCAGAAAAGAATGTCCACAGATCTCACCATTTCTCCCAACTCACTTGGTTTCATGCTCTGGCAATGTCACCTCTGCCTCCGGAAATATCAGCTTCTCTCTCCTTCTCTACTAGATCCATTCTAAATAGCAAACAACTATGCTATTATTTCTTTCATCTTAAACAAAATAAATGCAGAACCCTCTCTTGAGCTTGCTTCATCCTCCAGCTACCATCACATGATTCTTTTCTTGCCACAAAACTCCTTGAAATAATTACCTACAATCGTGTTGCCACTTTCTTTTCTACCATTTGTCTGGAATCAACCCCCAATCACTTCCCCACCACCATCGTTGTCTAAGTCCCAGTGACCTCCATATTGCTAAATCCAATGGTTATTTCTCACTCCTCATCTAATTTGACCTATGAGGAGCATTTGATACAGTGGACTGCTTTTCCTCCTTGACATCTTTTCTTTTCTCTCCTGATTTGCCTCCTGCATTTCTGAATGGTGTTTCTCTGTTTCCTCCTCTCCCTCTTAACAGGATGTCATGTGCTCAGTTCTCATGCCTCTTGTCTTTCTACCTACACTTACCTGCTAAGTGTCTGATTCAGCCTCATGGTTTTAAATACTGCCTATATACTGATAACTCCAGACAGACACCTCTCCTGAACTTCAGAAATATACAACCAATTCCTATGTGACCTCTGCACATGGATATCTGACTGCCAAGTTGAAGACACATCCAAAACCAATGTCTTGGTCTCATTCCCAAACCAGCAACTTCTGCAGTCTTCTGTTAGTGCCTTTTCCATTTGTTTTTTTCCAGTTGCCCAGGTACAAATCTGCTTGTGATCCTTGAGTCAGTGCTTTCTCCTCTAGTCCTCATCTAGTCTTTTGGTAAATCCATCAAGATGTATCCAGAATCAAATGACTTCTCGCCAACTCCCAGACATCGCCCTGGTTTTGACCACCAGCATGTCTTCCTTGAATTATTGCAAGTGTCTCCTGAGTGGTCTCTTTGCTTCTAGTCTTGCCATCAGTTGCCTCTTCTCATCTCGTCAGCTTGCTAAAATGTTAAAGACACATCGTGAACCATCTCACGTTACACCTCTAGTGGTTCCACGTCTTCTCAAGGTAAAAGCCAAAGGCTTGACTGTGACTCTAAAGGCCATGCACCATCTGGTCCCTCATGAACCTGGGACACATACTTTGCCACCCACATACTCCCCTTTGTGGTTCAGCCACCCTTTCTCCCTTGCCAGCCCCAAACTCATCCCATGTCCATGGAGCCTTCCCCACCTTCTCTTGCTGCTGGCTGAGATGCTCTCCTGATAACATCCACCTGACTCACATGTTCCCTTCCTTCATCCTCCTGCGAAGTCACCATCTAAGGGAACCCTTCCCCAGACACCTTGTGAAAAATGTCAACCCCAACCCTGACACTCCATACTCCCTCCTCTGTTGATATGTCCTTCTTAGTACCCTCTAACATGCTGTATATTCTATGTATTTATTACATCTGTTACCTATCTCCCACCTGAGACAGTGAGCCCCAGAATGACATGCATTTTTACTTGTTTTGTTCACTATTGTATCTCTTATGACAAGGATTTGCTTTATAACTATTTGTTGAGTACCAAAGGAAATAGCTGGGAGAATTGAGGGTAGTAGCTAATGAGAAATAGAACAGGGGTTGAAGAGGGCTGTTTGCATTATTGGCTTTTTAGAGCTACAGGTTGAGTATCTTTTACCTGAAATGCTTGGGACTGGAAGTGTTTGGATTATGGATTTTGTAATATTTGCATACATGTAATGAGATATCTTGGGGATGGGACCTTGAGGTGTAAACATAAAATTCATTTACATTTCACAGATACCTTATACGCAGAGCCTGAAGGTAATTTCACTTCCCTTGGGAACGCTGGATACACCATATGTTGAGTGGCTGTATTTTGATTGCAACTCTTCCCAGGAAGTCAGGTGTGGAGTTTTCCACTTATGGTGTCATTTTGTCCTTCAAAAAGTTTTGGAGCATTTCACATTTTGGATTTGGGGATTAGGGATATTCAACCTGTATTTGCATTTCTTAAAAAACAATGCATTATTTAAATATGAAGTACAGCTATCCAATGTGCCTGAATATATGTGGTGTTCTTTGTAAGCATTTGGGCATTATACTCATTTGGCCCAATTATTGGGGATTTGGCTATGCACATCTCAGATGCCAGAATGCTTCTAGGAAGACAAGCTGCTGTTATGTCATGAGACCAGCTGGTAAACATTATGATGCCCAAGGAGAATTAAGGTATACATCATACCTTAAAATAAAATACAATTTAAGGCCGGGCATGGTGACTCATGCCTGTAACCCCAGCACTTTGGGAGGCCAAGGCAGGCAGATCACTTGAGGTCAGGAGTTCAAGAACAGACAGGCCAACATGGCGAAATCCTGTCTCTACTAAAAATATAAAAATTAGCCGGGTGTGGTGGTGCATGCCTGTGGTCCCAGCTATTCAGGAGGCTGAGGTGGGAGAATGGCTTGAACCCGGGAGGTTCAAGCTTGAACTGAGGAGGTTACAGGAGCCAAGATTGTGCCACTGCACTCCAGCCTGGGTGACAAAGTGAGTATCTGTCTCAAAAAAAAAAAATAGAATTAAAAGTAAATCAACACAATTTAAGAGAAAAACTCTTTATACTCTAATTTTCTGCTTTTTTTGATGTAACTGAAAATTGTCTGCCTGTGATCAGATGATTAAAAGTTATCCTTTTCAATAAGAAAATATTGAATCAGTCAATTTAGTATCTAAACAATGTGAACAAAACACTTGATCATAAATATACATGTAGTCAGGTGGTTCAATTTTCTTGCCTTTCTCCCCTCTATTTTGGACTTTTCTCTTTCTCTCATATTTTGATCTGTCATAGGCCAGATTGTTAAATCCAATGGTTATTGTTCAATCCCAGTGATTCTTCATTGGTGTCTCATCTCTTCAAAGCCTGTTTAAGCAACAGGTCTCTCCCTGTGCCCCATTCGAGCCAGATGTCTCAGGATTAAGCAGATGCTGAGACTGTATCTGCAGTGACAGGGTTTGGTCTTTGACCAAAAGGAATGGGCACCGGGGACATTAGTGG
Source organism: Ateles fusciceps (assembly GCA_036589455.1). Lineage (NCBI taxonomy): Eukaryota > Metazoa > Chordata > Mammalia > Primates > Atelidae > Ateles > Ateles fusciceps. The sequence continues at coordinate 118,056 of JAZHEH010002960.1, read as the reverse complement.
ATCCTTATGCTCTAGAGGTCCCCAGTGTCAATGGAAAAACTCAACTCTGTAAAATATTTTGAAGTCTATTCTGAGCCAAGAGCAGTGACCACAGCCCAGGGAAAAACACAAAACCAAGAAGCCTTGAGCTAGTGGTCCTGAGGCAGTCAGATTATAGTTTGGTTTTATACATTTAAGGAGGCAGAAGTTACAGGCAAAGACATAAATCAATACATGGGAAGAGGTATACGTTGGTTTAGTCCATAAAGGAGGGATATCTTGAAATGGGAGCTTATACATTTATAGGTGAATTTAGAAGATGCTTTAATTTGCAATTGGATAAAAGGAGTAAGGCTCTGCCTAAAACTTAGACTGGAGCAGAAAGGAATGTTTTCTGTTAAGATAAGGATGCTGTGTAGCAAGATTCATCATGGCCTGTAGGGGTGGACTAACCTTTGCCTAGCTCAGTCTTAAGTCCTATTGATAATTTGGTTTCTTATTGCCACAAAGAGTCTGTTTTGTCAGTCAGTCTGATGATCTGTATTTTGACATGAATGCTGGTCACTTGTGCCTAAACCCCAAAAGGGAGAGGCTATAAAGTGTGTCTGATCCCCGATCACATCATGGCCAGAAACTCAGTTTTCAGGTTTCTCTGGGATCCCCTTGGCCAAGACAAGGTTCATTCAGTCGGTGGGAGATTAGGATTCTATTTTGAGCTGACACTAGGTAGGGTCCTGCATAGGACACCATGCTCTTTCCAAGATGGTACCGTGCATTAAGACAAAGAAAGTGCTCTTGAGAAAGCCTTGCCAGAGGAAGCCCTCACAAATTCCGTGCCTGTACCTGCCTCTCAGACTTCTGCTGACAGACAAGAGTGCACTATGGAATTACAGCACCTAAAAATATAGCTGGATAAACACACAATGCAAAACACAAAGGAGGCACGAATTATGGATACACTTAAATGGAAAACAGCAAAACTTAAATTAGAGGTCTGAAAAGCGTGCTCTTTTCTTGGAAGGCTCTGGGCTCCTTTTTTTCATGATGCTAGGATTCACCAAAACTCAATGTAACCCTTTGAAAGGGGAAAAATGAGGGTAGCTTCACACTAATTCAATTAATGCCATCCTGTTCTTTACAAAGTTATTGAAAATGCAAGATATAGCTATATCTGTCCTTCCTTTACTGCTCTCTGTTCTGTTTACAAAACCATTTTATTGTGCATTCAGACTTACTAAAAATAAAACTAGAATTATTCAGTAGCATTTCCATGCTTCCTATAGAATGCAAGCTCCAACATTACCACTCACTCTTGAGGAGTCTTCCAGTCAGCTTGACTTGCTTTGGATAAATGAATTCTCCCGTCATTTTTTTAAGCGAGTGACACCTTGTTCTTTTTGTTTATCTTTTCCACAAATGTTCAATGACCTCTAATGGGCACCAGGTCAATTCCTTTTTTTTTTTTTTTTTTTTTGAGACTGTCTTGCTGTGTCCCCCAGGCTAGAGTGCAGTGGCACAATCACAGCTCACTGCAGCCTTGAACTCCTGGGCTCAAGCGATCTTCCTGCATCAGCCTCCTGAGTAGCTGGGACTCTGGGTGTGTGCCACTACGCCTGGCTAATTTTCTTTTGATTTTTATTAGAGATGATGTCCTAATATGCTACCCAGGCTGGTATTGAATTCCTGAGCTCAAGACAATCCTCCCATCTCAGCCTTCCAAAATGCTGGGATTATAGAGCATGAGCCATGGCGCCTGGCCAAGAAGACAATTATTTATAGTGCCTCTAGCTCTAAAAGTTAAAATTACTACACTATAGGCACAGAATGAGACATCTACAAAAAGCTACCCTGTGTTTTTAATTAGGTGTTTAGTGAGTCACTTTGAAAATTCTGGTAAGTAATTTCCTCTCCTTTAACCGAAAAGAACATTCTTATATTCTTTATCAGATAAGGATGCTGTTGAAAGTGGATACACTCATAGCTAGGCCCCTCAGTGGTCCCAGTGCTAGAGATGCCTATGTAGACATCGACTCAATTCACATCAGCTCTAACTGCATCTCACTTGGTGGGCACCTGCAGACCGAGTTATTCTCAGGTGCCTGTGCCCATAGCACAGAGAGCTTCTCGGGATGTGTAGGGAGACTAAGCCCCTAAAGGTTCACTGAAAAATCAATGAGGCAGACTGAATAAAAGGAGAAAGACCTACAGTTTTATTTAACATATGTACACAGAAGCCTTCAGAATGAAGGCCCAACTCCCCCAAGTCAGTTCTAGAAGCTTATACACCATCCTGAGGTTACAGAAAGAATGAGGGCTTAGGTCCTGCTGGAACAGATGATGGGACTGGGGAAGAAGAGAAATTCTATGGAGGGATTACTAGAGAAAAGAATGGATCAGGAACAGAGATTAACTTGTAAAGAGTTCTCTTTAGAAATGAAATGATCCTTGGAGACACTTGTCTTTCTTGGAAAGGTAGGTATGGTCACATCTTGGTCTTTTTTTTTTTTTTTTTTTTTTTGAGACAGACTGCCACCTAGGCTGGAGTGCAGTGGCGTGATCTTGGCTCACTTCAAGTGATTCTCCTGCCTCAGCCTCCCGAGTACCTGGGATTACAGGTGCACGCCACCATACCAGCTAATTTCTGTGTTTTTAGTAGAGATGGGATTTCACTATGTTAGCCAGGGTGGTCTCGAACGCCTGGCCTCAAATGATCCACCCGCCTCGGCCTCCCAAAATGCTGGGACTACAGGTGTGTCACCGCACCTGGCCACATCTTGGTCTTCATTTCTGTAATAGACAATGAGATAATTTGGAGGGAAAGAAAAAACCATTGTTCTCCATGGTGACTCTAGATTTTAGGCAGATAAAGGAACTTCAGCTTCAATGGGAGAGAGAGAGTTGGCCGGGTGAGGCCAAGAGAGACCTTGAGGCTTCTTCAGTTCAGCATGTCAAAATGCCATATTTTGGGGTTTTGGTTTTTGAGCTCCAACAGTAGCTTATGAAATCTTCTTGAGATCTTATATATCATTTTTGAAAATTCAAGTAAATTTGTCATTTCACATTATAATCACATTGCAATATTGGGTGTAATATAAAATTAAAATTATAAATTACAATTAAATGGACACCTTCAAAATGATGTACTATAAATGACTTGCCACTTCCTAATATTGACACTTTAAAAAACGGAGGCCGAGGTGGGTGGATTGAGAGCAGCCTAGGTAGCATGGTGAGACCCCATCTCTACCAAAAAAAAAAAAAAAATTAGCTGGGTGTGGTGGTGCATGCTTCTGGTCCTAGCTACTAGGGAGGCTGAGGCAGGAGGATCCCTTGAGCAGGGGAGGCAGAGGTTGCAGTGAGCTGAGATCGTACCACTGTACTTCAGCCTGTGTAACAGAGAGAGACTCTATCTCAAAAAACAAACAAACAAACACACAAACAAAACCCAGAGCCATAGTTATCCTATCACTTTGTGTGCTCTGGAACACTCTTGACATGTTAGGGACCCCGGTTTGAAAAGCATGGTCCTAGAAAAACATGATCAGATGTACATAGTTATTCCTGCTCATCGGTATCTATCATGTACTGCATATGCCAGAAACCGAAAGCCAATATCACATTACACAGGAGCTACTTTGTACTAGATTCCCAGATTTGGCAAATAAAAATATGGGATATGCAGTTAAATTTGAATGTCAGATAAACAACTGTCAATGAAGAGAGTCAAACTCTGTACAATATTTGAAGAAATTTATTCTGAGCTAAATGTGAGTGACTAATGGCTGTGACATAGCCCTCAGTAGATCCTAGAACATGGACCAAGGTGGTCTGGCTACAACTAGGTTTTACACTTTAGGGAGACATAAGGCATCAATCAACACAAGATGTACATTGGCTCAATCCAAAAAGATGAGGCAACTGGAAGCAGGGGCTTCCAGGTCATAGGTGATTTTAAAGATTTTCTGGTTGGCAATTGGTTGAGAGAGTTATTATTTAAAGACCTAGAATCAGTAGAAAGGAATGCCTTGGTTATGACAAGGAGTTGTGGAGGCCAAGGTCTTATCATTGAGGGAGAACAGATTGTAAATGTTTCTTATCAGACGTAGGAGCCAGTTCTATCGGTAAGTCCAAAAGGGAGGAGGGGGATCATGACATGCATCCAGCTCTCCTTTCCCGTTAAAGTGTGAACTAGTTTTTCAGGTTAACTTCGGATCATCCTTGGCCAAGAGAAGGTGTCTGTTCAGATGGCTGGGGGACTTATAATTGTTTTTTTTTAAACACAGTGAATAATATTTTAGTATACACATGCCCCCATATTTACCTGATATTCAAATTTAACTGGGTGCCTTGTATTATGTCTAGAAACTCTATGACTCCTAGGGCTTTCCTGCCCCCAATCCTGCCTCAATCCTCTTTCCTTTGATATGATGGGGCTTATCCTTTCATGTGATAGGACTGTGTTACTGAGAATTCACTGCACTACTAAATATCTCCTTCTGCACCGGGTCATGGTTAAAAGAGATTTTTGTGATATCCCAAGGGCATAGAGGAGGTGGTGGAAGTGGCACAGGTGCAGGTTGAAAAATAGGAAGGACTTTCCAGGTTCTTCCAGGAGGAAGGTGATCCTAGGCTACCTGAGAGAAGACAAAGACAAAGTGGGCAGGTTTGCTTTGTCAGAGGCATTTGAACCAGAGTGACTCCATCTTGGACAAGGGCTAGTAAAATGAGGTTGAGACCTGCTGGGCTGCACTCCCAGGAGGTTAGGCATTCTTAGTCACAGGATGAGACAGGAGGTCAGCAGGACTGGTATTATCAGACACAGATCATAAAGACCCTACTAATAAAACAGGATGCAGTAAAGCAGTCAGTCAAACCCACCAAAACCAAGATGGTGACAAAAGTGACCTCTGGCTGTCCTTGCTGCTCATTATATGCTAATTCAAATGCATTACTTGCTAAAAGACACTCCCATCAGTGCCATGACAGTTTACAAATGACTTGGCAACATCTGAAGTTACCCCATATGGTCTAAAAGGGGGGAGGAACTCTCAGTTCTGGGAAATCCCCACCCCCTTTCCCCAGAAAACTCATGAATAATCCACCCCCTCATGTAGCACATGATCAAGAAATAACCATAAAAATAGCCAACCAGCAGCCTATGGGGCTGCTCTGCCTATGTAGTAGCCATTCTTTTGTTCCTTTCCTTCCTAATAAACTTGGTTTCACTCTACTCTGTGGATTTATTCCCAATTATTTCTTGCGTGAGATTTGAGAACCCTCTCTTGGGATCTGGATTGGGAGCCCTTTCCAGTAAAAATTCCTTTAAGTCAAGGTCTGAGCTCTAAATCTCCTGACCTTGCCTTTCTCGCTTGTTCTCCTGGAACTTCAGGTCACTCCTGCCTCTAGTTTCTCAGCAAAATAGAGGGGACCCAGTTAAATGTGAATGTCAAAAAAAGAAACATGTTGCATCCTTATAAAAAAAAAGTTTGTTGTTTATCTGACATTCAGATTTAACTGTGTAGCCTGTATTTTTATTCGGGTGTGTGACTCTTGGCTGCTGCAGTTATCCTGTGACCTGAAGGACGAAAGTCATGTTCCATTCTTTCAATAGTAGTCCCAAGAAAGAGAAAGGTTCTGTTTCCGCTCCTCAAATGTCCTGTGCCTCTCACACAAGTCCCATCTCTGCATCGATTGGAATTATTATTACCACTAGGACCTGGGTGTGTTTATCGATTCTGAAAATTCTTATGTTTCTGGTTTATATAACTGAATGGATGGAGTTCCTGCTCACAGCAACAGAGAATGCTCAAAAAAGAGCCAGACTTGGAATATCATCAATTTCATTATTTTTTTTTTAACTTTTTATAGAGACCAGGTCTCGCCATGTTTCCCAGGCTGGTCTCAAACTCCTGGCGTCAAGCAATCCTTCTGCCTTGGCCTCCCAAAGCACTGGGATTATAGGAACAAGCCACCGCACCCAGTTTCAAATTATATTTAAAAGAAAAAGCATCTAACACGAAGGGAATAATTAGGTAGATTTGTTCTACTCCATAGGAGGGAAGTGTATGTAGCCAATAAAATAATTGCATTTGCTATTTCTGTGTCTGTTCCTAATTGCTACAGAGCCAGCCAGTCAGTATAAATCAGAAAATTCAAGGAGCAGCTCTCCTGTGTGGGAATCTTTGAAACTCAAGGAAGCTCAGCTAAAAGAGAAGGATTCCATGAATCCTTTGTACCTGTAGACAGGACCCAGCCGACATCTGGACTGTAGTACTGGGAGGACACAATCCCAAGATAAAAAAAGAACAGTCATGTCCCTTTATGGTTCTTCCCTACTCTTCCTATAGTCTTAGCTGCAGAGAATAGGTATTTATAAAAACAAACAAATAAAACTTCACTATTTAAAGAAACCTCTCTATGTTTGAAATGCTAACTTAAAGATGTTTAACTCTTTTGCTGCTTCATATCCAAATGCTTTTAAATCAGTAAAAATTAATTCATCCCTTATCTCAGGAAATATCTTATGCCAAGTAGCTTCTTTAATTAAATAGATACTTATAAATAAATCCACAAATGTGTGTGTGCTTATATGTGCACGATACGTAGGTTAAGTTCTTAAGGCAAACACAGAATCCTGCCTGCTTTTGGTCTTGGGCTTGGCAAATGCTTTTTTTTTTTTGGCAGAGTTAGCTGAGGTTTTATTTTGGACAAAAAAAAAGCAGTTGAATTGTTTTGCAGCTGGAGGCATGGGCAAGGGGTGTCCTCAGACAGTAAACTCCCTGAGGGTGGGCTGAGGGCTAGGGCTGAGCCTCAGGTGCGTCTCTTGTTCCCCATGCTCCCCTGCACAGGGGCCCTCCCTCCCGGGATCTAGGGCAGCCTCAGGAGCGGCAGGTTGGGAGGAGCCGCAGCTGTTCACTTGGGCAGGACATCAGAGGACCTGGACACCAGCCTCCCATCGTGGGTCTCAATATTCTTTACAACCACGGCCTTGGTGGTGCTGGTGCGGATGAAGGAGCTGGAGCCCACACCAGAGCCAAAGCTGGAGCCCAGGCCGTAGCTGAGGCCGGGGCTTGTTAGGCCCCCATAGGCTGAGCTCAGACCACCTGCATAGCCACTGGTGGTCTTCGGTATGGATACTCATGTTTCTGCATCCCAGACTCTAGCCGGCTCTCCTCGCCCTCCAGCAGCTTCCTGTATGTGGCAACCTCAATGTCCAGTGCCAGCTTGATGTTCATCAGCTCCTGGTACTCACGCAGCTGCCGCGCCATGTCCTGCTTGGCCCGCTGCAGGGTGGCTTCCAGCTCGGACAGCTTGGCGTTGGCATCCTTAACAGCCAGCTCCCTGCAGTGTTCGGCATCTGCGATGGCAGCCTCCAGGGGAAGCCCTCTGGCCTTTGAGGCCTTCAATCTCAGCCTGGAGCCGCCTGATGTTCCGGTTCATCTCAGAGATGTCTCTTTACCCGGCAGGTCATCCCCCTGCTTCCCAGCCTGCCTATGCAGCTTCTCATACTTGATCTGGTACGTGCTCTCCGCCTCAGCTCGGCTGCGGTTGGTGATCTCCTCGTACTGCGCCTTGACCTCAGCATTGGTGCTGTCCATGTCCAGGGAGTGGCTGTTGTCCATGGACAGCACCACAGATGTGTCTGAGATCTGGACTGCAACTCCCGCATCTCCTCTTCATACAGCTGCCTGAGGAAGTTGATCTCGACAATCAGTCCTTCCAGGAAAGACTCCAGCTCTACCTTGTTCATGTAAGCTTCATCCACATCCTTCTTGATGAGATGAGGACAAATTCATTCTCCATCTCGGTACGCTATTTGATCTCATCCTCATACTTGTTCTTGAAGTCCCCCAATAGCCCCTGCAACTGCCTTTAACAAAGTTTCATAGCCAGAGAGCTGAGTGTTCCTGGCAGGCGGATGACCTGATGTGGAGCAGACAGAGGCGGGCTTACCTGTGCTCAGTCATCTGTTACAATCAAGTCTCTGACGGATGATGAATTTTCTTGCCCGGGCTTCTCCTCCCACGATTAAACGTGTGAAATGCGTGTTCTGCAGTTCCTAATTGTGCAGGCAAAAGCACACAGATTTTCCCTTTTCTGGCCCCTTTTTGAAAGTGCTGCATAGCTCATCTATTGTGCTTGGTAACCCCCATGTCTTCATCCTTGAAGAATCCAGTAGCTGGGAGGATTAAAGTGAGGACCAAATCCCACAAAGAGAACAAACTGCCCAGTTTTGGTCAGGAGTCGACACGAATTATGCCAATTTAAGAACCACATTCATAAAGCACATTTTTTTCTTTTTTATCTTTTTTTTTTTTTTTTTTTTTGCAATACCAGCCTGGCAGAAGCTAAGAAGTATGAAGGTGAACATGAAACCTTTATGCAGATGTCAGATTTTACTTTCAAATTCCTAAGCAGAATTATCCATTATGTCCCAGAAAATTGGCAATAACTTTAAAAAGCAGATAATGGATAAGTACTCTGGTGGACCAATTATAATGTATGCTAAAAATTATCTTTTTACAAACTCATTCTCAACTCTTTGGTTCTTTTGATTTATGTGAACCATGGTTTTTATCTCTAGGTTCCATTCCTCATTTTAAGAGATCTGGTGAAAACTTTTACCTTTAAGGAAGTGGAGGAAATCCAATTTCTTTTCCATCTAGACAAGATAGATTTTTATCTTTATCAACAGTCTTGGAAAAGTGTGGGAGGAAAACATGTTACTATCTGTGAGAATCCTTAAAGGAGTCAGAAAAATCATAAAACCATAGCATTAGATAAAATAACATATTATTTTAGGTTTAATATTTATTAGATTTATTATTCATCTATTTAATTATCATTTAATAATACCTATATTATTATCAATATATTTAATACTATATATTAATATTATTAATATAATATTGTTTGATATTATTATTAATCTATTTAATCCATAAGAGGTATATTATTTTGTGATTCCTTAAAGGCATCACAAAAACCGTAGCATTAGATAAAGTAATCTATTATTTTAATAGACATTTCCAAATACTTATTAAAAAGACATATTTATTATTACAACTCAGAAATCTTATTCTATGAAAAAAAAACTCAAGAATTCTGAAGCCAAGTGCAGTGGCTCACGCCTGTAATTCCAGCACTTTGGGAGGCCAAAGCTGGAGGATCACTTGAGCCCAGGAGTTTGAGACCAGCCTGGGCAAGATGATAAAACCCCGTCTCTACAAAACATATGAAAAATTAGGTGGGCATGGTGGTCTGCACCTGCAGTTCCAGCTATGAGGGAGGCTGTGGTGGTAGGATGACTTGAGCCCAGGAGGTCAAGGCCTGCACTCTAGCCTGGGTGACAGAGCAAGACCCTGTCTCGAAAAAAAGAAAAGAAAAGAAAAAAATTCTGGATATTCTGAATAGCTTTTAAAGAAGGAATCCCATAAATATCTTTTCGAAATGAAAAGGCTTGCATACAATTATTTGTGTTTGGTATCATTATTTCTGTTGGCATCATTCCTTCTATACAGTTGTGTTAACTGAAATCAAGAACTGAAAGACATTCTGAGAGAGATATAAGGGTACTGACCTGGAATATTGGGACTCTAACCTGTAGCCTCTCTTCTGCAAAAAAAGAATCTTCAAACTCTTTTTAGGGGTCAGCTTCATTCATAGCTTATAGTAGGGGATAGCTAACTATGGCCCATTGGCCAAATCTGGCCCTCTGCCTGTCTTTGCAAATAAAGTTTTACTGGAACACAACCACAGATATTGCTTATATATTACCCATGGCTTCTTTCACACTACAATGACGAAGTTGAGAAGTGGCAACAAGGACCATATGGCCCACAAAGAGAAAATTATTTAATTTCTGGACACTTACAGAAAATGCTGCCTGACCCCTAGTTTGAAGCAATTATTAGGTGTTGATGGGAATCAGCAACATCAGGCCAGAGTAAATGAGCTTGTTCTGCTTCATCACTAGGCAAAGTTACAGCCAGCACTTAGAAGCACTCATTCTCACTTACTGAAATTCAGAGGGATTTTCATGTTGTAGCTGTTCTTGAAGATAGCGAGGCTGGAGGCCTCATTAGAACACCAGATTTTGGCCCTGTAATTCATTACTGTTTTACTCGTCACCCACTGATTAAGAACTATGATGGAGTATCTGCTGTGAGCCACGTTCTTTGCAGGATTAGGAAACAGAGACAAGAGAGTAGTAAGTACCTGGGCTCCTAAGGACCATTGTTTACAAACCATCTGGGTGCCCTTGTTTACAAACTTCCACTCCCATATCCCTGCACACCATTGTTGACTCCTAAGTGCATTGGAGTCCCAAGAGCAAAGCGTGTCTTTTAGAAACATGAAAATCTGCAGAAAACAGATATTTAGATATGTATTTCAATTTTTACTGAGTAATAAGATCAATTTCAGAGCTGGCAAAAACTGACAAAACTTTATTGATTATTTAAAGCAATTTTATGATAAGGCCAAGTCTAAGCAAAGCAAACTGTCTTGTCTCAATGGCCCTCCCTCTTCCCATCTCCCTCTCAAACTTCCAAACACTGGATGGTGACATAGTATAGATGTTGTAATGTTACAATAGAGTGTAGTATAGTATTCCTTCTGCAATCCATTTATTTAATCAACTCATAAATGTTGATTGTGTATCTACTATGTACCTAATGTGACACCATCGATGGAGTTGTTTATCTGTAACAGTTGACCTTTTAGGTAAAGGAAATTCCAGTCTCCTCTCCCCTACACTGACTCAACCTCTAAGAAAACAGACTAGTCAAGTTCAAGGATGCTAATTGATTTCCAATTTCTTTTTTTTTTTTTCCTTTCTTTCTTTCTTTTTTTTTCTTTTGAGACAGGGTCTTTCTCTGTCACCCAGGCTGGGGTGCAGTGACACAATTACAGCTCACTGCAGCCTCCACTTCTTGGGCTCAAGCCTCAGCTGGGACCACAAGTGCACACCACAATGCCTGGCTAATTTTTTAATTTTTTGTAGAGACATGGTCTCATTTTGTTTCCCAGGCTCATCTTGAACTCTTCAGCTCAAGTAATCCTCCCACCTTGGCCTCCCAAAGTGCTAGGATTATAGATGTGAGCCACCATGCCTGGCCTGGTTTCTATTTTCAAAGGATGAGTCATCTTGTGGCAAACAAGAACAAAACTTTGGATTTTCCCTCCAACTTTATTGAGGCATAAATAACAAAGTAAAAATGCTGTATTCATTTAAGGTAAACATGTGATGTTTGATATATGTATACATCGTGAAATAATTACCATGATCAAGCTAATTAATATACCCATCAATTCATATAGTTTTCTGTGTGTATGAGAAAAATTAAGATCTACTCTCTAGAAAGAAATCATGTTTTTTTCAGCAACATGGATGGAAATTGAGGTTATTATCTTACGTGAACCAACTCAGAAACAGGAAGTCAAATACTGCATGTTTTCACTTATATAAGTGGGAACTAAACAAGGGCTACACATGGGCATAAAGTATGGAATAATAGACATTGGAGACTCCAAAATGCAGGAGGAAGGAGGTGAGGTGAGAGTTAAAAAATTACCTATTGGGTAGCATGTTTACTATTCTGGCAATAGACACACTAAAAACCCAGAATTCACCACTACGCAATATACGGATGTAAGAAATCTGCACTTTTACCCACTACATCTGTAAAAATTGTTTTAAATTAATATTAAAAAATAAAATAAAATAAATATCTACTCTTAGCAAATTTCAAGTATATTGTCCCATATCATAATACTGAATTATTCTAATACTGAATTATATATTTGAAAACTTTACTATTTAAAAGTAACAATTTGCTAGATTTACAAGAAATGAATTGTAGGAGTGAAAGAAGAAATTACTTATTAGCCAAAGGCTAGGTACCACCACAGGCCATAGCTTCCTACAATCTTAAGATGACAGACTTCCTTTACATCATCTGAGACCTGTCAGAGAACTGGCTTGTGGTTAGCAGGGGGAGGGAAAGGGGGTCTACTAGTCGTAAGTGAGTTGCCTCAAAGTTAATTTGAAATGACTGATCATTTTGGTAATTTTTTCTCTATTTTCTTGACATGCTGTGTTTGTCATGTCATGCCCCTTGTCAAGCAAAGGGATGATGTCCTTTTTGGTCGCTGTTGGGAGGGTTACTATAAAGGCAAACATCCCACCCTCAATTTCTCCTTCCAAAAAGTTGGACACTTGCCTACCCTCCTAAAGAAGGCCTGCTTTGTGCTGCCTCCACGTCCTCTCCACCCCCAAGTTATCTGTACCAAACCCCCATGTAGAACCTCGGAGACTGTCTTATGCTCTGGGGGCTAATTTTTCTCTCTTTATTAACCTTTGGCAGGAGGGAAATATTCAACTCTTAAGTATTACCTTAGAGTGAGTAAAACCTGTGCAACCTGCTCTTGTCCTAATTCAGTCTCCTCTAGGCTGGGCCATAAGAGTGGCACCCATGAGTTCAGTTTCATCCATGAGGGCTTCACATTGGGGTTTGGGGTGAATAGTCACAAAGAGGATTCAAAAAGCCACTGTGCTTTGTGGTTCTATTTTGTAGAGAGATACTGAGGAGACAATTTAATAGCATTCTTGGATATGGAGGGGGAAGAAAAACTTTTTCTCTACTCTTTAGATTCAGGGACTGGGGCTTGCAAATTAAACTAATAAAAGAATGATTAACATGAAGAAAGTTTACTATCTATGTCTATAGAGGCCTTTATGAAAAGGAAGTGAAGACTCCAAAAGAACAGTTAGACCCAGGGACATATATACCACTTTAACAAAGGGTGATATGTAGTAGAGAAGTGATAAAACAAAGGAAAAGGGGCTTGGCATCCTAGGAGCATGACATTATGGGGAGGTAAAATACAGGGGGAGAAACTAATGAAAGATAAGGGTTATTTTTGTAGGCCTTGTTTGTACAGACACATCTCAGTGCCAACTTTCTATCTCCAGTGATAAGGACTGTTGTCCTGGTGTAAGGGAGGGGAGAGGAACACCTTCACAAAGGGAAATTTATGTCCTGCTTTTAAGCATATAAGGAAGAATAAGTTGCTCTTTTTGCATTTGCTGTTTTTTTAATTGCCTTCAGATCAAAACAATTCTTAGGGCCAAATGGCATATTTTGGGGTGGTGTATTCTAATACCTTTTAGGTACCCTAAGGATGATGAACAGTGTCCCCTAAAATGTGATGTCCACTCGGAATCTCAGGAAGTGACCTTATTTGAAAGAAGGGTCTCTGCAGATCTCATGAGTCAAGGATCTCGAGATGCAATCATCCTGGAGTTAGAGTCAGCCCTAAATTTCAATAAGTGGTGTCCTCATAAGAACAGAAGACACAGAGAGACACACACAAGGAAGACGGCCACGTAAAGATGGGAGTAGAGGTTGGCATGGTGTAGCCCCAGCCAAGGAGCCAAGGCTAGGGCCACTTTGACCACAGCTGGAAGAGTCAAGGAAACACTCTTCTTAGAGCCATTAGAGGGACCATGGTTCTGCTGACAAGCTTGACTTTCAGACACATGGCCTTCTAAACTGTGAGAGAATACACTTCTATTGTTGTAAGCCACCTAGTTTGTAGTACTTTGCTTCAGCAGCCAAAGGAAACCAATGCACCCAAAGAAACATCTCATCAACCCCCTTTAGTAATTGCCTTCCACATTTACCTCTGTGCATAGCAAAAGTCCTTACCCAGTGCCTCAGGACTATAATGTACAATGTAGGAATTCTGTAGGCCTTAGCATAAGCAGGACACCATGAGGGGTCTTCTAAGGTACGTATATTTCAAGACTTCCACATATATTCCAAACTATGCTACCAACTACATATCTCCAGAGAGCCCTTATCACTAGTACTTCTAAAATATTTAATAGAATAATAGAACATTTCCTCCTTTGCCAATTAACATTTCAGCAGTTACTTTAATATCTAAAATATTTTAAAGGTTTCTTTCATCTTGGTAGAAATTATTTGCAGCCAGGGAGCTGTGACTCAAAGATGTATTTTAGCTCAGAGGCAAAACCATTTCATTTACTATCCCAGATTTTCCTTTAATTTGAATTTGTTATTATGGTTCAGAAATTTTGAATTGAATAGAAATTTTGCTCCCACACTTGATCCAGTGTGAGATGTGAAAAAGCAGGCAAAATTTACCCTAAATGCAAGACATTTAGGCAGATATATTGGGAATAAAACCCTGACATTCTAGAAAATGATGTTTTTATTAGTACCAGAAATATTTGGGTAGGAATTATCTGTACTCACAATATCTAAAACTCAGGAGTATGATGTTGGCATTTCACCAGTGAAGAAAAGCTTGCTTTTCTGCTTCCTTCCTAAATGATAATGCATTTCCAACACTTCACAAAGCATTGAACGTACTGCCACTGGAGGCAGCCATGAAATATTTTATTCCCCTCTCAATAAAACAGTTAAACACATCTATTTTCTGCCGTTCAAGGGTTTGTAACCTTAGGCTAGGGCTACACAATTTTATATGAAAAGAGTTAGAAAAAAATTAAAAAGAAAGAAGTCCAAATTTCATTCCTTCCATTTGGTCATTTCTGTGGAGCCAGCTTCTGTTTCAGTTCTAGGCTCCTATTCCTGTTCTGAAAGTTTTACTTCTAGGTATTGATTAAGTTAATTCCACAGTGACATGGAGCCTACCACATTTTGGGCGCAAAGCTGCCATGAAGAGGATTCTGGATTTCCATTCTCTATGTAGTACATTCATTCTCACTGTCTCTTCTATCCCCCAGATCTCTGGGAATCCATAACTTTTTTTTTTTTTTGCACGACCATTTACTATTGCCCAAATTCCAATACTGCTGATTTTATCTTCTCTCCTTCTCAAGTGTGTGTAATTAGCTTACCGCAAGTGTTTCAGGAAAGCATTACCTACCAATGAAATTTTCATAATCTCTAGAATAAAAAGTAAGAGATTTGTGGTGTGCATTCAAACCCACCAGATATGCCCAACTGACACAGGAAGAGGAAGTGGTAGCCCCAAGTTTTGGGCAAGGGTCAGAGATGGGAGCTGTTGTTCTTGGAGGCAGAAACCAGTCCCTGCCAGGGGTCTCTGCCTGTGCTCTTTGCTCAGTGGGCTCAGCTTGCTTCTATATGCACAGGAAGTGACGTGTTTGTGAGGGTCATTTATGTAAGAGTGAGAAACTGGAAACAATTGATTCACACACCCATGAGATATTAACTACCATATTGTAACCCAACTTTCCTGCACTGGAAAGAAAACTATCCAAGATGTACGGAAAAGGAATATATGGAATTATATGGTTGGATTGAGTCCCCCCACCCAAATCTCCTTTCGAACTGTAGTCCCTATGTGTTGTGGGGAGGGACCTGGTGGGAGGTGACTGGATCATGGGGGTGGTTCCCCCATGCTGTTCTCATGATAGTGAGTGACTTCTCACGGGATCTGATGGTTTTATAAATGGCACTTTCCCCCTGGGGTTCTCCCCCTCTCCTGCCAAGTTGTGAAGAAGCTGCTTGTTTCCTCTTTGCCTTCTGCCATGATTGTAAAGTTTCCTGAGTCCTCCCTAGCCATGTGGAACTGTGAGTCAATTAAACCTCTTTCCTTTATAAATTACCCGGTGTCACGTAGTATCTTCATAGCAGTGTCAAAATGAACTAATACGTGGAATGATTCCACATTATTTGAAAAACATGCTATATATACTGACAATCAGATGCATCAGGGACCCCTCTAGGGGCCCATCCCCCACCCATCCCCCTGTTCCCAAGCATGGAAATAAGGGAAAATCTCGAGTTTCTTCAAGGGAAATTCAGGCACCTAGCTGGCCCTGAGAAGTAAAGGAGCAACTTGTATAAGCCAGAAGTTTAATCGTAGCCTAAAACAATAGCCAAGGAAGCTCATAGCCAAGAGTTGTTTGGTTCCCTATAGAAACTAAAGATAACATCTTAGCATATGTTCCTGAGTTGTTTTTCAGAAGCCTGGATCCCCCGAACAAATGGGTCCGCTGGCATGTAGATCTCAGACAAGGGGCAACTGAGGACTGAGCTCTGACTGCGACTCTTTGTTCTAAATTTCATCCTGAGGAGCCTGGAGGAAGTCAGGTCCATGGACCAGAGCTCAGCATTTTTTTCTGCTGATCCCAAATTTTTAGAGAAAACTTTGCCTCCTTATCCAATCATAAATCAGAGAATCTTTGAATCCACCTATGACCTGTAGGCCACTCCTCCAAAATCAAGATGTCCTACCTTTTTTAGGTAAAACCAATGTATGGCCTCCATGTATTAACTTATGGCTTTACCTATCACCTCTCTGTCTCCCTGCCTTTTAAAACCTCCACCTGAAAGGCATCAGGGAGGTCAGGTCTTAAGCCTGAGCTGCCTGATTCTGTTTGCTTGCTGCCCCTGCAATAAATACCCCACTTCCTCTCACTGCAATCCTAATGTCAGTGTTTGGCTTTGGGGCACTGGGTGAGTGGACCCTAGCTTGCTTGTGATGTCAATGGTGTGTTGGTAGGTGCACACTACATGGTCCAGAAGCTCCTAGACCCAACTTGGTTATACCAGCAAGCTGCAAAGTTGAAAGAGAGACTTAGAAGAAGCCTGGGAATGAAGATGCAGTGATTTCCAATGTACACAAACATATCTCTGATTTTCCCCCTTTTTTGTCATTAAAAACAAATATTTAGATGTTTTTCTTTATATGCTTTAAAAATGTAATATGTTTGTGTTTTGTCTGTCTTTAAACTACAGCTACTTGGAAACATCAATGAAAAAGTGGCCAAGGAAGGTAAGGCAACAATTGATGAATAAAATCTAAATGGTCAATACACAAGGAAATTTTTCAATTTATGGCAATTGCAAGAATGTTTTTAAGAGTGTTCCCAAGAGTTTTCAAGAAAGTACCAGTAAGGGACTTTTACACATTGCAGAATGTATAAATTGGAAATAAAACACATAGAAAAAAAAGCAAATCATAAAGTTGTGCACACACTTGGACTCAGAAACTAAACTTTGGGAATTTAGCCTAAGGAGATAAACGTGAATATTGTAAACTAAAAATAAAATTCTAAACCCCACAGCTGACTTAATGAACCATCTCTTGGTCAAAGGGACCCCAAGAATAACCTTGAAAACTGAAGGCCACGACAGGAGGGAGTGTCAGACGCACCTCATTATACCCCATCCCTCGTTAACCACCCTTAGACTTGCTTCCCTAAGGGTTAAATAGAAACCAGTCCTTTCCAAAGATTCCACTGCTGATATCAATCAACTGCCCAATGTTGCCCTTACCCTTTGTGGTTTCAGCACAGCACACAACCAGTATTTCTTCCTGATAGAGACCCTGACCATGGAGTGGTTCTGGCTCATCTGTAGAGAATGTGCATTGAGGGTGTTAGTATCTTCTGCTTCACCTTCCGACATCAGAAGGCTGAGAACTCAACCCTAGGATCATGCTAACATCACCAATCCTTGTACATGGGACCCATGAAGGGGCATGACGCTCCACTGCAAAGACACACATTTCTTCTTTCATGAATATTAATGACTCCTCTTATAGCTTATTGAATATGTACATTCAACCACCCTGCTCAGCATAAATTCCTGTTCCCTTTGTCTCTCCCTTGAAATATCTGTTTCTGGCTCTCTGGCCACAGGCTACACTTCCCAGTCTGTCAGAACAGCCACCACGTCACGTTGCAACCCTATATAAGAAATAAAGCTCTTCTTTTCAAATTTATGAACCTCATTTTCTTCAGTTGACAATGTAAGGAATGATTTAGCTACAGGGTTGTTTTAGCAGAACTGACAACGACTTTAATGCCCAATACTGAGATAGGGGGAGACAAAATGTGCAAAGTTCTCAAATGGAGTAATGTGTACCCCAAAACAATGATCTCTAAGAATAATGTGTATTGTACAAAAAGACATGAATCATACCTGAAATGTAAAAAACATCAGAAAGTAATGATTACATAATAATCCCGTCTTGTGGAAAAACACTGAAAATTTTGCTACACTAAATAAAGTATGGAAGGTCACACAAAAACATGTTAAACATCATTCATTCCAGTGGTGGGTTTGTTGTTGGTCTTCACAGTGTTCTTTGTGCTTATAGATGCTTTCTAGGTGAAAAGTAAACATGGATCAATTTGATGCTTCAAAAAAGAAAAGCTGTTTAAAAGCTGACTTATATATTGTCTTTTTTTTTTTTTTTTTTTTTTTTTTTTTTTTTGACAGAGTCTCACTCTATTGCCCAGGCTGGAGTGCAGTGGCACCATCTTGGCTCACTGCAACCTCCACCTCCCAGGTTCAAGGGATTCTCCTGCCTCAGCATCCCAAGTAGCTGAGACTACAGGCACACACCACCACATCCTGCTGTATTTTTTTTTTTTTTGTAGTTTTTTAGAGACGAGGTTTCACCATGTTGACCAGGCTGGTCTTGAACTCCTGACCTCAGGTGGACCTCAGGTGATCTGCCTGCTTTGGCTTCCCATAGTGCTGGGATTACGGGCATGAGCTCACTGTACACAGCTGAAAGTTGCATTATGTATTATCTTGATCTCAGCAAATACACAAAAATGGCATAGTTGGGAGAGGGTGCAACTACAAATGGTAGTTGGGAATGAACGGATTCATAGATGGCTTACATTTTATCACGAAGGTGGACCCAAAAGTTATTAATTGAAGTAGTAACCACATAAAATGAGCTTTTAAAAATATTAAGCTATATGAGGCTGGGTGTCATGGCTTATGCCTATAATCCCAATACTTTGAGAGGCCAAGGTGGGAGGATTCCTTGAGGCTAGGAATTCAGGACCAGCCTGGGCAACAAAGTGAGAACCCATCTCTATAACAAATTTAAAAATTAGCCAGGTATGGTGGCACATGCCTGTAGTCCCAGCTACATGCGAGGCTGAAGTGGGAGGATCAGTTGAGCTCAGGAGTTCAAGGCTACAGTGCACTGTGATCACACCAGAGTGAGACTCTGTCTCAAAAAAATAAAGAAATAAAAAATAAGCTGGTTGAATTGCATGTAAACCCAGTGAAAATTATAGACCCTATCATTCTTAATGTGACAGTGGTTAAAGTTATAGACAGATGCTAAAATTTGAGCAATTCCACTTGTCCTTTAAGCAGAACAAGCATCTGACCACAATATTGTCCTTTGGGCTTTCAAATGATACTACCTTTCACAGCCAGCCTCTTAAAAGGAAAAAGGAAGAGGAGGAAAATTAGACATCTAACATCATTCCCTGACCTTCATGCCTCCATGACTTGTGGCTGCAGATAAAGCAAATGAAGAAGGCTTAGATAGAGTCAAGCCCATTCTCCTAGTACACAAAAGCACTATTTTTATATTGACTCAGGAGAGAACTCACCTAAAATTATTCTTTGGTCTGACAGCTATTCGCAGGCTTTAGAAAAGGGGAGGAAAGGAGTACCTTTCTAATGATTCTTTAAATAAATGTCCTTGGGTTAAACTGACATCTTGTCTTCTACGTTACTCCTTTGAGACTCTCAGAGCATGCAGAGGCTGAGAGATTGAGAAACTGCCCTTCCAGCCCCGCGGTCAGACTCCTAAATACCAACTCTGGTCTCTTTTGCTTACTTCCCATTTTATCAGTGGGGGAAATTGATATTTCATGTTTCATATTTGAGAACAGAGCTTTTTTTGACATTAATGTGCACACACATCCACTGCGGAGTCTTATTAAAATTATAGATTCTGATTCAGCAGAGCTGGGATTTGGTCTGATAGTCCACATTTCCAGCAAGCTCCCAGGTGAAGCCCACTCTGTTGGTCCCAGACTGTGCCTGAATATTAAGGTTTTACATGATGCTAAGGAAAACAAGAATATTTTCCTGTACATGATCATTTTCTATAGTTTGCCTATCATGTGTTCAACTGAAGGCAGTGTTTGCGGATGTACTCATTTTCCATCCCAGAATGTGGATTGGGTCATTCCAACACAATGAATGTCTCTGAAATAGATACAACAGTGAAGACATGGATGTCCCAGGGTTTTTCAATCTAGCAGCTGTGGAACATAAGGGAACTGTCTACCTTCATGGAAATTTAAACAATTGGACTAGTATCATGCCCTGTGAGGAGGCAGAACTAAAATATAATTTAAGAACAGTGGTGATGAGCTGTGTTCGCAATAGAGGCACATGATGTTGGTGTTTCCTAAGCCAATCCTTTGCCATTGCACAGAAGTCAAAGATGGTGACAAATTAGGTCAACTCATGGCACCATGATATATCAGGACAGAAACAACAGAAACAGAAATCATATTACTGAAATCATATATCTGGAGTTGGGTGGCCCTGGCATATACATACACTCTATTAACAACCCAGAAAGAAGGCTGTCTCTTCATCTGAGTGGCCTGAGACAAAAGGCATGCAGAATTTGTTTTCTTTGCTTTTGATGAGAAGTCCATTCCCCAATAAGCACTTTGAGATTTGTTCTGAAAACTTTATGAAATGTATCACAAGTGAGACGGAGGGGTTTGACTCAGTCCTCCAGATCTTTATCACCACGTGCGCCTTTCACTATCTTCTTGCTCCTATTCTCCCTCCTCCTTTTCCTTTTCCTCCTTTGATGATCTGCATCTTTCCAATGAAGCATGGCCATTAAACCCATATATACCATCAAACTCCATGTTCCATAAAACCAAAGGGTCTTCTCTCCTTTAAGAGGCTGTTTAGCAAACATGTATTGTTCCTCTTGCACATCAGTTAGGGCTCATCTCTCACCCCCAACTGCTAATTGCCTAAATTAATCTTTCTGCAGATAACTATTAAATAAAATGTTCTTTCTTTTTCTGTTTATAAATATTGTTTTTCATTACCCTTATGTTAAATGTTAATGTCAAAAATCCCTGTATTGTCTACTGCTGAAAAACAAATTACATCCAAATTTTATTTTTTTAACACAAAAATCTGGGCACAGCTGAGCCCAGTAAGTGTCTTCTTCTGGATCTTTCATGAAGCAGTGTTCATGGTGCCAGCCAGGGCTGGGATTTCATCTCGTCGATCTAAAGGCTCCACTGGGGAAGAATTTGCTTCCAAGCTAACTAACATGGCTCTTAAGAGAATGTGGTTCCTCACAGGCTATTGGCTTGAAGCTACCCTCAATTCCTGGACATGTGGAAATGGGGCCTTGCCATATATGCAGTATGGCTGCTTGCTTCCAATATAAAGAGTTTGCTAAAATAATGGAGTCAGGCTGGGTGTGGTGGCTCACACCTGTAATCCCAGCACTTCGGGAGGTCGAGGTGGGCAGATCACTTCAGGTCAGGAATTCAAGAACAGCCTGGCCAACATAGTGAAACTCTGTCTCTACTAAAAATACATAAATTAGCTGGGAGTGGTGGCACATGCCTGTAGTCCAAGCTACTCAGGAAGCTGAGGCAGGAGAACCACTTGAACCCGGGAGGCAGTGTTTGCAGTGAGGCTCGACTGTGCCACTGCACTGCAGCCTAAGTGACAGAGCAGAACTCTGTCTCAAAAAAAATAATAATAATGGAGTCATAGTTTTATAACCTAACTTATTTCTCATCAGTTAGTCATTTCTATTGGTTAGAAGTCAGGAGGTCCAGCCCACACTCAAGGGGAGGAGATTACACAAGTATGTAATTACCAGAAGGCAGGGATCATTAGGGTGTGATGGTTAATTTTAAGTGTCAACTTGATGAGTCCACAGGGTGCCCAGAGTATTTTGTTCAACATTATTCTAGGTGTTTCTTTGAGGGTGTTTTTAAAATGAGATTAATATTTAAATAGGTTTGGATGAGTATCCTGTAAATAGGTAGACTTAGTAAAGCAGATGGCCCACTCTACTGTGGGTGGACCTCATCCAATCAGGTGAAGGCCTGAGTAGAGCAAAAAGACTAACCTTTCCTTCAGTAAGAGAGAACTCCTTCTGCCTAACTAGCTTTGAGCTGAGACCTTGGTTTGGTTTTGTTTTTCCCCTGCCTTCAGCCTCAAACTAAAAAATTGGCTTTTCCTGGGTCTCAAGCCTGCAGGACTTTGGAATGAAATGACATCGTCAGCTCTCCTAGATCCCCAGCTTGAGAACTCACCCTGCAGATCTTAGAACTTGTCAGCCTCTATAATTGCATGAACCCATTTCTTATAATAAATCTCTCTCTCTCTCTCTAAATGTAAATATATGTATCACATGTATAAACTTTATCTCATTTATCTGTATCTACCCATCATCCATCCATCCATCCATCATATCTATCTATCTATTATCTAATGTATCTATACATCTATCCATTATGTCTAACCATCCGTCATAGTTATCTATCCAGCCATCCAACAAAATACTGAATATTTTGTTCTGCATCTTCCAATAACTGAGAGATCCTTATTCTACTCAACTCTTTACTCTAGGGATCTTATGGCTCTAGTTCCATGACATCTCAAGCAGACTCCAGCACCATATTTTGCTCCTCATGCAAATATTTTCCAAGGTAATGGGAAATGGAGCTTCTATTTATGCTTCGGTAACATTCTCCATGGCCTCTACCAGTGGAGGGATGATGGTACCTGAGACCATTTAGAAGATGCCTGTATCATGACAACCTCCCCAGCTCAACCAAGCATAGATGCAATGGAGGTTGATGCTCTTGAGTGGAAATGGCTCATTTCTACAACTTGCTGCAAACTGCTACTATGCACAGTGCCTGGCTTACAACTGCAGCTGATGTGTTATGGTGTTGCAGTCGGCATGCCTTCCTTGGTTGCAGAACACTCTGAATTGGCTGGAACTTTTCCAGAATATCTATTCATTAGATCCTAAATGTTTAGAATAAAATGTCAATGCCAGGGATAGCTAACAATGACAAGAAATTCTTGTTTCTCTTAGTTTCTTAGAGGAGAAGAAAGAGAAGCACCAATAACTTCATGGGATTTTGGACCCTGTGGAAGAAGACACATATTAAAACTAAAGCCTGGGTAATTTCACTCTTGATAACTGTTACATATAGGGGCTACAACTGAAGTCATCCTAGAATATTCCTGGATCACTATTTTATTTAGGGACCTAATAAGCTCATCTCCAATCCTGCTGTATGGCAACACCCATTATTGAGAAAGTGGAATATCACAGAAAGTAAGTATTCAATGGGCATTACATATATTTGTACATCCCATAGTGGATTAGGAACAATTTTCCTTTCCTTGACTCTTTCCTCCTTTGGTAGTAATTTTTAAAAATAAACATTTTATTTTGAAATAATTTTAAATGTACAGAAAAGTTATGAAGATAGTACAGAGATTCCCCACATATCTTAGCTTCTCTAAGCGTTAACATCTTATACAACCAAGGCACATTTGTCAAAGCTATAAAATCATCATTGATACAGAACTACTAACTGCATTACAGGCTGTATTAGGATTTCCACAGTTTTTCCAATAGTGATCTTTTCTATTCTAGGATTCAATCCAGGATACCATTACAATTAGTCACCATCAGTCTCCTCGACACTGTGAGAGTTTCTCAGAATTTCCTTGTTTTCTGTGACCTTGATATTGCTATGGTCAGAATATGTTCTCCCAAAATTCACACATTGAAACATAGTTTCCAATATGGTGGTATTAGGAGGTGAGGTCTTTGGGAGGTGATTAGATCATGAGGGTGGATCCCTCATGAATGGGATTAATGATCTTATAAGAGAGGCATTAAGGAGCTGTTCGCCCTTTTTGCCCTTCCACCATGTGAGGACACAGCGAGAAGTCACCATTTATGAACCAGGAAGTGAGTCTTCACCAGACATTGAATCTGTCACATCTTGATCTTGGACTTCCCAGCCTCCAGAACGGTGAGCAACAAATGTCAGTTGTTTATAAATTGCCCAGTCTAAGGTATTTTGTTATAGCAGCACAAGTGGACTAACACATATTTTGTCTTAGTCCCTCTATCTGGGTTTGTCTGATGTTTTCTGATGATGAAACTGGAGTTATGGGTTTTGGGGAAGAAGATCTTAGAGGTGAGGAGCACTTTTCATCATATCATATTAGGGGTTCGCATGACTTATCATTATGATGTTAGCCATGATCATCTGGTAAAAACAGTGTCCTAAGTTTCTCCACTGTTAGTTACTCCTTATTTAGTTTTGACCATGAAATTTAAAAGAAATATTAATTTAAAAATACCTAGTGTTATATTTATGTCTTATTTCAATTGAGTTTCTTTCTTCTGTTTTCAATTTATTTCTAATTCAATTTCATCTTTATCATTTTCTTTCGTCTAGAAAAAAAAAATTAAACATCACATTTTTCACAGAACTCTCCTACTTAAACCTGGAGGCTGTTCATGGTTGGAATAAAAGAAAATTCATATTTTGAGTATCTCAAAAGGTATGAGGGAGTGTAATAAATATTTTATATACATTTCCTACTTACATTTCATAAGAAATGTAAGTTAAATATTAATATACCGCTTTTTTTTCAAATAAAGAAACCAATTTCCTGAGGCCATAGGGAAAGAGAGGAAGTCATAAAATAGGTAGGATAGAACCCAGATTGTTTAGACAGAGGTTCAAGATCAACCATAAACTTTTCAAATTTGATTCCTGGAGCTCTAGTGCATGGACACCCACAGAAATGCAAGGGTCTGTGCCCTGCAGCAAGAACATTCCCTAAGCAGCAGTACCTTGAACATTCACTCTTATAGTGCCCATTCTCCAAGTTGCTTCTCCAAATGTCACTTATCTTCCAAGCCTGGCTGAAGCCCACCTCCTCCAGAAAGCTCTTGTTGATCACTATGCCCTTGATATGGTTTGGTTGTGTTCCCATGCAAATCTCATTTTGAATTGTAGTTCCCCTAATCCCCAGGTGTCATGGGAGAGACCTGGTGAGAGGTAATTGAAACATGGGGGTGGTTATCTCCATGCTGTTCTCATGATAGTGAATGAGTCCTCACAAGATCTGATGGTTTTATAAGGGGCATCCCACTCCCCTTTGCTCTGTGCTTCTCCTTGCTGCTGCCATGTGAAGAAGAGATGTGTCTGCTTCCCCTTCCACCATGAGTGTAAGTTTCCTGAGGCCTCCCTAGCCCTTCGTAACTGTGAGTCAATGAAACCTTTTCCCTTTGTAAATTACCCAGTCTCAGGTATGTCTTTATTAGTAGTGTGAGAATGGAATAATGCAGCCCTCAACAAATGTGGCTCTTGTAATGAACACATCATTTCTAACATTCATTGGCACTTGATGATATTCTGGACTCCTTTGTTTCCCAGTTTGTTAAAAAGCGCCAGTCCATGCATGTGTCATACTGTAGAGGGGATGCACTTTCCAGTCCTGATTGACAGTGCTGTGCTAGAAACCCCCAGCAGAGCTCTCCAGCATCCTGGCTGGAACCATGCACTGCATCCTTCTCACCACATACTGGCTTCTCTCGGCTTTTACCCCACTTGTGCTCACTCTCATATAGATGACTGTGTCAGTCAGAGTCAGCCAACTGCAGGGTTAGAGGGGCAGTCCTCAAGGCTCTCTTGCTTGTCACAACTACTCCAATTTCAAGTAGGTTCACAAAACTACCCTGTTTTAATAATTTGCTAAAGGGACTCACAGAAGTCACTGAAAGGTGTTATGCATATGTTTATGGTTCATTACAGCTAAAGGAGAAAGATTTAAGTCAGTCTAGGTAAAAGGCATACAGAAAACAGTCGGGAAAACTTGCAAATGTTGAGCTTCCAGATGTTCTGTCCCTGTGGAGCCATGGGCAGTGTTGCTTTTCCTTCATTGATATGTGACAGTATACATGGAGTATGTCCAACCAGGAAAGGCCACCTGAGAAGTGAGTCCAGAGTTTTCACTGGGGCTCTATCACAAGAGTATTGATGATTGCCCATGGGGCAGATCTCAGTCTCCAGGCCCTCAGGAGGTCAAGCTGATGCTACATGGGCCAAAGCCCCTGCCCTACATTCCACTGACAGACTCTGGCATGCCCAGCCTCCTGCCACACATCACATTATTAAACCATGCAGTAACCCAAGGCTATCAGGTAGACAATCCTGCCAGGCTTTGGGGTCATTCCAAGGGCTTTGGGGTCACCTCCCTGAGCAGACTTCTTTCTGAACAAGATTAAATTCTTTACTACATAGTGAGGTATTTCTGTCTATCTTAGAGACCTCTGTCCTTTTTTTTTACTTTTAGTTACTTTCTTTTTTTCTTTTAGAGACAGGGTCTTGCTCTATTGCCCAGGCTGGAGTGTAGTGGCATGATCATCACTCACTGCAGCCTCCAACTCCTATGATCAAGTAGTCCTTCTACATCAGCTTCCCATGTAGCTGGGACTACAGGTGCATGCCACCATGCCCAGTTATTCTTTTTATTTTTTGTAGAGATGCGTCTTGCTATATTGCTCAGGCTGGTCAATTTTTAGTTCTTTATATGCCTTCTTAACATAACCAGGTTATGTTTGTATATGAAGACACCAAGACATTTACAATGATATTTCTCTCAGTGCCAGGATCACACAAAACTTTTTTAGTCCTCATTATGCTTTTCTAGAAAATATCCATATTTTCTAGAGAAATTGTTGCTTTTATAATTAGGATTGGAAATATATTTTAATGAGGCTTTTTTCCCTAAAACATATTGCTTAACCAGTTTTGCTCACAATGAGCACCAGAATTTGTCTACTCAGTAAGTCACTTATATAACATAATATTTAGAGGATCCTATGCTTTTATTTCTAAGTTATGTAAAAAAATGACAGAAAAATCCGTTAAGGATAATTTAAACTCTACTCATTAATTAGACTACAGACAGTTTAAACTATAGGGCCTATATATTACCCCGAACAATATAAACATTTACATGACACATATATGCAAAAAAATAATTAGCTACTGATGTAAATATATGGATATTTTGTGAATAGTGTTACTCAGGAACATATAAGACTCTGCAGCCAGTGTCATAATGAAGATAAATCTCCTTTCTATCTGGTCTAAATTCTTTTTCTGCCCATTCAATGCTACTATTTCTTATTAAGTGTGCATCTTTAATAAGTGGGGGCAAAAATTGCTCCTTATGGGGCAAAAATAGATTTTTAGGGAAAAAAAAACACCTATTTTTATCAGTAAAGTACAGAAATGTATGCAGTACATAAACGGATATGTAGCATATCTGTATTAAAATTTTGTAGCGAGGGAAAATGCCCAAAACACGGGAAAAATGTGGAAAACATCAAAAATCAGGAGACAACAGATGCTGGAGAGGATGTGGAGAAATAGGAATGCTTTTACACTGTTGGTGGGAGTGTAGATTAGTTCAACCAATGTGGAAGACAGTGTGGCAATTCCTCAAGGACCTAGAAATAGAAATACCATTTGACCCAGCAATCCCATTACTGGGTATATATCCAAAAAAGTATAAAACATTCTATTATAAAGACACATGCACACATATTTTTATTGTGGCACTGTTCACAATAGCAAAGACTTGGAACCAACCCAAATGCCCATCAATGATAGACTGGATAAAGAAAATGTGGCACATATACACCACAGAATACTATACAGCCATAAAAAAGATGCATTCATGTCCTTTGCAGGGACATGGATAAAGCTGGAAACCATCATTCTCAGAAAACTGACACAAGAACAGAAAACCAAACACCACATGTTCTCACTCATAAGTGGGTGCTGAACAATGAGAACATGGGCACAGGGAGGGGAGCATCATACGCGGGGACCTGTTTGGGGGGGGGGTCAGGGAGGGATAAGCAGGGAGTAGGGGGATCAGGGAGGTATAACATTAGGAGAAATACCTAATGTAGGTGATGGGGGATGGATGCAGCAAACCACCATGGCAGGTGCATACCTATGTAACAAACCTGCACGTTGTGCACATGTACACCCGAACGTAAAGTATAATAATAAAAAAAGAAAAGAAAAACATCAGTCTGAACTAACTGGGCTGGAGGTGGTGACCCTGTTTGCAGAATGTCTGAGCTTCTGCCTCTGCAACTATAAAGTGCTCATTTTTAGCAAATTCTTTATAAATATATTTTTAGAAAGAGAAGGATGCTTTGCTGTTATGGTGTGCAAAATGCCTAACATTAAGTACTTATTGACCGAGACTGAATTTTCTCCCTCTGACTGTGGCCCAACCTAGCTAGGCACAACTCTGTTTGTCATGGACTTTGCAACCAAAAGCCACCATAGAAGGGTCCTGATTCCATTCTTAATGGCAGGAGTCACTTCCCGGCAAGTTATATGTTACGTACTCTGTTGGGTCTGCTTTGAAGAGCCCCCTCCTTTTTACTGCCTGGCATCTTCTACACGGCACCACCTATGTGAGCCTAAGTACACGCATCTCTCAGGTGAGAAAAAGACGAGAATGGATTCACCTCATCATGTCCAATGAAGCCATGACTAAACATTGAAAGGGGGATGAAAAATTTCATAAACAATTTAAAGAAAACCACTTCGGTAATGGGAAATACTCAACTATCCTTTTACTGAAGTATCAGTGTTGTGCCTTATCCCAAATAACTGCTGACTGACTCAGCGTGAGCCCAGGGGAGGAGCTGAAGATATGGTTAAAGAGAGCTGGATAGTGGGTCTATCAGTCAAGGTCTGCTATGGTTTGAATGCGTCCCCTAAAGTTCAGGCATTGGAAAGTTAATCCCTGACACAGCAGGTTTAAGAGGAGAGACCTTTAAGAGGCGATTAGGCCATGAGGGCTCTGCCCTTATGAATGGATTAATGCCCTTGTCATGGGAATGAGTTTACCTCAGGAGTGGGTTTCTTGTTTAGAAAAAAAATAAAAATAAAACAAATTCAGCTCTCTTTTGCACTCTCTGTCTCTCACCTTCTCTTTGCTCCTCTGCCTTCTGCCATGGGATAACACAGTATAAAGTCTCTCGCCAGATGCCAGCCTCTCAGTCTTGAACTTCCCAGCCTCCAGAATTGTGAGCCAATAAATTCTTCTCATTATACATTATCAGGTAATTTATAAAATAAAGTAACATAATAACAGGCTGTGGTATTCTGTTACAACAGCGCAGAAAAGACTAAGAAAACATACTGAGAAGTGAGGTTGCTTCTTTAACAAATACCTGAGAATTTGGCAGTGGCTTGGGAACTAGGTAATAGGTAGAGGCTGAAAGAATTTGGAGGAGCAGGCTAGAAAAAGTATACATTGCCATAAATGGTATGTTAAGGGCAATTCTGATGAAGGCTCAGAAGAGAGTGTAAGGGAAGTCTGGAACTTGTTAGAGATTACTTAAGTGGTGGTGATCACAATGTTGGTAGAAAGTGTAGAGGCCGGGCGCAGTGGCTCACACGTGTAATCCCAGCACTTTGGGAGGCCGAGGCGGGCAGATCATCTGAGGTCAGGAGTTCGAGACCAACATGGTGAAACCCCATCTCTACTAAAAATACAAAAAGTTAGCAAGGCATGGTGGTGGGTGCCTGTAATCCCAGCTACTCTGGAGACTAAGAAGGCAGGAGAATCGCTTGAACGTGGGAGGTGGAGGTTGCAGACAGCCAAGATCGTGCCATTGCACTCTAGCCTGGGTAACAAGAGTGAAACTCCATCTCAAACAACAACAACAAGAAGTAAAGGTCCTTCTGATGAAGTCTCAGATGGAAATGAGGACAACTTACTGGACACTGGAGGCAAGGCCACTATTTTTACCAAGTGGCAAATAACTTGGCTGAATTGTGTCCACGTCCTAAGACTTTATAGAAGGCAGACCTTAAGACTGATGAGCAAGAAATTCAGCAAAGCATTCAGGATGCTGTGTGGTTTCTCTTATTGCATATAATAAAATGTGAGAAGAGAGAAATTATTTAAATGCAGAATTTATAATTAAAAGGGAAACAGAACTTGGAGATTTGAAGGATTCTCAGCCTGGCTATGAGGTCAAGAATGAAAGAGCATTTTCAAAAAAGGAAAACAGGGGTGTAGCCAAGAGATAAGGAAATTAAAATGGATAGAACAAGCCAGAGGCTATTTAACAGAACAATGGGAGAATGATCCTGAAGGTATTTTAGAGATTAGCAGTGCTTCCTTTCCCATCATAGGCCCAGAGCACCAAGGTCTGGGAAAAGGAAATATGTCAAAAGAGAGGCCCCTGGTGCCCATGGGACCACAGTCTTCATTGCCCTGCACCAGATGAAGTGTCTACTTCCCACATTCCAGTGTAGGGCTCCTCAGGTGTACCAGCTGTGTCTCAAGTGAGCCCAGGTTCAGCTTGACTCCCCACTGCAGAAGGCACAAGCCATAAACCTTGCTGGTGTCCATGTGGTGCTAATTCTGCTGGCATACTGAATGCAAGAGCTGTGCAGGCATGGCTTCCTCCACTCAAATTTCAAAGGATGTCAATGACAGCCTGGGGACCCAGAAACAGACCTATGTCAGAGGTAGAGCTGCCCGCAGACAGTCCCCACCAAGGCAATGCCTAGTGGAGCTGTGGGAGCAGAGTAACCCCTTGATCATGAGACCCAGAACTATAGAGCTACCAGCATGTAATGCCAGCCTGGTGAAGCCACGGGCACCTACTCCAACCCGTCAGAATAACTGTGTGTGCTCTTGACTAAAATGGTGGGGATTGGACCCCCAGGGCCTTGAAGGCCCAACTTCTATCCCAGTGTGTCCACGAGGTAGAAGATAGAGTCAAGAAAGATTATTCTGGAGCCTTAAGATTTGATGTTGTTCACCCTGTCTGAGTTTTGGACCTACATTTCTGTAAGTCCAGTGTATTTCTGTTCTTTACAAATACCTATTTCTTCCTTTTGAGAGACTGTGTCTCCTATGCCAGTCCCACCATTATATTGGGAAAGTAGCTATCTTGTTTAATTTCAGAGGCTCACAACTGAGACAAATTTGCCCTCAGAAGAAATCATGGTTTAAATATTACCTGTATCTGATTTAGATAAGACTTTGGACTTTTGATTTGGTGCTGGAATGAGTTAAGACTTTGGGGCTATTGGGATGTAATAAATGTATTTTGCATGTGAGAAAAACAGAAATTCAGGGGGCCATGGGCAGAATGCGGTGGTTTGAATGTATCCCCAAAGTTTAGGTGTTGGAAATCTAATCCTCAATGTATTACAATAGTGTTAATAGGTGGGACCTTTAAGAAGTGATCAGGCCATTGAGGGCTCTGCCCTCCTGAATGAATTAATGTCATTATCACAGGAGTGAGTTCCTTACATAAGGACAAGTTCCACCTGCTCTTTCTGTCTCTCTCTCTTTGAGGCAGGGTCTTGCTCTGTCACTTACTGCTCTTGCTCTGTCTCTCACCCTCTTTGCCCTTTCACTTTCTGCCATGAGATGACATGGCACGAAGGCCCTCACCAGATGCTGCACCCCCAATCTTGGACTTACCAGTTTCCAGAAGTGTGAGCCAATACATTTCTGCTCCTTATAAATTACCAAGACTCTGGTATTCTGTTATAGCAGCACAAATTAGACTATGACAGGGTCCAATCAGATAACCAGGAATCACACTAGGTATTTCCACAGAAGAGATTGAATGTAGGGCTTTAATTACACAGGTGCTGACAGCTACAAAAGCAAAAAGGAAACATTCAGGTCATGCAGATACAGTAATTTCAGAAATCAGCTGCCACCAGCAGAGTACAGAACACAGGTTGGCCAGCTTTTTGTATATGTGAGGGATCAGAGAGTAAATATTTTAGGTGTTTTGCACCATATGATCCATGGAACATCTGCTCATACCTTGCTATTATAGTAGGAGAGCAACCATAGACAATATGGAAACAAATGGGCATGGGTTTGCAATAAAGGTTTTTTTTCTTTCTTTTTTAAACAAAAACAGGATGTGGGCTGGATCTGGATTCCACACATACAAAACTCATTTTACACTCTTCTTATTTTTTTCTAATTACTATTTCCTCTACCAAAATTCCACCTGACAAACTCCTATTAATTCTTCAAGATTCACCAAAAGTGAAGGCCAGGTGTGGTGCTTCGTGCCTGTAATCCAGGCACTTTGGGAGGACGAGGTAGGTGGACTGCTTGAGCCCAGGAGTTCAAGACCAGCCTGGGCAACATGGTGAAACCTCATCTCTACAAAAAACACAAAAATTAGCCAGGCATGGTGGCATGTGCCTGTAGTCTCAGTTGCTTGGGAGACTGTGGTGAGAGGATCACCTGAGCCCAGGATGTCAAGACTGGAGTGAGCCATGATCATGACACTGCACTCCAGCCTGGGTGACAGAGTGAGACCCTGTCTCAAAAAAAAAAAAAAAAAAAAAAAAAAAGACTACCCATGTGTTGGTGTCTCCTCTCAAGCATGAAATCCACCAAAGCTTGCTTGCATTCACCCCCTGTATTTGCAAGAAACTAGCACAGTCTCTAGCACACAGACGGTGCTAAACAACCGTTTCATGAAGAGATGAACAAACCAGGTAACAAGCAAATATTAACCAAAAACTTACCCACATGGGTTAAGCATTTACAAGGAGTAAAGAACTGTTCAATGACTCTCCTTAATCTTCCCAGAAACTCTAGGAAGGAGACTGTGAATATGATTTCTATTTTATAAATGAGGAAAATGAGGCACAGACACCTCAAGCTACATCCCCAAGTTTATACAGATGGTCAGTGCATGACCCAAGAACAGAACTAGCAGTCTGAGTCCAGAGCCTCATCCCCACACTGCTCTGGAATTCATATCCGTGCATGGTCATTATCCCTGATAGCAACACAGCACTTGCAAGAAGTGTTCTTTATGCTAAGAAAGAATAAACATACCCTTCATAAATAATGCAAAAAATAAGTTAACTGCTTCTGAAGAGTGGAAACCTGCTTTCAAGGAGTCTGAAGTATGGTAGGAATTAATAAAACATTTTAAGGGTACTCTACAATTCAAATATGAAAGGAAAATCAATTAGTGATCTGAAAGAACTAACAAGTGAAACAATTATTATAATTTTCCATGTATGGAGAATCCGTAACATTCTTGAGAGTGCCGAGCATACAAAATTCATTCCCTGTGCTATGTAAGTATAATTTTAACCAGTGGTAGAAATGTCAGTCACTGTGTTTGGATTACTGTTTTAATTTAGCAGGATCTGCCTCTGAGGTTAAAAAAAAGTCAAATAAAATAGCACACACATTCTCATTAAGTTGCCTAATTCCATCAAATTTGTTTGATTGAAATACTATACCCCAGTGATTGAGTCTAAAAACACATTCACACACAATAAATTTAAGAATCTCACAACTGTAGGTATTAATCCCTTATATTTCTGTCTAGTTTTCAATCTTCCTTATAAAATAGAAGACAATTCCAGAAAGCCCCTTGTTTGGATTAGATTCTATTATTCTACAACATGAACTCATTTTCTATATAACACAGTCACTTTGGAAAGGTCTTATTTTGGTAAAGGGGTCCCAGAACATATGTCTAAGTAATTACAGTCTCTTCAAAATGCAAACTTTTATGCCATAAAATTCAGTTAGTAGAAAAGTTTCCTTTATGTGCAAAGAAATGTTTTTATTTTACTTTTTGGTTTTTGAGTTCTATACAATGCTAAAGTTTAGATGGTTTAAAATTTGTTTTATATGGCTATCTGTTGATTTCTTTGTAAATTCTCTAAAACTGCATTTCTAACACCATTCTATGTGAATAAATCTAGAGCTTCAGACATATCCTGAAAAGAAATTATTTCTCACATCTCTCTAATTCTAACAATAGGTGTTTGTATAACAAACTATCATTAGAAAGCATTTTACATGCATTGTTTATTTTTGGTGGAACAGATGTTGGTGCTGTCATCTTCTCTAATTGGCAGCTGAAACTCTGAGACTATTTTACCAGAGCTAGTGTCTTAGCACAGGCTAAGCTGCAGCATCAAATAGATGCAATAGGTTCTGGCTTAGATGTGGTCAGTCTCATAAACAATGTAGATCATGCACTGCAGGGCACTGGGAACCTCAGCTCCACACAGTCATTCAGGTATCCAACTTGTCATGCTTCTACCATCTTCAACTCATGTCTTCAAGGGTCCCTGTGGGCATTACCATCACAGTCAGCTTGAAGAAAGAGTAGGGGGGACATCTGTGGGTACTTTTATAAGGTGGCTCTGCATGCTTCATTTCTGCCTACTTCTCCCTGAGAGGACATGGTCACATGGGAACGGCTAACAGAAAGGGAAGCTGGAAATGGGAATGTCTGTGGAGCATTTATTACCTCCTTCAGGTAATAAAGCCTAGCTCAGACATGACTGAGCTAAGTCCTCAGCCCTCTATCTATATGTCTGAATGCTCTGTGCGATTGAGCCCATAACCTGCAGGATCCCAGTCTAACTCCGGGCAGAGAGTGTCAGGATGGAACTGATTTATGAGACACCTAGTGGGTATTCATTGGAGAATTGTTTGGTTTATGGGGAAAAGCCCACACACATCTAGCATCAGAAGTGAGTAGGGACTGAGATAAGAAAAAAAAAACAGTTTCATTTTCTCACATAAACACATATGCAGGCTGTCACAGAGATGTTACAAGGGTGTGTTTGTGAAACCTCTGAAGGTGAGACCAGGTGGTCTGAGAGCAAACGAAGGGGACCTTCATGCTAGGCACCAAGTGCTGCACTCAAAGTGAGAGGTGAAAAGTGATTTTCCACCATGCCAATCCTTTAGATCGCATGCATGATATTTGGGCTATTGGTTTTAATCCGTTATGTCCAACATTTTGCAGCTATTCTAAGAAACATACAGGTTCTAAAGACAGCACTTTAGAAAACCAACTCTATATTTGCGGAAGGAATTGACCGGTGAGTGCCAGGTTCTTCGTTTGTCACATTTTCCAACAAGAAGAATGCGATTGTTCAAATCACTCAGGGATAAGTGGTTTGCATTAGCATGCCTATTCAGGGACTTTTTCTAGAAGCATTCTAGGAAGTAAAATGTGGGTTCATATCTTTATTATAGGCAACTCTGGGCTTTATTTACAAACAAAGTGCTTTAGACAAGGTCTTTTGTATAATACAAATAGCAAGTTATTTTCAAATGGCCATAATACTTGTAGTCAAAATCTCTTTGAATCTGAAATGGCATTAGCATATGTCTTATTTTCTGGGAAAAGTACAGGAAACCGTGAGAAATGCCATTCTATATGCTTTCAGGAGAACCAAGCCATTGAAGCAAAAGGAAAACCAAATAGTGATTAAGAGACCCGACTTCCCATTTTGGAAGATATACCAATTTGATTCTAAGAAATGGGTATTGAGCTGGGTGCAGTGGCTCATGCCTGTAATTCCAGTACTTTTGAGGCTGAGGAAAGCAGATTGCCTAAGCCTGGGAGGTTGAGACCAGCTTGGGCAGCATAGTAAGACTCTGTCTCTACGAAAAATTAACAAAATTAACTGGGTGTGGTGGCACATACCTGTGGTCCTAACTACTTGGGAGGCTGAGGTGGAGGGTTGCTTGAGCCCTAACAAGCTGAGGCTGTAGTGAGCAGGGATTACACCACTGCACTCCAGCCTGGGCGACGGAGTAAGACTATGTCTTAAAAAATAAATAAGTAAGTAAAAAAATCAATAAGTGAATAAATAAATGAATAAATACATAAAAAAGTGTTAAGCTTCTTTGAGGTGATGTTCACGCCACCATGGATAAAGGTCAAATAAGATATGATCCTTTCCCCCAAGAAATTTAGAACCTAGCTTTACAATAATTCACTTAGGAATTCTCAACTACTATGTCAGATAATAACACCTTTCTTAGGTTTTTTCCCCTCCTGGTACCAACCCAATTCATAAGAACTGTCGGAAAGAGTGCTATTCACTCAACCCAGATAACTGTCCAAAGAATTTAAGCTAAGTAACATTGTCCTCTGTGTGATATTTGCTTGATTATTTTAAGAAGAAATCAGTAACCATTTTGGCATGAAATAGTCACAGGCGAAGGCTCTCTGATTAAGGCTCTCTGGGTCACTGAAGTGTCATTTGGAAAATGACTTCCCGATGCATAATATGATGTGATGATCCCCAGAAGCCTGTCATAAATGCTCTTCTATGAGAGCTGCAATTTATTTCTTCCAAGTATTGTTTTAAAACAATACGCAGCTGAAGGTCGGAAGAGAGGCTCTGGCTTGTGAAGAGGCTTCAACGAACTCTAGGATATTTTTTAAACACACTGATGAGGAGAAAAATTCGTTCATAAATACACATTTAGAGAAATGGTTCAACAGACACAGAAAAGAATACGTTCTTCTTTCCCCCAAGCCCATAGTTATAGCCCATGTAACAATATACATAAAATAAAAGAATAGATGGCTTTAGAATATCGCAGAGACCTGGATTCAAATCTGAGCCTTCCCATGCATTGATTATGCCCATTTGGTTTGCAAATCAAAGTTTTTGAGCTCAATCGCTTCATATAATACAAAACTACCTGCCTCAAAGATTGTGACAATTAGACAATACTGCATACAAACGCTAAAGAGCAAAGCCAGCTACATAGTATACACTCAATAAACTGCAGTGATGAGTGCTAAGATTATCGTTAAACAGGAGTTATACACAAAGCAATCAGGTATACAGTATATAAAAACCTAATCTTCTCTTCATTTGTGGATTATGTCAATCGGATATCTAACGTTATACTACTTGTTAAAGAATCATTTTCATAAGCAGGAAAAATAAAAACCTACGCAGCTATAAAGAGAAACCGTGTTAAGACTTCATTTAACTCTTGAGGTAGAAAACTGGTTATAAGATGGTACAACCAGTTCAAAGTCGAATCCAAACAGACACATTTGTAGATCAGGATATTGCAAACCTAAGGACATAAAACTACCGTCTTCCACAGTTTGGGAAGGAAATAATTGAAACCATACCGGACAGGACAGAATGTGCATGTGAAGAGACAGGAATTATTTTGCACTCAGTTATCTACAACTTATGGGGATATAAATTTGCTCCACCGAATCAGAATCTGATAATCCTAGAGGCTGTGCTCTTCTAGGAAATGCATCAGTTGCCATTGAAGCACATTTTTTTTACAATTATTACATATACATTTTATAGTGTAATATAGAAAATAAAGTATCTGTTTTGTGTAGATTATGTTTGCATGTAAGTGTTGTTCAATTTTACTTGTTTTGTATACCACATCATATATATTGTATCTTTCACATACGCACCCACCTGTAAAAGTTAAAATTACTAAAACTGAGTGAATCCTGGTCTACGCCTGTTATGTAGAAAATAAGTATATGATGGAGTGCATCAAAGAAACTGTACAATTGGAGCAAAAAGATTATTTCACTGCCATTTCTCTTAATTATTCCACCAATACTTTATGAACTTCTCTTAGTTATAGGCAATGAAATTCCAAATACTGAAAGTTGTGTTTGAGTCCTTTAGATTGGATTGCCTTCGGATATGTTTTTTTTTTTCTCTTAGAGACAGGGTCTCAACTTATCACACGGGCTGGTGTGCAGTGGTGCAATCATAGCTTGCTGTAACCTTCCAACTCCTGGGCTCAAGAGATCTTCCTACTTCAGCCTCCTGAGTAGTTGGGACTACAGGTATGCGCCATCACACTTGACTAACTTTTTGTGTTTTCTGTGAAGATAGGGTCTTGCCATATTGCCCTGGCTGGTCTTGAACTCCTGGCCTCAAGTGACCCTCCTGCCTCAGCCTCCCAAAGTGCTGGGATTACAGGCATGAGCCACTGCACGCACCCAGCCACCTTCAGGCATGTTAAGGATGGTGAAGAACAGGGATGCCTGGTTCTAACGAGGCTCCCTGATGGTGGCCTCATGTGTGCTGCTCCCACAGTGTGGCTGAGGGTGGAAGCTGATTCCCAGTTGGAGGAAGGTAAGGGAAGAAACGTGCACCACTGCCTTCTCTCTGCACTGGAAAGAGAGGGGCTATGTCTAGGGAGTGTGTGCAGGGGGCCGTGTCTCTGGGGGTTGACAGTCATTGGTCATTTGTCACATTCAGTTGGTCCTGCAGGACTCCTCTCCTGGAGAGTGGCTGCCATAGGAGCACAGAGGCACGTGCACTGCCCTGGCCCTCTGTCCCGTGCAGACCAACACGGTTCCTCCCCCATGTTGCCAGACCTGACTGTCACCTGTCTCTGGCTTCCTGCCTGGCCCCTTTCCTCTCCATTTTTGGCCCTCACCCCTTGGCTGGTGTCCCCAGCATGTTTTTCTTGCCTAAGACACCAAAACTTGCTTCCTCTTTGTTCTTCTCCTTCCTCCTATGCAGGCTGCAGCCACATGCGTCTGACCCTCTGGGAGCTCTGAGAGGATCCAAGAGAACACAGCTCTGCCATCCAGGTCTGTATGGCAGCAGACGCCCTCCCTCACCCAGAAGTCTGTCCAAGTGGCAGCTTTGCTCCCATGCCCTGAAAATGTCCCCACCTTCATTAAAAAGTACCCAGAGCAGTCATCAACTCCCGCCACCCCTTGTTGGGGCTCAGAAAACAATACCCCAAAATGAAGTCTCAGCAGTGGCCTTGGAAGCAAACTTCTCTCTTGACCTTCTCCTGCCCGCCTGTCTCTCAGTTCCATTCTTCCCTGAGGTCTCCAGAGAAATTAGAATCCTCCGTCCCACGGCAGGTACTAGAAACACCTCACGGCGGGTCCTAGAAACCCCTCTCCCCCAAAGCCAGCCATAAAACCTTAAAAATGGGACTTTAACTTTTCCTCTGCTTTTCTGTGTAAAAACTGGCCATAAACAAATTCCCTGACCTACTTTGTTTGACTGTAAGATCCTAGACGCCCCCACTCCAGAAAGGGTCCAACCATACACCCAGAAGGAAGAAGCGCTGCTCAGAGAGGCCAAGAAGAATCTAGACAGACAGGCCTGGCTGGGTTCTCCCCACTCTGTCCATTAGCATTAGATCAGGCCCTATTGGTCCAAACCCTCTATTTCTACACAGCTGCCCACACTTTGTTGGACCTTAGCATAAAAATGGAAATATCTTTTGGTCTTCATCATTAAAGGGTCCCACGTGTACACATTAATTTGTGTGCCTTTTCTTCTGTTAATCTGCTTTTTGTAAGTTTATTTTCCAGTGAAACTTCAGGGAACCCATCGGCCCACACCCACACACTTGCACACACACACACTCACCCCCACCTGTGTAGTACACGAGGATGGAAATAAGGTGAGATGCAGAGACACAAATGCACAATTATATTTCTACTGGCGGGACAGTAGAAGGGAAGATTTGTGTCTAACAAGGTTGTGTTTGTGCCTTTTGCAGTTTCAAGAGCAAGTGAACCATCTGGGAAACTCATGAATGTGAAGACTTTGTTCCTGTGGGTCTGGGGCAGCGGGGTGTGAGTCACTGTCTTCACTGTGGCGCACAGTCTGTGATCTGGAGAGCTGACGGTGGGGCTGGGTCATGTCTCTGGGGAGGAAAGTTTGGTGTCATCATCATCTCTTAAGCTGCGGTGTGCTGGCTTAGTAGGGGTCTGTATTTTAGGGGGTTGTGGTCATTGGTGATTAGTTTCCACCTTCTTCTCTCTCATCTCTCTCTCTCTCCTCTTTTTTTTTTTTTTTGAGACAGAGTCTCTCTGTTGCCCAGGTTGGAGTGCAGTGGTGCAATCTCGGCTCACTGCAACCTCCACCTCCCGAGTTCAAGCGATCCTCCTGCCTCAGCATCCCCCAGTAGCTGGGACTACAGGCACCCACCACCACACCCAGCTAATTTTTGTATTTTTAGTAGAGACAGGGTTTTGCCACATTGGCCAGGCTTGTCTCAAACTCCTGGCCTCAAATGATCTACCTGCCTCAGCCTCCCAAAGTGCTGGGATTACAGGCCTAAGCCACCATGCTCAGCCCTTCTTCATCTCTTATGTGTCCAAGGGCCTAGCCTTCATGGTTACCAGTATCTTCCCCATAGATGTAGTGTTGGTCAATGTTGTTCAGTCACTTCCAGGATATACTGAGACCAGCAGCTCCCCCTATGCATGCACTGCCTTCCTTATGCCCATAACACAGCCTCATAGACAGGGGGCCAAGCCTCTGTCCCTAAAGCATCTGTGAAAAGAAGGCAACAGAGTGTATGTGACCATGGTGGGTGTGAGTGACTCCCAAACGACCCTAAGGCTGAGATGTCCTACGACAAACCTTGCTCCCCCACATGAGCTCCCCCTAAAAACATCCACCTGCTCTTAAAACAGTCATGGGTATGGCATTTCATTGTCCATAGACTGCATGACAGCCTGGAGTCTCACCTCCACCCAAGCTGTATGTGTCCTTGTCTCTTGGCTGCTACACCAAGGCAGACTCTGTCTCAGGGAGCAACCCAGGGGGTGGGGTGTGAAGAAATGTGCCACGTTGGCCCTGCTGTAGGAATAAAGCAGATCTCTTCCCCAAAGCTAATTAACCCTTAAACACTAATAACAACTGCAGGGCACAACCTACTGTGTCTGAAAACTGTGAAAGGTTAGTCACATTTTCTAAACACAAAGTACTTTCTCCTAAGCACATCTGGGCCAGTGGGGCAGCGGCTCATGCTTGTAATCTCAGCACTTTGCGAGGCTGAGGCAGGATGATCACTTGAGGCTGGGATTTCAGACCAGCCTAAGCAACATAGCAAGACCCAGTCTTGACAAAAAATTTTCTTTTGAAATTAGCCGAGCATGGTGCACACCTGTAGTCCCAACTACTAGGGAAGCTGAGGTGGGAGGACCGTTTGAGCCTTGGAATTCAAGGCTGCAGTGAGCTATGATGGCACCACTGCACTCCAGCTTGGATAATTGACCGAGACCCGGTCTCTTTGTAAAATTTTTTGGAAGGTATGCTATTATTTTAAGC
The DNA here is from genome assembly GCA_036589455.1 of Ateles fusciceps. NCBI lineage: Eukaryota > Metazoa > Chordata > Mammalia > Primates > Atelidae > Ateles > Ateles fusciceps. The sequence continues at coordinate 77,285 of JAZHEH010002960.1, read as the reverse complement.
TAAAAGTTTATACAGTAATTTCTTTATGTTGTGTAACATTCTAGAATGCAATGACATACCTACAAAGGGTATTTTAAATAAATTATTCCTTTTGGGCATAAAGTGTGTGGGGTATAGGGGCCACAGGGGTCACCTGAAGTTTGAGTGAAAAATAAACTTACAAAAGACAGATTAATAGGAGAAAAGGCACACAGATTAACGTGTACACACCGGAGGCTTCAGAATGAAGACCCAAAGAAATATACCAATAATAATAACAAGTAACAAATAAGTCTGCCTGAATGAAAAAGAAATCATTTTACAAGCTTTCTAGTAAAAACCTATAGCTTTAAACAAAAGAGTCTGAATTAACACAGTTTAGCAACGGAGTCTTTGTTTGTCATTTAGCCATTCTGAAAATCACTTTGTAAAATTTTTTGGAAGGTATACTATTATTTCAAGCTAAAAGTTTATATAATGATTATTTTGTGTAACATTTTAGAATGCAATAACTCTCTGCAAAGGGTCTTTTAAATAAATTATTCCTTTTGGGCATAAAAAATAATTTTGTGGTGCTTTATGGGTAAGGGAGTGGGCAGTAGGGTGTTGCTGGATGGATGATGGATTTGAGCAAACCCACGAGTAGGAAGATCTATCAGGAGTAGGACCTCGCAGTACGCAGAATAGACTGGAATTCTATGTGGCCATAGGCATTGAGCCCCTTTGCATTCATCTTCTGAAACAAAACTGCCCTAGAGAATAATTACTCACCTTTTCAAAGACTAGAGTAATGATTGCTCTCCAGGTGGCTCCAAACACAGATTTTCGGTGTCTCATTTAGATGTATTAATATTAACTTAGCCCGCCAAGCTTTTTATCCATAAAGTTGTAAAACAGGAGGAAAAGAGAGGACTGTCTGTATGATGGATAAGTTCAACAGATGTCAGAACAGCTGGGTGTGGTGGCTCACACCTGTAATTCCAGCACTTTGGGAGGCTGAGGCAGGCAGGAGATTAATAGATCGAGACCAGCCTGATGGTGAAACTCCGTCTCTACTAAAAATACAAAAATTAGCTGGGCATGGTGGCTGGTGCCTGTAACCCCAGCCATTCAGGAGGCTGAGGTAGGAGAATCACTTGAACCTGGGAGGCGGAGGTTGCAGTGAACTGAGATCGCACCACTGCACTTCAGCTTGGGCGATAGAGGAAGACTCCATCTCAAAAAAAAAAAAAAAAATAGATGTCAGAACCGTTTCAGCCCCTGTCTTATACTCCTGGGCTGAAGGTCCCGCTATGGAAAGAGGATGCTGCATTTTCATGCGCTACCTTGCAGATCCACTTATACAGACCATGATGTGATTGTGCCCCTTGTTCCATGTTCACGGTGCCACCTAGCGGATCCATTTCCGCAGACCATGATGCGATGGTGCCCCAGGAGATGTAAATAGCAGTGTTCGGAATAAGTCTGGGCAAGAACATGCTCAAGCACACTTGAGAAGATTCTTTTTTTTAAAAAAATTATACTTTAAGTTTTGGGATACATGTGCAGAACGTGCAGGTTGTTACATAGGTATACTCATGCCATGATGGTTGGCTACATCCATCAACCCCTCATCTACGTAAGGTATTTCTCCTAATGCTATCCCCTCCCCCCACAGCCCCAAACCCTGACAGTCCCCAGTGTGTGATGTTCCCCTCCCAGTGTTCACCTGTTCTTATTGTTCAATTCCCACTTAAGAGTGAGAGCATGTGGTGTTTGGTTTTCTGTTACTGTGTTAGTTTGCTGAGAATGATGGATTCCAGCTTCATCCATGTCCCTGCAAAGGACATGAACTCATCCTTTGTATGGCTGCATAGTATTCCACGGTGTATATGTGTCACATTTTCTTTATCCAGTCTATCATTAATGGGCATTTGGGTTGGTTCCAAGTCTTTTCTATTGTGAATGGTGCCGCAACAAACACACATGTGCATGTGTCTTTATAGTAGAATGATTTGTAATCCTTTGGGTATATACCCAGTAATGGGATTGCTGGGTTAACAGTATTACTGGTTCTAGATCCTTGAGGAATCACCACACTGTCTCCCACAATGGTTGAACTAATTTACACTCCCACCAACAGTGTAAAAGCATTCCTATTTCTCCTCTCCAGCATCTGTTGTTTCCTGACTTTTTAATGATCAGCATTCTAACTGGTGTGAGATGGCATCTCATTGTGCTTTTGATTTGCATTTCTCTAATGACCAGTGATGATGAGTTTTTTTTCCATATGTTTGTTGGCCACATAAATGTCTTCTTTTGAGAAGTGTCTGCTCATATCCTTTGCCCACTTTTTGATGGGGTTGTCTGTTTTTTTCTTGTAAATTTGTTTAATTTCCTTGTGGATTCTGGATATTAGCCTTTTGTCAGATGAATAGATTGCAAAAATTTTCTCCCATTCTGTTGGTTGCCTGTTCACTCTGATGATAGTTTCTTTTGCTGTGCAGAAGCTCTTTAGTTTAATTAGATCCCATTTGTCAATTTTGGCTTTTGTTGCCATTGCTTTTGGTGTTTTAGTCATGAAGTCTTTGCTCATGCCCATGACCATGTACTGAATGGTATGGCCTAGGTTTTCTTCTGGGTTTTTATGGTTTTAGGTCTTACATTTAAATCTTCAATCCTTTTTGAGTTAATTTTTGTATAAGGTATAAGGAAGGGGTCCAGTTTCAGTTTTCTGCTTATGGCCAGCCAGTTTTTCCAACACCATTTATTAAATAGGAAATCCTTTCCCCACTGCTTATTTTTATCAGGTTTTTCAAACAGCAGATGGTTGTAGATGTCTGGCATTATTTCTGAGGTCTCTGTTCTGTTCCATTGGTCTATATCTCTGTTTTGGTGCCAGTACCATGCTGTTTTGGTTACTGTAGCCTTGTAGTACAGCTTGATGTCAGGTAGTATGATGCCTCCAGCTTTGTTCTTTTTGCTTAGGATTGTCTTCATTATATGGGCTCTTTTTTGGCTCCATATGAAATTTAACAGCTTTTTCTAGTTCTGTGAAGAAAGTCAATGGTAGCTTGATGGGGGATAGCACTGATTCTATAAATTACTTTGGGTAGTATGGCCATTTTCATGATATTGATTCTTCCTATCCATGGGCATGGAATGTTTTTCCATTTGTTTGTGTCTTCTTTTATTTCCTTGAGCAGTGGTTTGTAGTTCTCCTTGAGGAGAACTGCAAGGGATATAAGGAATACAACTTACAAGGGATGTAAGGAATAAAACTTAGGTTTTATTCCTAGGTATTTTCATTTTCTTTGTAGCAATTGTGAATAGGAGTTCACTAATGATTTGGCTCTCTGTCCATTATTGGTGTACAGGAATGCTTGTGATTTTGCACATTGATTTTGTATCTTGAGACTTTGCTGAAGTTGCTTATCAGCTTAAGGAGATTTGGGGCTGAGATGATGGGGTCTTCTAAATATACAATCATGTCATTTGCAAACAGAGACAACTTAACTTCCTCTCTCCTTATTTGAATATGCTTTATTTCTTTCTCTTGCCTGATGGCCCTAGCCAGAACTTTTAATACTATGTTGAATAGGAGTGGTGAGAGAGGGGCATACTTGTCTTGTGCCGGTTTTCAGAGGGAATGCTTCCAGCTTTTGCCCATTCAGTATGATACTGGCTGTGGGTTTGTCATAAATACCTCTTATTATTTTGAGATACATTCCATCTATACCTAGCTTATTGAGAGTTTTTAGCATGAAGGGGTGTTGAATTTTATCGAAGGCCTTTTCTGCATGTATTGAGATAATCATGTGGTTTTTGCCATTGGTTCTGTTTATGTGATGGAAGCAGCCTTGCATCCCAGGGATGAAACTGACTTGATTTTGATGGATAAGCTTTTTGATGTGCTGCCGGATTCCATTTGCCAGTATTTTATTGAGGATTTTCACATTGATGTTCCTCAGGAATATTGGCCTGAAATATTCTTGTTTTCTTGTGTCTCTGCCAGGTTGTGGTATCAGGATGATGCTGGCCCTATAAAATGAGTTAGGGAGGAGTCCCCCTTTTTCTATTGTTTGCAATCATTTCAGAAGGAACGGTACCAGCTCCTCTTGTACCTCTGGTAGAATTTGGCTGTGAATGCATCTGGTCCTGGGCTTTTTTAGGTTGGTAGGCTATTAATTACTGCCTCAATTTCAGAACTTGTTATTGGTCTATTCAGGGATTTGACCTCTTCCTGGTTTACTTTTGGAAGGGTGTATGTGTCCAGGAATTTTCCCATTTCTTTCAGATTTTCTAGTGTATTTGTATAGAGGTGTTTATAGTTTTCTCCGGTGGTAGTTTGTATTTCTGTGGGATCAGTGGTGATATCCCCTTTATCATTTTTTATTTTGTCTATTTGATTCTTCTCTCTTTTTCTTCTTTATTAGTCTGGCTAGTGGTCCATCTATTTTGTTAATCTTTAAAAAAAAAAAACAGCTCCTTGATTCATGAATATTTGGAAGGGTTTCTCATGTCTCTATCTCCTTCATTTCTGCTCTGATTTAGTTATTTCTTTTCTTCTGTTAGCTTTTGAATTTGTTTGCTCTTACTCCTCTAGTTCTTTTAATTGTGATGTTAGGGTGTCAACTTTAGATCCTTCCCACTTTCTCCTGTGGGCATTTAGTGCTATAAATTTCCCTCTAAACATTGCTTTAGCTGTGTTTCAGAGATTCTGGTACATTGTGTCTTTGTTCTCACTGGTTTCAAAGAACTTCTTTATTTCTGCTTTAATTTCTTTATTTATCCAGTAGTCATTGAGGAACAGGTTGTTTGGTTTCCATGTAGTTGTGTGGTTTTGAGTGAGTTTCTAAATCTGAATTCTATTTCACTGTGGTCTGAGAGACTGTTATGATTTCTGTTCTTTTGCATTTGCTAAGGAGTGTTTTACTTCCAATTATGTGGTCAGTTTTAGAATAAGTGCAATGTGGTGCTGAGAAGAATGTATATTCTGTTGATTTGGGTGGAGAGTTCTGTAGATGTCTACTAGATCCACTTGGTCCAGAGCTGAGTTCAAGTCCTGAACATCCTTGTTAATTTTCTGTCTCATTGATCTAATATTGAGAGTAGGGTGTTAAAGTCTCCCACTATTATTGTGTGGGAGTCTAAGTCTCCTTATAGGTCTCTAAGAACTTGCTTTATGAATCTGAGTGCTCCTATATTGGGTGCATATATATTTAGGATAGTTAGCTCTTCTTGTTGCATTGATCCCTTTACCATTACGCAATATCCTTCTTGTCTTTTTTGATCTTTGTTGGTTTAAAGTCTGTTTTGTCAGAGACTAGGATTGCAACTCCTGCTTTTTTTTTTTTTTTTTTTTTTTTTGCTTTCTATTTGCTTGGTAAATATTCCTCCATCCCTTTATTTTGAGTCTATGTTTGTCTTTGCATATGAGATGGGTCTCCTGAATACAGCACACTGATGGGTCTCAACTCTTTATCCAATTTATCAGTCTGTGTCTTTTGATTGGGGCATTTAGTCTGTTTACATTTAAAGTTAATATTGTTATGTGTGAATTTGATCATGTCATTATGTTGCTAGCTGGTTATCTTGCCCACTACCTGATGCAATTTCTTCATAGTGTCGATGGTCTTTACAATTTGGTATGTTTTTGCAGTGGCTGGTACTGGTTTTTCCTTTCCATATTTAGTGCTTCCTTTAGGAGCCCTTGTAAGGCAGACCTGGTGTTGACAAAATCTCTCAGCATTAGTTTGTCTGTAAAGGATTTTATTTCTCCTATATTTATGAAGGTTAATTTGGCTGGATATGAAATTCTGGGTTGAAAATTCTTTTCATTAAGAATGTTGAATATTAGCCCCCACTCTCTTCTGGCTTGTAGGGTTTCTGCAGAGAGACCCGCTGTTAGTCTGATGGGCTTCCCTTTGTGGGTAACCCGACCTTTCTCTCTGGCTGCCCTTAGCATTTTTTCCTTCATTTCAACCCTGTGAATCTGATGATTATATGTCTTGGGGTTGCTCTTCTCAAGGAACTCTTTGTGGTGTTCTCTGTATTTCCTGAATTTGAATGTTGGCCTGTCTTGCTATGTTGGGAAAGTTCTCCTGGATAATATACTGAAGAGTGTTTTCCAACTTGGTTCCATTCTCCCTGTACACTTTCAGGTACACCAATCAAATATAGGTTTGGTCTTTTCACATAGTCACATATTTCTTGAAGGCTTTGTTCATTCCTTTTCATTCTTTTTTTCTAATCTTATCTTAATGTTTTATTTCATTAAGTTGATCTTCAATCTCTGATATCCTTTCTTCTGCTTGATGGATTTGGCTAATGATACTTGTGTATGCTTCATGAAGTTCTCATGCTGTGTTTTTAAGCTCCATCAAGTCATTTATGTTCTTCTCTAAACTGGTTATTCCAGTTAGCAATTCCTCTAACCTTTTTGCAAGGTTGTTAGCTTCCTTACATTGGGTTAGAATATGCTCCTCTAGCTTGCAGGAGTTTGTTATTACCCACCTTCTGAAGCCCACTTCTGTCAATTTGTCAAACTCATTCTCCATCCAGTTTTGTTCCCTTGCTGGGGAGGAGTTGTGATCCTTTGGAGGAGAAGAGGCATTCTGGTTTTTGGAATTATCAGGCCTTTTGTGCCGGTTTTTCTTATCTTCATGGATTTATCTACCTTTGGTCTTTGATGTTGGTGACCTTTGGATGGGGTTTTTGTGTGGATGTCCTTTTGTTGATGTTGATGATATTCCTTCCTGTTTATTAGTTTTCCTTCTAACAGTCAGGCCTCTCTGCTGCAGATCTGCTGGAGTTTGCTAGAGGTCCACTCCAGATCCTGTTTTCCTGAATATCACCAGCGGAGGCTGCAGAACAGCAAAGATCGCTCCCTGTTCCTTCCTTTGAAAACTTCATCCCAGAGAGGCACCCGCCAGATGCCAGCTGGAGCTCTCTTGTATGAGGTGTCTGTTGACCCCTGCTGGGAGGCGTCTCCCTAGTCAGGAGGCATGGGGGTCAGGGACCCACTTGAGGAGGCAGTCTGTCCCTTAGCAGAGCTCGAGCACTGTGCTGGGACATCCGCTGCTCTCTTCAGAGCCAGCAGGCAGGAACATTTAATTCTGCTGAAGCTGTGCCCACAGCCGCCCCTTCCCCCAAGGTGCTCTGACTCAGAGAGATGGGAGTTTTATCTATAAGCCCCCCTGGGGCTGCTGCCTTTCTTTCAGAGACACCCTGCCCAGAGAGGAGGAATCTAGTGAGACAGTCTGGTTACAGCAGCTTTGCAGTGCTGCAGTGCACTCTGCCCAGTCTGAACTTCCCAGTGGCTTTGTTTACATTGTGAGTGGAAACCCACCCACTCAAGCCTCAGTAATGGCAGATACCCCTCCCCCAACCAAGTTCAAGTGTCCCAGGTTGATTTCAGACTGCTGTGCTGGCAGTGAGAATTTCAAGCCAGTGTATCTTAGCTTGCTGTGCTCTGTGGGGGGGTAGGATCTGCTGAGTTAGACCACTTAGATCCCTGGCTTTAGCCTCCTTTCCAGGAGAGTGAATGGTTCCCTCTTGCTGGCATTCCAGATACCACTGGGGTATGAAAAAATAATTTCTGCAGCTAGCTTGGTGGCTGCCCAAACAGTCACCCAGTTTTGTGCTTGTAACTCAGGGCCCTGGTGGTGTAGGCACCCAAGGGAATCTCCTGGTCTGTGGGCTGCGAAGACCATGGGAAAAACATAGAATCTGGACCAGAATGCAGCATTCCTCATGGCCCAGTCCCTCATGGCTTCCCTTGGTTAGGACAGGGAGTTCCCCAACCCCTGGCACTTTCTGGGTGAGGTGATGCCCCACCCTGCTTCTCCTTGCCCTCTGTGGGCTGCACCTGCTGTCCCAATGAGATGAGCTGGGTACTTCAGTTGGAAATGCAGAAATCACCTGCCTTCTGCATTGATCTTTCTCGGAGCTACAGACTAGAGCTGTTCCTATTTGGCCATCGTGCCAGCCACCCAAAAAGATCCTTTCTGAGGCAAAGTTTAGCACCTGTGTCCCAGCTCCTTCCTTAGAGAATTCTGAATGTGGGTTCCACTGAGAGAACAGCACAGCATCAAAGGGCATCTGACTCCTGGTCATTTGGAGACTTCAACCCCCCATTACATTCTCTGAATTAAAATCAAAGCTTCTGCTATACTGTTCTCAGAGCCAAAGCCTGAGGTGAACTCCTCCCCTCTAATTTTTTCAGCATGGAATACAAACACAATAATTAGTGACTCAAGAGGCATTGCAAACATTAACTCACATGTAACCATGCAAAACAGGGAAGGTTCCTATTTGTAAATGCCAATCACCACACAGAAAGACTCTAAGGATTTATATCCTAGGCAACAGAAAATTGCTCTGTAAAAAAACCCTTCCCACATGTTTTACTAAATTTTCTATATTTGAGCTTGCATTTAAATAAATGCAGACTTTCCTACCTCTCTCTCAAGTGGCCCTTGTGCAAATCCATGCTCTTTTTTTCCATGCCACTCCAGGAATGGGCAGGAAGAACCCACTCTCACCATGGGGACCACATACTGCCCCCTTACTTTAGAGGAGCAGAAAATGTAGTATCAAGGACACCTTCAGGATGTAGACACGAAGGTGAGTACTGCAATCATCTAAGAGGAGGGAGTTTTAAGCAAAACATTGCTGCCCTGCACATCTGAAAATGACATTGTTGATCTAGAATCAATAGTATACACATTTGAGATATTTGTTCTCCATAATAAAGACAATTTCTGTGTTGACACATAGCTCTTCTAGTTTAAAGAATAATCAGTGGAATAAATTTGAGACATCAGAATGTATTTTTGCAGTTATGGAACAAATTATTATTTTCTTCCATTGGGGTTTGAATTTGTGACTTTGGATACCTTGACTATTAAGGCAAGTGATATAAAGCTGAAATCAAACTTACTAAAGTGAGAACATCCCAGGAGTCACCATCTGGGACCTCTGCTTGGGTCTCTACCAAAGCCAGAACATCACAGGCATCACCACCTGGGACTTCTGCTTACAGCTGCATGTGTTGTTGCTATCCAGATACTTGGACAGTGACTTGACAAGCCAAAGGCCAGGAAAAAGCAGCTCTACCAGCTGAGGCTAAAACGCTGAGACCTTTATCTGGCCAGGCCATAGGAAGCTCCACCATGGCAGAGAAAGTCAGCACTTTCATAAAGAATGCATGAGCTAGCTCCACAGTCTGAATCTGAGGCTGTGCTCCGCCATTTTGTAATATGGACCTGTGGGGAAGATGTTCAAGAACATCATGGAACCTGTTTGGGTTCCAGGCCTTGGCTACCTCCTGTCCTTGCAAAACAAATTCTTCACATGGTCCAATCCTGCTAGGCCGGACACTGGAGTCTGCGGCCAGAGTCCCAGGTTACCATAAAATGGTGCATGGCACTGATGATTCCTCACACAGAAGGTGCCAATTAAACAATGCCTTAAACAGTGTGTAGGATTTGAACAAATCCCATGGTTTTGAGTTCAAGGACAGTCTAGAAACACAGAAACTTACCATAAACTCTATCTGCCTTCTTTAGTTTTCAACTCAATTCTGCAGGGCACTCTGTGGTCCTTTGTAGATCATGTATCCTTGGAGATGTTTTGAGACATTAATGATCTCTTTGATGGAATCTACGATGGTTTTTGTGCTAAATTCCATCTTCAGTAGGCAATGCCATGTAATGTTCTTTGTAAAAGAAAAAAGAAAGAGAGAGAGAGAACAACTTGGATTTACAATGCAGACACTATTCATATTCATTTTTTCCTGTGCTGTTAACATTTGTGGAAAAAAGTAGTCATTTGTTTAATTTTAGTTTAATTTGTTTTTAATAAATACGTATCACTGTCCAGATTGTACTCACCATTAAGGAATGAGAAAAAGAGTAATAGTTCACTCTATTAGGTGATATTTACCAATCTTTGGGTTGGTAAAAATATTTATAATAAAAGACAGATGACTTAACAAAAAATGAACAATAGTCATCTCAGACTTAAACGAAAAAGTAATAAAGACATAATAAAATAAAATAATAATTGAAAAACCTTTCAAGAATCAATTCTGGGCCATCTGAGCCAATGAATATTTTTACAGATTGGGATGGTCAGTGATTGCAGCACTGAGAAGTTGCCAAAACAAATGGGAACACTTTTCGTGCCACAGAAAGTGTGAATTGTATTCTACAATCTTGCTTTCTTGTCTCTTGATAAAACTGCTCCCATTTTCCATTCCCAGGTCCATTCAGCAGCCTCAGGACCTCTGAACTTTAGATATCCAGATGTGGACCTCAAAGCAACTGCTAACACTAATAGAATCCTTGCTTGTTAAAAAAACCCAAGCAATTCAAAGCAGACACCACATCCCCCAGAAATGAAGGAGCAAGTACAGAGGATGAAATATCTTTTTGCAAGAAACAAAGACTTGTGGCTAAGGTTTGTTTCTAGATGAAAATTATGTAAATTAATACCTAATGTTATATAATGCTATAACACAATGTTATAATGCATATAATACAATGTCATAATTTATGTCATATAATAGTATGGTACCCTCCAAAGTGTGCCTCCTTGCAGCTAAATTAGCAGACATTCAACAGCACACATTAACATACCATGATTAAAGTATTTCAAAATAAATACCATGCAGGATCTTCTTTTATTTTGTTTAGCTCCTCAAATTATAGGTGGTCACTCTCTGTCCCCCACCACCTCCTCCACACACATCTGAGGGACACTCAAAAAGATACTCTCCATGAACATACTGGTGAAAAAAAGCAAGCGTAATTGCCAATTATAGTGATCTAGGTCCTTAGTAAGTTTGTTCCACAAAATCCTTGTAGATAAAAAATTAAATGGATAAATAAGCTGCTCTACTTTGGAAATAAAGACAATAGCATTAAATGGTAATGAATGGTTGGTCGATAGGCAAAAAGGCATATTTAAGGAATGGGATATGAGGGGAAGATATGTATTAATGAAAAATAACATCACTGAATTAGTCACTGAGGACATATTCTTCTGCTTAAAAAAAGTTTGTATAGCAGTGATCCTGCATGCAATGCCTGCATGTGATGGTTTTCAAATGTGTGTAAAACAATAACAACAACAACAACATGCTATTAGAATCATTTGATTGGAAAATGAAACAGGACACTAGTTCCTGCTAAGCCTTTTCTAGAGAAGACTCAAACATTTCCAGGTGAAGGATATGATGAAATCCATGAGTTATGAACTCAGTGATGGAAATTGATGCTAAAATCTCTGCAGAAAACCAATAGGGCATTGCTGATGGGCAAGGACTAAGTAAAGCTTGGCTCCCAGTGTTTTTTTAAATCAATTAAAGAAATATGTTTATTATATTTAAGTAAATTTTTAAAGCTTGAAAATATCAGAAAGGAGCAAGAATCAATAAAAATTGTCAAAGCAATTCTTTAAAAAGAGACAAATAGTAGCTCTAGAATTAAAACTATAATAATCAGTATGAATTTTTTTATATAATTAAACTTTGGCTTCTGCTTTTTAAAACTATATTTTTTCTTTATTTTCTGCTTTATTTTAGGTTGAGGGGGTACCTGTGCAGGTTTGTTACTTGAGTACAATACATGTTGCTGGGGTTTGATATATAAACCCAGGTTGTAAGCATACTACCCAATAGTAGGGAGTCTTTCTTTTCTTTCTGCTCTTCTCTGTTTTTTTCTTTTCTTCTCTTCTCTTTCCTTTTCTCTCTCTCTCTCTCTTCTTTTTTTTTCTTTCTCTCTTCCTCCCTTCCATTCCTTTCCCTTTCCCTTTCTCTCTCTCTCCTCTCCCCACCCCGCTCTCAGACAGGGTCTTGCTCTGTCACCCAGACTAGAGTGCAGTGGTATAATCATGGCTCACTGCAGCCTCAACCTCCTAGGCTAAAGCAATCTTTCCACTTTAGCCTCTACAGGAGCTGTGACTACAGGCATGTGCCACCATACCTGCCTAATGTTTTAAATATTTTGTAGAGAAGGGGTCATGCTCTGTTGCCCAGGCTTGTCTTGAATTCCTGGGCTCAAGAGATACTCTTGCCTTAGCCCCCCCAAAATGCTGGGATTACAGGCATGAGCCACAGTGCCTGGCCTCCTTTTACAATATGAACTTCCTCCTTTGCTGTTGACCATTATCACCTCAAATGGTAGTTCTATTATCGGTTTTGCAGCGCTCGAGGTGCATTACAGCTGGCCCTCTGTATCTGTGGGTTTTGCATCTAAGAATTCAACCAACTATAGATGGAAATTAAAAAACAACAACAACAACAAAAAAAGAAACAAGATGGATTATGTCTGTACTGAACATGTATGTCCTTTTTTTCTTGTCATTATGCTCTAAACAAGACAGTATATCAACTATTTACATAGCATTTACAATGTACGAGGTATTCTAAGTAATGTAAAGATGATTTAAGGTATATGGGAGGATTGTGTAGTTTATATGCAAGTACTGTGACATTTTATAACAGGGATTTGAACATCTGTGGATTTTGGTATCTACAGGGGTCCTAGCCAATCCCCCAAAGATACCAAGGGAAAGCTGCACTCTCTCCTTTGCATGGTGCTTTATTTCCCACTAGAGAAAGCCTGAAAAACAGACACCGTGTGATAGTCATCTCCACATCACCCACACAACCCAGCATGAGGCCAACAAAAGCTCAAGGCTTCATAAATTGATGTTGAATTGGATTGAAAATGAGATTCAGCCTCAACTAAATTCAAATTTTACCCAAATCCTATGTGGTGCAGAAATATTGATGGATAAGATGATGTGATGTCTGGGAATTACTTCAAAATAAGCCAGTTGGTGGGGGGTAACTGAACAAGATTGGTGAGCAGTTGAGAACTGTTGAAGCTGAGTTACGTCATGTTCATTGCCATTATTTTCTCTATGTTGTATGTGTTTCCATTTTTTAATTTAAAAGGGTTAGGAAGAAACCCCAATGTTTTAAAATTGGCAGGTGTTTAATAAAACTTTCTCTATATACTTAATGCTATGGCTTATCCACTAATAAGTGCTTTTTACTGTGGTTATTCCCATATTCTTAAATCAGTGAACATAGCATTTTTGGTGCCATTGTTAGTATAAAAAATATTAAAAGTTTCATCAGAGAGTCTCACTTGAAAAATGCCTTCTGTTCCAAGAGCTAGAAATAATTACAAAGCCATTTTTTAATCCATAAATCCCAACCCCTATTTAAAAGTTATTGGTCATTTTTCCCTATGTTTTAAGGGAAAAGTAACCTCAACCCCATCATTTCATATATTTTACTTCTTGTGCCATTTTGGAAATCATCTATTCCCATCCAAAATTTTAGATATGTGAAAACTGAGGTCAAGAAACATTTTGGCCTTTCCCCCAAATCATAGAATCAATCAGAAAAAAAGTCAAGGATTGGACACAGACCTTCAGATTAGGATTTTTAAATTCATGTATTTATTTTACAAGAGTTTAGTGCACGTCTGCTATATGTCAGGCAGAATGAACAATGCAGCCAAAGTCCAGGCCTGCATGGTGCCTGGCAATTCTGTTCCTGGGATTATACCCAAGAGAAATGAGGACTTATAGACACACACACACACACACACACACACACACACACACACACACAAAAGCATATACCCAAGAGAAATGAGAACTTACAGACACACACACACATACACACACACACACACACACGAGAAATGAGAACTTATGGAGAGACACACACACACACACACATACACACACACACGCATATACCCAAGAGAAATGAGAACTTATGGAAACACACACATACAGACACACAAACACACACATACACACAAGCATATACCCAAGAGAAATGAGAACTACGGAGACACACAAACACACACAATGTGTACGCAGCTGTTCATAGTATATCTGCCTAATGTGTTCCTCCTGCCTACTGCAAATATAAAATAAACTCACCCAGACATGGCATTGCAGTAAAGAAAAAGCTTAATTGGTGTGAGGTCAGCCATGCCACTTGGGAGACGGAATTATTACTCAAATCAATATCCCCAAAGGCTTGGAGGTTGAAGGTTTTTTGAAGATAGTTTGGTGGGAAGGGACTAGTGTAGGGGGCATGTTATTGGTTGGGGATGCCATCATAGGGGTGTGATAAATGGTCCTCACGCACTGAGTCCACTTCTGGGTGGGGGCTACAGGACTGGTTGAGTCACAGGTCCAGGTGGAGCCATATGATTGTCAGAAATGCAAAAACCTGAAAAGACATCTCAAAAGGCCAATCTTAGGTTCTGCCACAGTGACATTATCTGCAGGAGTAATTGGGAAGTTGGAACTCTTGCAACCACCAGAATAATGCCTGATAATTATCTAGAATTCAAGCCCCTCTCATCCTTCTAACTTGGTGGCCTTTCATTAGTTTTCCAAAAACAGTTTACTTTAGGGGAAGGGCTAAAATCATTTAAACTATAAACTAAATTTCTCCCAAAGTTAGCTTGTCCTATGCCCAGGAATGAGCAAAGATGGCCAACCTGTGAGGCTACAAGCAGGACAGAGGCAGCCATGTCAGATTTCTCTCACTGTCATACTTTTGCAAAGGCAGTATTATTCATAATAGCCAAGAGGTGGAAACAACAGAAATGTCCATTGCATAGCGAAAGGATAAACAAAATGTGGTCCATCTATACAATGGAATATTATCCAGCCACAAAAAGAAATGATGTTCTGCTACATCGCCAACATGGCGGAACCTTGAAAACACGAGGCTCATCGAAGGAACCCAGGTACAAAATGTCATGTAACTTCCCAAGGGGTTCAGTTTGTTGGCTGCCTAGAGAGAGCCGATTTATCAAGACAGGGGAATTGCAATAGACAAAGAGTAATTCATGCAAATCTGGCTGTGTGGGAGACCAGTTTTATTATTAGTCAAATCAGTGTCCCCAAGAAGTTGGGGGATCAGAGTTTTTAAGGATAATTTGGTAGGTAGGGGGCCAGTGAATCAGGAGTATTGATTGGTTGGCTTGGGGATGAAATCATAAGGAGCAAAGCTGTTCTCTTATGCTGAGTCAGTTTCTGGGTGGGTGCCACAGAACTGGTTGGCAGGTCCAGGTTGGGTCATCCAGTTGTTAGAAATGCAAAAACCTGAAAAAAAGTCTCTAAATGTTGATCTTAGGTTCACAACAGTGATGTTACCTTCAAGAGTAATTGGGGAAGTTGCAAATTTTATGACCTCTGGAATAGTGGCTCGTAATATTTAGAACTCCAGTCCCTTTCATCTTGACTTGTTGGCTGGTGGACTTTCATCTGCTTTACAAGAACAGTTTAGCCTTTTGAGAAGGGCTATTATTTAAACTATATACTAAATTCCTTCCCAAAGCCAGTTTGTCCTATGCCCAGACAGTTTAGAGGTTATGAGGCAGGAAAATAGGGTCTGGAGGCAGGGAACAGAAGGCCGACTCACACTTTAGCTATGACAGGAAATATCCTCTCCATAGGGCATAGGCCAAGTAGATAACTTTGTATCTTTACTTCATCCTCTTCATTTACATAGGGCATACCCCAAGTAGCCAATGAAATTGTCTAGAGGGTATTTAAACTCCCCAAAATTCTGTAACGGGGCCTTTGAGCCCCATGCTCAGGCCCGCTGCCACACTTTGGAGTGTACTTTCATTTTCTATAAATCCCTTCATTCCTTCCTTGCTTTGTGCATTTTGTCCAATTATTTGTTCAGGATGCCAAGAACCTGGACACCCTCCATCGGTGACAGTTAGAAGCAAGATGATGTCAGCTAGGTCTGATGTCTCTTCATTGCCATTATTTTCTCAGTTATAATTTTTGGAAAGGCAGTTTCAGTCACAGGTTGTATGATTCCATTTATTTGAAATGTCCAGAATGGGCAAATCCATCAAGACAGAAAGTAGACTATTGGCTACCAGGGACTGGAGCGGGAAGGAAAAGAGGGAGCTAATGAGTATGGGGTTTCTTTTGGGCAGTGATGAAAGTGATCTAAAATGCACTGCGCTGATGTTTGCCCAAACCTGTAAATATAGTAAGAGGCATTCAGTTTTACATATGAAATGGGTAAATTAGGTGGTATATGAATGATATCTCAATACAGCTGTTCTACTTTTTAAGGAAAGATAAAATATAGAGTGCCATAAGTGCTATACAAAAAAATTAAATGAGAATAGATCAGGGAGTGGAGGTGGGTTAAATTTTAGTTCAATGTCTTCCCAACATTCCCTAAATTTCTAGAAATTAGTACATCGTAAAGGATTCCTTGAATCAGGAGTCAAGTGATGCTACAACCAGAGCCACCACCCTCTGGGTACATTAATTAGATTGTACTACATAAGAGCAGGTTTAAAAACCATTCAAATGCTTTGTGACTCTAGGAAATTCAGGGTGTAACCAGAAGAATACTGCCTCCAAATCCATGGAAAATCCTGCCTCCAGAAGCATAATCCTTATCTAAGAATTCACACAATTTGGGTTTCACACTATTTGCACACTCAGGGGCTGTGCTTTGCAGATATAATGTCAGAAACACCTGAACCAAAATTAGGTGATTCAATACCAACTGGCCCACTGAAAGCATAGAGTCAAGAAATCAGTGCCTGACCCATTACGGGGCTGGTGCTTTTAAAAATGAATGGACTTGATATTTTTGCAAGTTTTAGTATGGAAAAGTACTTTTGGATTGGTCAAAAGCCTTCAGAAATCATTCTACAGCCCAGCTGTTCCCAGTCCAAACCGAGGGTTGGGCTGATTATCCTAGAGGCCCAATGAGATGCAGATGAACTGGGAGAGAAGGGTTTTTACTTTTGTAACCAGTTACTGGGAGGAGGCCTGGAAATTATCACCAGACCAACTCAAAATTACAAAGTTTTCCAGAGTTTATATACCTTCTAAGCTATATATCTACATGTAAGTGTGCATACATCTAAAGAGATAAGCGATTAACTTCATGTAATCTATAACTAAGGTCTGAGTCCTGAAGACCTTCCTCTGGAGCCTCAGTAAATGTACTTAATCTAGATGAGTCCAGGTGCTGCGGTGATTACCCTTTCCTTGTCTCCTGTTAAATCACGGAGGTTTGGGGAGCTCCTTTAGTCCCCCAATAAAGCTTGTTTTTGGAGACTTGGGGAGTTCCTTCAGATCCCTAATAAAGGTTGTTTAATCCTAAATGGGTCCTGTTAAGACTCCTCTATTATCTTGTCATGTTTAAGGCCCAGGAGAGGCCTGGGCGAAACACTTGGTGGGCTTCTGTTATATTCCAGCCTTTGTATGAGAGCACTGGCTCTAACAGCATTTTTTTTTTTTTTTTTTTGAGACGGGAATCTCGCTCTGTCTCCAGGCTGGAGTACAGTGGCACGATCTTGGCTCACTGCAACCTCCACCTTCCCGGTTCAAGCGATCCTTCTGCCTCAGCCTCCTGAGTAGCTGGGACTACAGGCACATACCACCACGCCCAGTTAATTTTTGTATTTTTCGTAGAGACGGGGTTTCACCATGTTGGCCAGGATGCTCTCGATCTCTTGACCTTGTGATCTGCCCACCTTGGCCTCCCAAAATGCTGGGATTATAGGCGTGAGCCACCGTGCCTGGCCTCTATCAGCTTTTAATATTTAACTTCACCACTCACAGTCAGTGCTGGAACAGTTGTTATGGAGGCCTGTGTTAGTGAGACCTGGTTTGCCACACGGCCACTCCGGAGGCAGCCTCTTGCCCGGTAACAACTCTCAGTGCCCACCTTTCTGGAGGGGTGACTCAATGGCTTTGTCAGAGGCATGTGAACGAGAGCAACTCCATCTTGAATAGGAGCTGGGTAAAATAAGGCTGAGACCTACTGGGCTGCATTCCCCAGATGGTTAAGGCATTTTAAGTCACAGGATGAGAGAGGAGGTCGGCACAAGATACAGGTCATAAAGACCTTGCTGATGAAACAGTTTGCTGTAAAGAAACTGGCCAAATCCCACCCAAACTAGAATGGCAATGAGACTGACCTCTGGTCGACCTCATTGCTGCACTCCCACCAGTGCCATGACAGTTTATAAATAACATGGCAACGTCAGGAAGTTACACTATAAGGTCTAAAAAGGGAAGGCATGAATAATCCACCCCTTGTTTAGCATATCATCAAGAAATAACCATAAAAATGGGCAATGAGCAGCCCCTAGGGCTGATCTGTCTATGATCAGAGTAGTTATTCTTTTATTCCTCTACATCCTTAATAAACTCACTTTCAATTTACTCTACACTTGCCCTGAATTCTTTCCTGTGCGAGATCCAAGAGCCCTCTCTTGAGGTCTGGATCTGGACTCCTTTCCTGTAACAGCTCTACAAACCGCCCTTAGCGGGACCTTTCACCTTCACCAAGAACTGCATCTGGAGTGCACCTGCCACCTCCAACCCCGCACAGCCCAGAAGCCCAGTGCAGGCTTTTCCCAGTTATGCTTTCATTACAGTGAAAACCGCAGTGGATGACAATCGCCCCCTCCAGCCACAGAAGTCTGAAGAGGCGGCCTTGTATTTTAATAGAAATGTAATAAATTTGTAGCCCGAAGAAGGGACACCCTCAAAAGCATTCTAAAGGCTTAACTTGACAGCAAAGTAGAAAACTCAGGGAGTTGCCCAGGGCTCGGATCTGACATGAACCTTTGCTTTTTGCTATTTCTGTCATTGTGTTTGAATTTAGTGTCTGCTCTCTCCCGGGGTTCCAGCGAAACTCTCATCCTGGAGGGCCACCAGCCCCAGGCATGCACTCAGACCATCGCTCAGAGAAGGTGATAAAAAGGAGCAAGTATGAAATGTAGTTTTAGAGGTGTCAGAAAAAAATAAATTGGGTTCATGTTGCGTTTTCTTCTGCATCCGAATATCCCCAAAGCAGAATTTCATTGCCAATCTCAGACCTGTTCAGCTGCTTCGTGCAAATAAAATAAGTTTGCATGCGACCCTCCCCCTCCAGCTTCCAAGACCCCATTTCATCTACTGTCCAGCCGAATAAAATTAAAGGCTGAGAAGGCTGCTCTGGGGCAGTCACCTCTGATGTGGGAAAACTGAAAACTGGAATTCGTCAGCCAAGAGGAATTATATGTGTGAGCTTCACGCAGGTGGGATGTGATGGATGTGGACACAGCAGCAGAGAGAAAGCCCAGGGAGCATGCACTAAAAATCCTGGAAAGAAAAATACAAAATCCAGCAGCCTTAGAGGTGGCCTGAGGAAACAGTTTAGGTTAGAAGTATCTGTGCCATAAGAATAATGGGCATCTATGTCTCCTCCAAGAACATCATCATAACCAAAGAGCATTAAATACCAAGTTAAGAAGAAAACACAATAAGGAAGCCAGCTTAGGCTCAGGGAAATTAGAGACTCAGGGCTTCATTTTGTAGTAACTGCTGATTGTGTAAATGAATTGAATTTCTTAACATCACTGAGTTTTAACTGTAAAGGAGAGGCAGTAATACCTACCTTGCAAGACCACTGGATTGTTATATATTTGACAGCAACTAAGACAGACTGCTTAATAGCACACATTGGATATCGTGACCCACAGAAAGTGTTCTAAATGGGGGTCTGCAAACCATGCTCATGGGCCAAATGTGGCTCACTGCTCCTGTTTATAAATAAAGGTTTATTAAAACACAGTCATGCCCATTCATGACATACTGTCCCCAGCTGTTTTCCTGCTGCAGCTGCAGAATTGAGCCATTGAGACAGATACCATATGGCCCAAAAAGTGGAATATATTTACTACCTAGTCTTTTACATAAAATGTTTGTTGGTCTATAACATCAGTTGATCATCAATCACTTGGGAACAGCAATAAGCTTGCATGTGTTGAGCACCTCTTATGTTTGGTCTATGTGATTTCATTTAATCTTGAGATAGGTACTATAATCTCTATTCTAATTTTGAGAAAACTGAGGTTCTCATGTGTTATTTTCCCAAAGTCACGCCATTGAAAACATCCACATTCGTATTTCAAAGTCAGTTCTAGACAGTTTCTCAGCGGCATTTTTATTAAAAATAAGGCTACAATGCAGGAAGAGGGGAAAAGTCTGAGGGAAACCTCGCATGTCTGCAGAGTGTTCTTCCTTTTCACTTGCCATTTGCAGTGGAACCACTGCTAAAGGGCAGATTTTCAAAGACCAAAACTGTGCACCTGATTTTTCAAAAACCAGTGAGGCCAGGCTCCTCCAATCTCATCTCTTTTGGAGCTCCCACTCTTCCCTTGGCTGGCTGGCTTTCCTCAAGGTGCTCTAAGAGGCCGGGCCCTCTCCTGTGTCCCCAGCCACTAAACACACATGTTCCCAGACCAAACCAACGGTCAGGCTGCTTATTCTCATGGCCCAGTAACGAGATGGAGATGAACTGGGAGAGAAGAGAGTTTTTATTTCTGTAACCTGGTATGGGGAGAAGGCCTGGAAATTATCAATAGACCAACTCAAAATTACAAACTTTTCCAGAGCTTATATGCCTTCTAAGCTATAACTCTATGTGTAAGTGTGCATTCATCTAAAGATATATGTGATTAACTTCTAATCCATAACTAGGGTCTGAGTCCTGAAGACTTTCTCTGGAGCTTCAGTAAATTTACTTAATCTAAATGGGTTCAGGTGCTGGGGTGATTACCCTTATCTTGTCTCCCGCTAAAGCATGGAGGTTTGGGGAGTTCCTTCAGGCCCCCTATAAACTTGTTTGTGGAGACCTGGGAATTTCTTCAGATCCCCAGTAAAACTTGTTTAATCTTAAACGGGTCCTGTTGAGAATTCCTTCATTATCTTGTCATGCTTCAAGGCCCAGCAGAGGCCTGGGCACAACTCTTGGTGGGCTTTTGTTACATCCCAGACTTTGTATAAGGACACTGGCTCTATCAGCTTTTAATATTTAACGTCACCACTCGGTCAGTACTTAAACAGTTGTTAAGGAAGTCTGCTTGTTCAGCTGTTAATGAGAACTGGCCTGCCACAGACATACCCAAGCATTCCCTAGTTAACTCTTAGTTAACACTTTCAAAATATCTGGAATATCTGGGCTTCTTCAAATGAACCGTATCTCCCCCAAGACAGAGTCAAATTCCCTTATAAGATACATATACATGCATATATATTTGTATGCATAAATGTATACATATTCATGTATCTGTATCCTTCACTGCACTTAAAAGAGTTGTAAATTTGCATTCATTTGTGTAATTATTTAATTAACCACTAAGGTAGGGACCCATCCAGTTTTAACGGTCCTTGTATTTCTAGCAAATATTACAGGACCTGCCTCAGAGTGGGAGTGTAATAAATATTTGTTGGATTTTGAAAAATGCAGAGTTTTGTAAAAATGGAGAAGACCATCCTTCTCAACATTGAACCGTTGGATACAATAGAAAATGTAGTGGCCAAGACCCAGGATAAGGAAAGAATTCCCTCCTGACCAGCAAAGACTAATCTTTGCTGTCAAGCAACTGGAAGATGGACATACTTTGTATGACTACAACATTCAAGAGGAGTCCACTTTTTATCATGTGTTGAGATTTCATGGTGGTGCTAAGAAAATGAAGAATTCTTACACCACTGCCAAAAAGAATATGCATTACAGAAAGGTTAAGCTAGCTGTCCTGAAATACTCCAAGGGGCATGACAATGGCAAAATTGGTTGCCTTCATAGGAAGTGCCTTTTAGATGAATGTGCTGCAGGAGTTTTTATGGCTAGCCACTTTGACAGGCATTATTGTGGCAAATGTTGTCTTATTGCTTCAACAAAACAGAAGAGTAATTGCGTATGAATTAATAAGAGACATGAACTAAGAAAATAAAAGTCATAGGTTGAAATAGAGATTGTTCAGGCAGGTGACATAAGGTAGAGCACTGACAAGGAGAAGCTGCTCACCTTTAGCAGTGGTTGTGTTTGGAGCTAGCAGAAAAGCCTCCTCCCTCTCCTCCAGGACTCAGGGAAGGTGGGGGAAGGAGGACTTTGGTGTCTTAGTCCTTTCTCTACCTCTTGGCATTACTCCCTTCCATCCCAACCTTGCACCTTATAATCTACTAACTCTAAGCCAACAGGAGCTGTCCTCCTACGCCCTACATTCACATACCCTAGGTTCACATGCTCTAGGTTCACATGTGCAGGTGCACGCGCATACACGTACACACACACACACACACACACACACACACACACACACACACATGCTGTTATATCCTGACTTCCTGAGAAATGCTGAGGCAGGAGTCTAAATCCTGAGCCCCCTTCCAGGAGTCGTCTTGAGCAACTGCTTCTTCAAGAGCCCCCTCCCTAACCCAACTGCATCAGATGCTCAGCTCTGGGCTGCCTGTGTGTATTGTTGTCATTGAAAATCCCTCCATTGAACACATCATTTACTTGCCCTTCTATACCAAAGGTCTAGAGGCACATCAAAATCAAGGGCCATGTCTTTTCTTAGGATTCCCAGGGTAGCCTCTAATTAAGAAAAATTCACTTACTTGAACCAACTTCCCCCAAAGAATAGAAAGTTCTAAAAAAGAGGAATCAACAGAAAATTAAGTTCCAGTTTCCTCAATCACCTCTCCTGTCCAGAAAGCACTCTTTTTGGCTGGACTCTCCTTCCCTTTCCCCTTCTAACTCACTCCAATGCCTTCAGCAGAATGAGAGAGGAGCTGTCCAGGCTGCAGAGAAGAGTGGTAGCAACTGGATCTTGCTTCAGGAGCTGGTGACAGGGTAGGCAGAGAGGGAAAGGCATCTCGGCTGGAAATTCCAATGCCACATGGGCAGGGAACTGCAGAGAGAGCTTCCCCCTATTGAAGGCATGAAGTCAGAAAACTGGGAATTGCTACCCTCCAGAAGAGGGAGAGCCAGCAGGTAGGCGAGAGGGTATGTGAAGCGGTGCCAGGCTAGTGGACACCGCATATAAAGAATGTCAGAATATAAATCTCCTTTATTTGTTACTGAATCCTGGTTTTGGGTGACTCCAGATGGAAAGCACCTATTGGCAGGTGTTTTGCCTCTCTGCACTGGGCACAAGGGTACTGATAGTTGCTTCTGTCACTTGTTTCATTCCCCACGAGAGCATGCTTGCACCTCCCAGGTTAGGCTTTTGTTCAGGTGTCGGTTTGTGGAATTGCCTCAAATTTTTGACATTATGGTTTTGCAATATCTAGCTTGCCAGGATGCTTGCCCCCAAGCAAATTCTCCTCTAACTGCCCCCCCCAGCAGATGAGGCTGTGTGCATTTTTACCATTACTCTCCAGTCGACCACTCAAATACAAACATACTATGTTTGTACCTCAATCACTTGCACTTGAGTCTGCTTTTAAGATTTTTTTCTTGCCTACTTTGCAAGTAAATGCCTTGTTTGTGATCACCAAAGTCAAGTGTTTACATAAGCTGCAAAGGTCCATTATTCTCCTTATTTATTTGACATCTTTTAAAAAAATGTTTCAAAAATTAAAAAAAAAATTTGCTTGAGCCTAGGAGTTCAAAACCAGCCTGGGCAACAGAGTGAAACCCTGTCTTTATAAAAAAATTTAAAAATTAGCTAGGCATGGTGGCATGTGTCTATTTTTCCAGCTGCTTGGGAGGCTGAGGCAGGAGGATCACTTGAGTCCAGGAGGTCAAGGCTACTGTGAGCTATGATTGTACCACTGCACTCCAGCCTGGTGAGAGAGTAAGATCTTCTCTCAAAAAATAAAAATAAAAATCAACCACTTAGATAAACTGCTAAAGCTCATTATTTTCTCCATTTATCTGATAACTTAAAGAGAATCATTTAGAATAGAGAAAAGTGAGTGACCAAAAAAATCCAAAAAAAGAAAAAAGATGAAAAAAAGAAAATTTAAAGAGTGAGTGACAAAGTGAAAATATTTGGCTTATATTATCTTCTGAGAGGAGTGGAATTTGAGACTGCAATAGACATAAGGAAAGGTCATCTATGCGTAAGGAAAAATTATATAATTAATTATCCAGATGCATGAGGTCTAAATGTTCCTGAGTTTGTCTAAATGTTATAGTTATGCTAATGACATATATTTTATTTTATTTTTACTTAGAGACAAAACTGAAGTTTGGGTAGCTGCCAACAAGTTGTTGAGCTTGAAAGCAATGCTATAAATTTCCAAGAACATGATTGCGGTTGCATCGGATGTACTTGTCTACTCAGCTGATGTTCAAGTTCAAAATAGAACTACATTCTGAACATGGGCAGTGTTCATAAAGGAGCATTTTTAGGGTGTCTTAATATTGTTTGACTTCAGGCAGAATGAGTCAAAGGCAGTGGGGTGTAGGAAGAACATGAGACTTGATCTCTGGGAAATAAGCTCCATCACCCAACAGCGTGAGAACCTGTTGTGATGGTTAATATTGAGTGTCAACTTGATTGGATTGAAGGATGCAAAGTACTGGTCCTGGGTGTGTCTGTGAGGGTGTTGCCAAAGGAAATTAACATTTGAGTCAGTGGACCAAGAGAGGTAGACTTACCCTCAATCTGGGTGGGCACCATCCAATAAGCTGCCAATGCGGCTTAGGATAAAAGCACGTAAAGGAACATGGGAAAACTAGACTGGCTGAGTCTTCTGGTCTCTACCTTTCTCCCATGCTGGATGCTTCCAGCCTTCGAACATCAGACTGCAAGTTCTTCAGCTTTTGAACCCTTGGATCTACACCAGTGCGTTTGTCAGGGGCTCTCAGGCCTTCAGCCACAGACTGAAGGCTGCACTGACAACTTCTCTACTTTTGAAGTGTTGGGACTCGGACTGGCATCCTTGCTTCTTGGCTTGCAGACAGCCTATTGTGGGACCTCACCTTGTGACCATGTGAGTCAATACTCCTTAATAAACTCCCCTTTATATATACATCTATCCTATTAGTCCTGTCCCTCTAGAGAACCCTGCCTAATACACCTGGGCATGTCCCTCAGCACATTGGATGAATACTTAGGTCTGTGAAATAAGGGAGCTGGAGTTGATGGTCTCTAGAATTATTTCTTTCTCCAAAATTCTCTGGCATTATTACTTATAGGAAGATAAGATGTAAAATGTAACAAAAATAGGAAGTAAATCATAACCAAGGCTGAGCCTATTCATTTCCACTGAGGTATCCCTGGGGTTTGTGAAAATATAGGAGAGGATATTAAAGAAAGGCAGTGGGATGTAGGAAGAACATTAGTGTAGGAAGAGTGCCATGAAAAGTGAAGCAGAGGAAGTCCAGAGTCCTCTCAGACTCTGGGAAAGCCACACACATTATGTGATACACACTTCTTTATATTTAGATAGAGGCAAACTGACATGGACTTCATACCTGGATTTGATAACAGCTCATTTTGAAAATGGGGGGAAAATAGCCACATAGAATTATGTACAATGATGTTAACCATACTAATATTGTTAATTTTATAATATTGTTAAAAATAAATATATTCAAATTTATGTTGCTACTTCCACTCTGAAGACTACTGTATTTTTGTATCAAAGGAGCAGAGTATAACACCATTTTTCTTACTGAGTCAATTGAACTGAGCTCACCCCACATGTTCTAGAGGAATCAATATTCATGGAGTGGGATATCCAGTATGGGATGTGGATCTAAGGAAGAATATTAAAATTCAATACAAAATCCGTATGAAGTTGTATGACAATTAGAACAAATTGAAATATTAGATTTCTTTTACATTTCAGAATTTTAACTGCTATTGAGTCCATCAGAAATAAGCCAACAAAAATAATGTCTTCCCTATTGATGAGCTTTGTTACAGATATCTGTTTCCAGACCAAAACAATGGAAAACAATGAAGAAAAGGAAAAAATCAGGCCAGGCACAGTGGCCAATGCCAATAAACTCAGTGTTTTGTGAGGTTGAGGTGGGAGGACCACTTGAGGCCAGGTGTTTGATACCAGCGTGGGAACACAGTGAGACCCTGTCTCTTCATAAAACAGAAAAAATAGCTGGGCATAGTGGCATGCATCTGTAGTCCAGCTACTTGAAAGGCTGAGGTGGGAGGATTGCTTAAACTCAGGTGTTAGAGGCTATATGTTTGCACTACTGCATTCCAGCCTGGATGACAAAGCAAGATTCTGTTCCAAAATAAAATTTTAAAAAAGTCTGTCTTTGATGAGGTGAAGAACTATAGAAACATTAAAGCACAATGTATAAAGAAAGACTGTCAAGCAAATTAAAGTTGAATAGTGTGAGGGGGAGGTACTAAGAGAGGGAGAACACCTCCAATATATTCTCCAGAGTTGGTGGCAAAACCCCTAAGGCAAAACTTTGCTTGGAAAGACAAAGTGAGGATGCAAGGGAACAATGCAGAAAAGAATGAGGGAAAGCAGGAATGATCATGGAAACTTTCAGACATAGTGAGATGTAGGCTATGAACATGGCATTACAGAAGAGAAATAATAAACGGCAGCTGCTTGGCAAGGCTGGTTTACTGAGCAGAAAAGAGTTAACTTTTTCACCCTATCAAAAAAAAAAAAACATAACGGAGTTTTTTTTGAGGCACAGAAACTCCTTCCTAACTGTGAGCAATGTCATGTTATAAAATAGAAAACTTATGGGGAGAAAAGTGCTTAGAGATGACAAAATAATGGCATAGGGGATCCAAGGTATGTATAATTGGTACTCTCATAAAAAGAAGGGAAGATACAATTAAAAAAATCAAAATATGGAAAAGAAGAAGATGTGACAAGAAATGACAGGAAGGGCACAAAACTGTGAAGGAGTCTGAAATCTTTTTATAGACTTATGAGAATGTTATGAGGAATCTCAGTTACAGAGAAGCATGGCTTTCTTTTTTTTTTTTTTTTTTTTAAAAAAAAGCTCAAGATAACAATAAAGTCATTTATACATGGAACAAGAATAGAGAATGAACATGCAATTCTCAAAACTGAAAACTTGACAGTACAATGGCAAATCATCCTAATGAATACAAGAAGGCTGGTATTTCAACAGAAATTATCATGACCACAAAGAAGCCCTGTAAATAAACTTAAGTATCACAAGTACATGCACCAAATAGGAAAGGTAGAGTGCATAGCTAAACAAGAAATAGAAAGTCTTTGCAGAAAACTGTAGAAAAAAATATCAGGAAGTCTTAATCCCAGAATGAGGTAAGGGATTTAAAAATACAAAAGGAGGCCGCGCATGGTGGCTCACACCTGTAATCTCAGCACTTTGGGATGCCAAGGCAAGAAGATCATTTGAGTCCAGGAGTTCGAGAACAACCTGGGCAACATGACAAAACCCCATCTCTACAAAAAATACTAAAATCAGCCAAGTGTGGTGGTGCATGCCTGTAGTTCCAACTACCTGGGAGGACGAGGTGGGAGGATCACTTGATTCTGGGAGGAGAAGGTTGCAGTGTGTGGAGATACTGCCAGTGTACTCCAGCCTGGGTTACAGAGCAAGACTCTTCTCAAAAACAGTAAAAAATAAAAATACAAAAGGCATCAAAAGGGGCTTTGAGTTAATATTATAGCTAGAAGAACAAGGAGAAAAGACCTTATCTTGGTTCTTATAGCATCAGCCCAAATATGGGAGGTGCTCACAGGTCCTTCTCTGAAGATTATTCCCAAGCCCTTTCTTCCTCAGGGTCTGGAGAGTTAACAGTTCTCATTGGTTCTTTCTAGCTACCACTATCTTTTTGATCTTTTGATGTTCTCTTTTTTTCTTTCTCACAAAGCCAAGCTACTAACAGTCATTCCTGATTCCCAATACAATACTCCTGGGGAAAGGAATACACTGCTGTTTAGTTATTTGAGGGCTTAAGTGCTAATCCATATGGGCAAATAGGTAGGTGGTAATGAACTTGGGATATAAAACATTTTCCCCATCCAAAGGCATCTAACTACCTCTCCTCTGCCCTGGAGCACTTCACAGGTCCCCTTTTGCAGACATCTGTGTTTCTTTAGGTGAAGCTGACACTGTTTTTTAATTCTTTTGTGCAATACATAGGGAAGAGTATGAGAAATAAATAATGGATTTCACTGAGTTTTTCCTTCCAAAAGGCCACTAATCACAGCGTAAAACAATAGGTGGGAACTACTGTGCTCAGGTAACCATTTGTCTGAGAAGTTGGGCATGTGTAGGGATCCTCCCAACTTCCAGTGCATAGCTTGTCAGGTCCCCTGTGCACTACCAAGATGCCTTTGAGTCCTTACTTCTAAAATTATGGAATGGTTGTGGTCTTTCACAACCTACCCAAATTCACTCAAATAAAAAAGTAGTGTCAATTTCAATTTTTTCCTCATATATATATATATAATTTTTTTTTGAGATGCAGTTTTGCTCTTGCTGCCCAGGCTAGAGTGCAATGGGGCAATCTCTGCTCATTGCAACCTCTACCTCCCATGTTCAAGGGATTCTTCTGGCTCAACCTTCCAACCAGCTGGGAATATAGGCACCCACCACCATGCCCAGCTAATTTTTTGTATTTTTAGTAGAGATGGGGTTTCACCATGTTGGCCAGGCTGGTCTTGAACTCCTGACCTCAAATGATCCACCCACTTTAGCCTCCCAAAGTGCTGGGATTACAGGCATGAGCCACCACACCCGGCCCCTCCCATAATTCTGTTACTTAATGGTTTGACATCCTCTGCCTTTGCTGGTTTGGAAGTACTAACAGAAAAAAATAAACAAAATGCAACAATTTTTAGCAGAAAATTCCACAATGGGATGAGTTTAATAACTTGTTTGGGGGGGGCAGGGGTGGGTTGTGTATTTGTTTGTAACTATAATTCTATATATTCTATAGAATACTAACCAAATTAATTATAAAATGAAAATAGCTATCAATAATCTTAGTCCTTCACAATATCAAGGTATCCTATAGGGAATACTGTAAATTCTAGGTGTTCCATCACCTATATAATCATAAAAAACATTTACTAGTTCCTCTGCAGCAAGATAGAATATCTCCTTGACTTTTTATTTTCCTGCTTCTTCTCTTTGAGAATAACCTGGAGAGAGGTGATTGTGAAGTTAAAATATAGAAGAACATTAAAATCCTAAAACTATGAGGAAGTTACAAGAGAACCAAGTTGTGAAAGAAATATTTTCTAGCCTGAATAAGCTTCTTAAATTTGTGAAAAGCTTACAATTTTTCTGGACTTATCATTGGTAATGCTGAGAAATCATTTATAAAATAATACAGATTTCCATCCAGAAAACTGAAAATTAAAATGAACAAATGCTCTGATTTTTTAAATATTAGAAGAACGTGAATGGCACAAATGTGAGAGCAAGAAATATGGGGTGTTGGGCAGTGTCAAATGTATGCCACAGAGAAATCAGGCAGAGGGAGTTGAGAGAGGACACTGAGTTTGGGGATTAGAAGTTACGTGAGATTGCTGAGAAAGCAATTTAGCTTTGAGAGAACATGAGCTTAATATCATCCCTGAGGATACTTTGAAAATGGATTATTTTAAAAGATCGTTGGTGAGTACTTAAATCAGAAAGTGGAGGTCACGTAGAGTCACAATGGGCTCATTGTGAGTAAGTCATGCCAGACTAAACTCATTTCACTGGTCTGATAAGTACAAGAAATGAAGTAAACTAGAAGGATCGTATCTGCTTTGGAGCTAAAATAATTGATAAGATTTTTCATCATAGTCTTGTGGACCTGGTGAAGATACAATTAAGATCAGCTTACAAATATTGACACTGAAGATGAAGAGATGGATGTCCACCTGGAGGGGGTGTTTCTCACGATCCCTCTCTGGCTGTCTCCTGTTGGCCATTTCAGCTAATGATTTGGATGAGCAAAAGAATGGCGTGGCAATCAGGGATGCCAATTTGGAGAAGCTGGGATGATGAAATAATAATGCCTTGTATGACACAATTGAGACCAAAAGAAATGAGGAATAGAAAAGAGAAATGAAGAAACAAGCTCCAAAAGAAACTTGCTGGGCTAGATCAATGGACTGAAACTAACAAGATGAAGATTGATAGCAGCAAAGTACTACTCTTATCCAAACACACCACCAAACAAGTACCGAGTAAGGGATAGGATGAGGAGCTATACAATAAAAATAAACAGGGCAATTGAGTGTCAGTACAATATGAGACTTTAGTCTTTCTCTAACCAAAAAAACAAACAAACAAACAAAAAACCCCACAAAAAACAGCCTCATATAACTTCCAACAATTGCAGTATGAATGTAGTATTGAACATAATGAAAGTAACCTCAGTTTGGATCTCACTTTGGGTGATGGTTTTCATTAGAATAATCGAGAGCACATGCTAATTACTAAAAAATATTATTTGATATTTATGCAAATTCACAATTAAGAATAAAATCTGATTAATCATGTAACTTTGGAGTTGGAAAAATGAATTTATTCAGTGTGAGTGGTATTAGTCTCTGATGAACAGATCACCCACAGAGTTGTGGAGTTTTGTCCTGAGTGCCCAAGAATATGTTTTCAGAGAAAGATGATTACTATGGCAAAGAACCAAAAAGCAGACAGATGGATAAGTGGGAGAAAGGGAGAGGAGGGAAGAGAGGATGGGAACTGGTGGGGATAGGGTGGGAATGAGGATCAAAGACTAAGTATGGTAGAGGGACAGGCTCTGTATTTGAACTTCTTTTTGATGATCCTCCACATACCTGGGGTGACTTTTCTCTATTTCTGTGCCCAGACTTCTGGCTACAGCGAGTGATAAGCACCATGGAATCGTCATAGTACCTGATCTCAGGCAACCTCCCTCATCATACACTGTGCTTTGCAGCATTTCACACGACAATAACTAAACAATTGTGTGAGTACTTTTCTCTCCCCTCTAAACACTAAGGCAAGTCCATGGTCACTTTTATCACTATGTCCTTAACGCCAACTATATAGCCATATGTAAACATATACAAAACATTCTACAAAAAATGTTTGAATTTTTGAACATTGCTCAGCAATTTAATAGCTCCTCTACATGGTGGAAATTTAAAAACAGGAAATATAAGAAGAAACATCTCAAGTTAGTATCACAACATTGCATCCTGCAAAGAAAAAATACATTCTTTCAATACAATGTAGTACATGAAATAGTAATAAAAATTGACCACTTATTAGTTCATAAAGCAGATTTTCAATAAATTTCATCAGGTTGGTGTATATAAGTCACATTTTTCCCATATGCATTAGATTAAAAATCAAGAAGGGAGAGATGACTAGAAAATCCCCATGTAGAAATTTTAAAACGCGCATTTTAAAAACTCAAGGGTCTCCACTACAAATAGGATGCAGTGTATACTGCTCGGGTGATGGATACACCAAAATCTCACAAAACATGACTAAAGAACTTATGTAACCAAATACCACCTGTTCTCCAATAACCTATAAAAACAAAAAAAAACTCAACGGTCAAAAAAAACTTGTAATGAAAACTGAAAATATGTGTAAACGATAATTGTATTAAATATTAAAAAAAGAGAATACCAATAGGGCAGTACCTAGTGGAAAATTTAAAGCCTTAAATGTGGAGAGTAGAAGTGAAAATAGGGTAGAAATCAAGACACTGGGTATCCACCACAGGGAGCTAGGGAAGGAACAACAGATTAAACATCCGTGAAGTAGAAAGAATAAAGTACTAAGACTGAAAAACCTCTAACAAGACTGATTAGAAGCAAGATAAAGAAAAAGAAAGCGAGAGCAAGAGAGAGAAAAAAGAGAAACAAACACACATTACTGGAATTTGTAAAACCCATAAATATAAGTACTCCAGATATCAAAATGATAGCCTTGACAGCTCTACACCAACAAACTTGAAAATGTAAATGTTCAAAATCCTAGAAAAATATAACTGACTCAAGAAGAAACAGATAAACTAAAAACAAACAAACAAACAAACATAAACTGAGTCAGTGGTTTAAAAATATTTCCACCAAAGAAAAATCTAGGCTTGGTTGGTTTTATATGTTAATTCTCACAAACAATCCACAAATAATACCAAACCAATGTAACTACTCCAAGAGTGAAAAAATAAGAAATTTACTCCAATTCATTTTATGAGACTAGCTAACTTTAGTAATCAAATCATTCAAGGAAAGACATTTTTATTAAATATAAAAACAAAAATAAATAGAAACAAATAAATTTGTATAATATAAATACAAAATAAATATAAATAGAACCAAATATAAATAAAATAGAAAAAAATTAGAAAGACCAACTCATTAATCACTACAGAAAAACCTATAATGATCTTTTTTTTTTTTTTTTGAGACGGAGTCTTGCTCTGTCGCCGAGTTGGAGTACAGTGGTGCGATCTTGGCTCACTGCCACCTCCACCTCTCAGGTTCAAGTGATTTCCCTGCTTCAGCTTCCTGAGTAGCTGGGACTACAGGTGCGCACCACCATGCCTGGCTAATTTTATTTTTTGTATTTTTTTAGTAGAGACGGGGTTTCACTGTGTTGGCCAGGCTGGTCTCTATCTCCTGACTCATGATCTGCCCACCTCGGCCTCCCAAAGTGCTGGGATTACAAGCATGAGCCACCATGCCTGGCCTGATCATTTTAACAGATGAAGAAAAACCATTTGATAAGATCGCTATATATTCCTGATTTTTTTTTTTACAGATTCTTAGCAAATTAGGACTAGAAAGTAACTCCCTTATTCTGATAAATATCTAGTTTAAGAAACTTAATTGAAAACTCATATTTAATTGTGAAAAGGTAAAAGTTTTCCTATTTAACATCAAGTTAGTAAGATTATATTATATAACATATAATATTTAATAATATCAAGCTTCATATTGGGGAAAAGTATACCTCAATAAAATAAGAAAACAATAAAATATATAAATATTACAAACAAAAAAGTTATCATTTGCTGCTTATTCATTGCCTACCTAAAAAAACCCTCAAACCTCAAAGAATATTTAGATACAATATTAGAATTAATGAGGGTTTTTGATGATTGCTGGATACAACATAAATACTTGTAAATAATACTTGGATAAAAACTTGTATACCTATAATACTGGTAAAAATTAGAACATATATTTTTAGAAGATAGCTTTCATGAAAGCTGCAAAAATATAAAGAATTAGTACTGAATAGAATAAAATTGGTTCAAAACACTTTATTGAAAAATTATAGAAATATTAAAAAATAACAAAGTAAAAACAAATGACAAGTTATAGCATAATCTTGAATAGGAAGGCACAACATTTTCAAGAAGTCACTACTCCTCTATTCAATCTGTAGATAGATCGAATGCAGTTTCAGTCAAATGCCAACAAGATTTTTAGGGAAAATTTGATTCTAAAATGTATATGAAAGAACAAAGAGCTATAAATGACCAAGATACTTCCTGAGAAAAAGAAGAAGATGGAGAAACTTACTCTATTCAGAATTAATATAAAGTTTTGGTGGCTAAACCCATGTAGAATTAGGACTGTAACAGACACACTACACAATTCGAAAGATAAAGAGCCATTTGGGCAAGAACAGACGCATTGACCAATGAAAAGAATCGAGATCAGAAAAACAGTCTTAAGTCCCTTAATTTTCATGTATAACAGAAAGAGATTTTCTGATGTGTGGAAAAATATGAAATAAATGGTACTAGGACAAGTGGTTATTTATGCATATGGAAAAAAAGAGAGCTGAAACTACACCTCACACTCTACACAGAAATCAAATCCAGATGGCTGAAAAATTTAAATGCCAAAGTCATAGCTATAACACCTCACAAGACAATTTAGGGACAATCTCATGTCCCATGGATAGGAAAGCATTTCTTAAATGAAACAAAAAAATAATCAAAAGCTATCAATGAAAAGAGACACAAACTTGACTATATTTGACAAATTTCAGTTTGTCAAAAAAAAATACTGTAAAGAGAAAAAAATAAGTCATAAATAAAAGATGATATTTGCAATATGTAACTCACCATGGCTCAGACTCTAGAATACATTAAAAACTCCTATAAATCAATATTTAAAAAAGATAAACCACCCAACAGAAAAAAAAAATGAAGAAAATACT
The DNA here is from genome assembly GCA_036589455.1 of Ateles fusciceps. Taxonomy (NCBI): domain Eukaryota; kingdom Metazoa; phylum Chordata; class Mammalia; order Primates; family Atelidae; genus Ateles; species Ateles fusciceps. Next base: position 43,345 of record JAZHEH010002960.1, on the reverse strand, counting down.
TGAATGAAGACTATAAAGAGGAAACCCAAAATCATATGGAAAGGTGTTCAATCTCATTAATTATCAGGAAAATGAGACATAGATAATCGTTTTATACTCATCAGATTGGTAGAAACTTAAAAATCTAGAAATATCAGCTGAGGTGCCCATACCAGCTACCAAGGTAAGTATGGGGGCAAAATTGCATATGGTAAGTTTTCAATGGGAAATGCTGAGAATGTAGTGGAGGACTCTAAAACTTGCTTCAAGACTGTTAAATGTTTTCACTGACTTTGAGAATATAACAGCTAGATCAAACCTAATACTGTTGAGGAGTTTTCTTTGGAGAAATCTGTTGCCATGCTGTGAGTAACCCAACCATTTGGAGGGGCGAATGGGTTATTACTAGTCCCATGTGTAATGAGTGAGCTTCAAGGAGATCCTCACAATGCTTTGAAATGTTCCTCGCAGTTGGAAGACATGGAGAAGGGGTGTCTGACCTATTTCTGGGAACGTCAAATTAGATTGTGAACTAGGTTCTGACTCACCTGGGGAGTCCAGTGCACAGAAGAGGGGCAGTGCCAGGAGGGGTTGCAGTAATGGGATCAATCCACATTTCCTATATTAGATACAGTCCATCAGAGGGAGGCTGGCATGGAATTCCTTTGTGGTCCTGGACATTCTGGGAGCAGGACAGAACTATAGGCACCTAGCAGAATATAAACACTCTCCTTCATCCCCTGTGAAGGGGCTCAGCTGAAAACCACCAAGGAGCTCTGGAAAACACTGAGAAAAAGGAGCCAACCTCTGCCCTCTGCAGGCTACCTAGGGACACAGAGGGATGTGTCTGTCAACATATTCAGGTGGGGAGGACAGCAGACGTAATGTCAAGCCAGTTTTGAAAGTGGCTGGAGGATATTTTATTTTTTTGAGTATGATGATCTCTCCAAGTGTTTGAAAAGGGTGGTCGACAAAGGATAATAAAGTCCAATGCTTGGTCAACATTCTGACTTTACATTGTTTTCATAGAGGGTAAAACCATAAAGTAAAGCAAGAGAATAATACCAAAAAAATTGGGGAGATCATTTATGGTGGACAGTAGAGTGAGTAGGATGGAACTCAGGAGGCGGTACACCTGGGCGTGGATGTGCTGACGACATTCTGTGAGCCAAGGTGTTGGGTGTGGTGGCCAAGGTATTGTGAGTCCTGATTACTTGATTATCTTTTGCAAGTATTTGATATTTAGTATAAAACAATACTTAAAGGGAAACCATAAAAAGCTAGAAGACAACATATGTGCCTATTTGACCAAGAAATCCTTTTAATTTTTTCCCCCTCTATTCTCACATCCCTTGATCTAAAATATACTTTTTCTATGCCATTAGCAGTCCAGGTTCCTGCTGCTTTTAGACTTCTGAAAAGAAAAGGAAGGAAATTTTTTGCCCTTCATGCCATTCTTTCGTATATCTCTGCCCCAGGCAATGAGCACATACCTGCTGAGTTTTTTGAAAGGGGGGACAGGTTTGTGGTTGCGGAAGAGAGTATTTATGGGAGGCTAAAAGCTTCAGTAAAATTTCAAAAATATCCACAATTTTGATAGTGATGACGTCCAGATGGGCAAACTACTGGACACATTTTAAAAATGATGTCCTTTTATTTTTCTTTTTTGAAATAGGGTCTTGCTGTGTTGCCCAGGCTGGAGTACAGTGGCACAATCTCAGCTCACTGCAACCTCTACCTCCCAGGCTCAAGCAGTCCTCCCACCTTGCCCTCCTGAATAGCTGGGACTACAGGCGCACACCACCAGGCCTGCCTCATTTTTGCATTTTTTGTAGAGATGAGATTTTACCATGTTGTTGAGGCTGGTTTTGAACTCCTGGACTCAAGTGATCCACCCGCCTTGGCTTCCCAAAGTGCTGGGATTACAGGTGTGAGCTACCACTCCTGCCAGTTCCATGCTTTTTATAATAAGAATGAACTCCTTATGTAATAATAAATAAACAGAAATTACTTGCTTTGGATGCAGCAAATGTAGATTTAGATTGCCCAGAGTCAGGAGCTGAGCCTCATATTTTTCTGTTTTAGCCCAGTGTAGAGTGCATTGAAAATATCCTAAAAATAATTCCATAAAGTAAGCCAACTTTAAACACCACTCACAGCCAGATCTGCCAAGTGTGAGCCAGGTAAAATTACTGAAAAGAGTGCTTTTGACTGACTCCTTAACAATAAAGTGGCTGACAAACAAAGACTGATATGAAACAGTTGATCCAACCCAAAGACTTTGCTCATTTCCCAAAATTTTCTATACAAACTTATACAACGTAGCACAGCATAAAGATCATAATGAAACGTTTGCCTTTTATTTCCTTTAAATGACGATATGTTTGCATCTGATGTACTGACAGAGAGAGAATTCTCCGTTAAGCAGAAACCTAGTAAAATTTGAAAAATAGTGATTTCATATTTAGATGATAACCAGATCTTCTGCTACATATGTGGAAAATGGAATTATTGCTAGAAACATTGTTTAAAGATTAGGGTATGAAAGAAGTATTAGGAAGTCAGGAGGGTCTTTCTTTAGGAAGGAGCTTATCTGGATTCATTAAAAGAGCTTTAGGCCAGTTTGAGATCTTTTTGCAAAATGTTAATTTCTAAATGAGAAACCATGTAAGGTCCAATGATGAAAGAATGCAAAACCTTATAAGCACAGGAGACAATTCCAGTATTTTCTCTAGAGTTCTGACAAATTATTCAACTTAAATGCTCATTGGGCATGTATACGTCAGTCAGCAGATGAAGAGAGGAGGGAAACATGACTTCTACCCCTATGGAACTCACAGTCTTGTGGGAGCCAGTAGGGGTGGTAGTGAACTCCCTTTGTCCACTCAGTTACATTCAGTGATGAGGCATCTCTAAAGATGCCACTTTGCCACCTCTCCCCTGATAATTTCACCAGATCCAGTCATATGAGCACTGCAAGTGGGGGCTTAGCTTAAATCATTCCTCATGTTTCCCTTTCAGGCAAATCATTGGCACCAAAACAGGCACAGAAGTCCAAGTCCTGCTGCCAGCTCCACAATTGATGGCACAGACAGACTTAGGATTAGTCCTTTAATCTCTATCCTCTACTAAATGAAGGTCATCACGCTGCTGCCTAATGTAAAAGGATTGTGGGGATTTCCATCATTAATTAACGATTATCTTATTCTTTGAAACCCCTCAAAAAACATATAAATTCATCTAATAGGTATACAAGTGCTATATGATGGATGATGAAGTTTCAAAGGATGCTAGTTCAAAAAAAATTTTTTTTAATGCACTCTCTTTTCCTTATAATCCCAAGGTCGATAAATCACCTCTAAACCAGGTTGTTTTTCCTTTTAATCTTAGCTGATATTGCCTTAGTGTTGACACAACTTAAATTTAGTTCAACTAATATTTGCCTGATCCTTGCAGAACACAAAAATGCCCAGGAACAGTTGGTGCTCCTCTGTGGTCAACACCAGGGTGGCTACTGCAGGGCACATTCTTCTCTACAGCCCAGGGAACTGCCATTCAAAGCAATATTTTTCAATCTCTGATTTTTCCCAGAAGGTAGGAAAAATGTTTCCCCGTTTACTCATAAGGGTGTTTCTTGCAAATTTTGTGCCCCAGAGTAACTAATGGGGACGTAGACATAGACATCATTCAACTGGTGTTTTCTCTTCACCATAACCCATGCTTTAAAATGAAATGAAATAAACCCATGCCTTAAGACAACAATCTAGAAATAAATTCTGCCTAAGAAAAAGTTCTGCATTTAAAGGTTTTTGTCCAAATAATCTGACATTGTGGTCATGAAACATTGAAAATAGCATTTGGGGCAGTAAATATAAAAAAATTAGAAGGACTAAAACTGTTTGAATAGCTTGTTGGGAGGTTTACAATGTAGTCAAACAACAGTTAAGCAAAAAAAAAAAAAATTACTACTTAACTATTTACGTTTTCTAATGTGTGGTTTCATGGAATTACTGAGAGAGAAGCAGACACTGAAATAGGAGTACTTGAAAGTAATAAGACAAAGAATTTTATGAAGTCATTTCTGACCTAATTAACAAAAATATAATCTCTATCACATATGAAATAAACACCTTTAGAAAAATGCAATGCCAAATAAAACACTTGGAATGGTCAACAAGTATTTACTACAGATAGAAATGAAAATATTTATGTTATGTAAATGTTGGGCATCAAACTGTCTCTGAAGTTGCCTTCCAGAGAACTTTCTTTAGTTGGTATATTCTTCCTGTGATTCAAAGGAATACAGTGTTATGATCATAAGTCATGAAGGACATGAGACGATTTTAAGAATTTTAGGACAGTAGGGAAGCAGATACTTCAGAGGTAAAAAGTATTTTTAATTCAAAGGAAAGCTAAGGTAGTTTGAAGAAAACATGCATCATCTACCAGTTAATCTGGGTACAATGAAGGTGGTATTATTTTAACAGTGTTCAGAAGACCGATTAATTCTGTGGCCATATAGAAAGAATGGAAAGACTGCATAAAACAGATTCTGAGGAATATGAATCAATCTAGCAAGGAGCTTTATGATGAAGGACCAATGTGAGCATACAATGCACTGTTTTTTGTTTTTGTTTTTTTTTTAATTAGCAGCATCATTGGCATGGTGATGTTACTGACTTTTGGAGTGGAGCTAGACATGAGCTGCATCTCCTTTGAAATATATTTGGGGTGAATTGTGAAAACAGTATCTAAATTAAAAAAACATTCTAGAGGTGCAGAATTCAAGCTAGAAGAATTGTGCCCTTGGATGTCCCAAGGTCAAATTATAATATGTCATTGGATGAAGTTTCCAAATGTTTAGAATAATGAAAAAAGTCATATTGAATTTTGTCTTTGCTATCCCCCCCTCCCCAATGTCTACCAAAAAGGGGAGGTAGAACATCGTGCAAGTCAAGATATTGTCATAGCCACAATTCGTCCCAGCAATCTTTCCTGGGATAGTCACTTAGGACATATCTCGTGAGGACCCATTGGCACTTCTAGAGCAATCAGAAAACACCTCAAATTCCTCAATTCTAGTGTAGAAGAAGGCTAATCCATCCCTGTTTCATGAAGCATCATTGCAACATCCTGGAACAGTCATTCTACCCAAATCTTTTGTCCCTACAGCCAACACTCCCTATGTCTCTTCATTCATTCTTCACGTGGCTTGATTTCCAAGACTCTCCACCATCTCGGCCACATATCATGTTACACATTCACTATGGACACTGCACCACTGTGGATGCTGCACCAAGAGTTCTGAACCCAAGGGGCAGATTGTTATGAACAGCCCCTTTAAAAGTCTTAAAGTTGACACATCAGTCTGTCAGCAGATGTCCAGAGCCTCTTATGGGAACACAATTTTTGACTCTATGTGATTCAAGTGTCCATAACTCTGCATCCAAAAGATGCCCATAGAAACAAAGAGCAGAGTAAAGTCCTTGCAGCAGTGTTTCTCTGAACTTCACCACCCACCGGAACTGCCTGGGGGATTTTAAAAGATACCCATGCTGAATCCCACCCACCAAGATTCTGATGCAATGCTATGGGGTGAGATCTGGACATCAGGGATGTTTGGAATCTCCCCAGGCTTGTCTAACGTGCAACCAAGCCTGAAGTCCACTGCTCTCAGCAATGTGCCCAGTCAGGCCTTCCTGGCATCCCCCGTGAGCACAGGATGACAGTTGCTCATTCTGATGCTTTCCTTTATTCGATACGGCAAGCACAATCCAAGATGTTGAGCACTGTTATGACAAGAGAAATTGAAGTCGGATCTGATTAAATGTCTTCAAGAAAACCAGTGCCAAGCCTTGGTTATTCAACTATTAATTACTACTTTCAACCCAGGTTGTAAAGGCTCTTCAGTAGAATCATCTCAGGTTGATTACGATTGGGGCTTGACTGATATTACCTTGGAAAAAAAAGAAAAAAGAAAAAAAAATTGATTGGGGCAAATGTGCCCTTTGGATTTGGTTGCTACTATGATTATTAATTAACCTAACTGTAGAGATATAGAGTACATTTCTCCCTCTTGTTTATAAGAACTCATGAGACAAGGCCAATCGCAGACACTGGGGATGTCCTCATGATAGTGAGATGAACTGCCTAGTTCTCTTCCGATATCTTTACTTCCCTCCAATTTTGTTGCTTGCAAAACAACAGAATCTACTCTTCATGAAATTGTGAGCATCAGTTAGGAAGCAGCCCACTTGGTTCTAGATTTTGTTTAGAGATTTAAGATAGTAATGGAGGGTGCAGGATGACACATAGCATTTATACACTGTGTCTGGTAGTGGAAAATACCCGACAGTGTACTGTATGCTGACTCTGTCATTTCTTTCTTTTCTCTCCTACCTTCCTCCCTCCCTGGCTCTCTCCCTCTCTCCCTCCTCCTTCCTTCCCTCATGAAAGCATAGCTCCTTTGCCATTCTTTCCTCCAGTAACATAGTCATCTACTCATGCACATCACCATACTCATGCCACCACCAGAGGACTTTCTGTCAGCACGAAGACATGGGAATGCCTGGGGAAAAGGGGTGTGGAGGGCAGGCAGCACCCCTACAACTGCCCTGTAGCATTTGTACATTGCTTTTCAACCTTGGCTTCTATCCGTGGCTTTCCTTGTTGGAGCATGTTCACTTTAACCTCCTCTAGAGCAATTTCTTGGATCATTCAAGGGCTCAAGAACTAAACACAGTTTCAGAAGAAACTGAGTAGGCATCTATCTCCTGGAAACAACATCCACAAAAAAGACTTGATTGCTATGGTCTGATTTACGAACCTGTGGCTTATATCAGGGTTAACATTTACACTAGCATTAAGGTATTTTCATTGAGATCATTTGTGTTTTGAAATGAATACTACACCATCAAGGAATTGTACCAGTTGGAGAAAAGAAGTGTGTGTGTATGATTTGTATATTTAAATATGCACATCAAAGCATTTATTTATTTCAGAGAGTTGTATAACACCATTAGAGTAAAAATTGAGTGATTCTCTTCTATTTCTGACCCTACTTCTAATATCTCCTGTGTCCCTCTAGGCAAAACCATTTAAACTTTTTATCTTAGTTTCCTTTGTGAGAAAATAGGAATAATAGATACCCCTGACCCATTCTGGAGACATGTTTTGATGCCAGCCCAGTTATGTGATTATAGGATAAAAAAGCTTTGAGCTTCTGGCAGTTAGGTGCTACATAAATATTATTAGCAAGCTCCTGAGATTTTATCTTTGGAAATTAACAAGGATTTCTCTTCTAAAACCTCATACTCTTTAGCCCCTGGACACATGTTCCTGATAGCTCTCTCTTTACAGAGATCACCTTGGCTCCACAAGGATAGAGACGGTTCTTTGCTGAGAGTCACTACCGCACACTCAAGTGAAAGGTATTCATTATGCTTAGCAGAGTCATTGGTAGAGCAGCTGCTGATCCCAGCAAGGCAGTGTGGGTGATAGGAAGGGATTAGATTAGGAAGAAAGGGATCCCTCTCATTCACTGAAAGGACTTTAAACCTTCAGAAGCACGTCAGTGAGAGGTCTATGTGTAAGTGCCAATGTGCAAAGTCAATGTGCACATGTTACAGGTTGGAGACAGATGATGTAATTCAGACCTAAGCGCACCGTGGAACTCTCTTGATGACTTCTCTCAAAATGGGTTGCCTCTGAATGTATAAATTTATCCTACAGGAGTCCTGCTCCTAACTCATCAGAAAGTAATGTTCTCTGTTGATTTCAAAGGCATTTTCTTCTGTTAAAAGTATTATCCATTCAGCAATACGGAGAATGATCATGTGTGAAAATAAAAGAGAAATGTCTGATGGTGGTGGGGGTGGTGGGTGGAATTTCCTCACTATGTGAGTAGCATTAAGTTAACTGTTAATTTTTCTCTTCATTTCTGTAACTGGAGACTGATTTATCAAGAGGATATAGAATTCAATGACTAATGCCATTAAATGCTTAAAGAATAAAAATAAAAGTAGAATTCGAAAGGCTTACTCCTGATTAGTTTTCAAGATGTGTCTAGGCACAGGAAAATTAAAAATAATACCACAGTCAGTGCTCTGCCCCAGTGATAATAAAAGCTTCCTTTTTGGGGGGTGAGACTTGGCATAGAAAATCACACATGTCATTCAGCAGTCCTGAAAAATGATGATTGAGATTTGGACTGGCTTTCCAGGGAATAAAACTGGGTGATTTTTTAAAAAGTTCTACTCCTAGAATCTGGGATCTAATCAATCCAATATCAACTTCAAGGGAATAGGCCAACAGCCAGAGATGAAATTAGAGGAAAAATAATTAGAATAGCAAGCATAGGTTGGTTTTCCATGCTATGATTCTGCAGCAAAGGTGGTAATTTGGGAATACCGACTTGGGGAATTTCTTGTCATAGGAATAAGTTGTGTTTTGTCAGATTTGCTGAGTGTCTCCGGTGAGCTAAACTGGTCAAAACAGAGTGCTGACCCTGGTATATAAGCCCTAAGCTACACTCCATATCTACCACTAGCCATTTTTTAATGGAATAGTTCCCTGATCCACCTCACAGGTTGTGCAACAGGCGTGTGGCTCACCTGCTCAGTCGCTCAAACCCCTGATGGGAGGTAGAGCACACAGACAGGCAGGTGCAGGAGCTGGGGTGAGTGCTTTGGGCTCCGGCCTCGCAGTAGTGTCTGGGGGAAGGGGGGTGCCTGAAGCCCAAGTGTTACAATGCTCTTTTAGTCTTGCCATCCGCAAATGGCTTAAGTGTTAACCAGCTCAACAGACCCTCTGCCTTTTCACAAGGACAGAGGGCCAGTGTGACAGCTTCCTGTATCCCATGCTTTTGCCCAGTGTCCCCGAAGACTTGGGTCACACACACAGGCTTGAAGGATGAATGAGGGACTTTATTGAATGGTGGAGGTGGCTCTCAGCAGGATGGATGGAGAGCTGGAAGGGGGGATGGAGTAAGAAGATGATCTTCCCCTGGAGATTGGCTGTCCAGCAGCCAAACTCCCCTCCAACTGTCCCCAGTTTAAATCCTGGTGTTCACACGTTCCTTCCCTTCTCTCTTTCTCTGCCACGTCATTCTGCCATTTGTCTGCTTGTCTCCTCATCTGCTTCTGGAGCCTGGGGTTTGGGGTTTATATGGGTACAGGATAGGGGGTCATGGCAGGCAAAAAGGCAACTTTTTGGACAGGAAAACAGGAATGCCTGTTCTCACTTTGGGCCATGGGTCTCCAGGCTTGAGGGTGGGGTCTTTGCCAAGGAACCACCATCTTCTACCCAGTATTTTCTTGTCTCCTATCTGTATCAATTTCATGAATGTGTGGTCACAACATGAACCCAGAATTTGGAGGTTGTAAAATAGGAGTCTATGCACTCTACTGGGGTGCCAATTTGAAGCATCTAATTTGGCAGTGATGAATTAGCATTAGAATCTTTTGGTAGGGGCAGACTTGGACAATCTTCAAATGTAGCAGAATTTTAAAATGAATCAAATACCATCTCTCAGTCAATACAATTGCCTCTACCACTCCCCAGTTCCTAATTCAAGGGTTATTTTTTTCAGTAACTTTATATATTCAAAACTGTATTAGATGCTAGAAATACAAAGATGAGTAATACATAATTAATCTCTGTCCCTAAAAAGATGAAAACTAGTGTGGAAGACAGCCAAAAAATTAAAGATTAATCTTATCTAGAAAATTCTAGAAACAGGATGAAGCACAACAGAGAAGTATTTTAGGCAACCTCAAGGCATTTAACCCAACTTGGAGTCTTTAGGTAGGTTAGAATACGGCCAGGAACAAGAAGTCAAAATTCAACAAATTGCAACACTGCAGTGATAACTAATATCATTTTTAATAGTGCTTTCTAATATGAAATAAAAATTTGCCTTTGGATAACTTTTACTCACTCCCTGGTCTTCTTTCTATTTTCTAGGATGATGCAGAATATATATATTTCACCCCCTACTCTGCTTAGTACTGAGAAGGCAAAAATTAAATATGGCATTCCAAATTATTTTCTGTATAGGGGTCAGGGGAAAAGCTTCTCCTTCACCCTATGAAGGTTTGCTGATAACCAACTGAAAAAAGGAAGATTCACAGGAGAACAAGCTTACATATTTGTTTGATCACAGTTGTACATGACAAGTGAGCCTTCAGAATGGATACCCAAAGATACAGGGGAAACTGTCCATTTTTATCCATAAGTTCAACAAAGTATGGACAGCCGTGTAGAAATAGGACTGGAGGAAAAGGGCCCTGATCTAAAGCTAATGGACTGAGTAAGGAAACCCAGCCAGGCCTGTCTATCTACATTCTTGGCCTCTCTGAGCAGTGCTTCTTCCTTCTGGGTGTGGGAAGAATGCACCACATTCGTTATGTCCCCTCAAAGCCCCCTCTGTTCACTCTATTTTGGGAAGGGCAACGAGACCAGTGAATAACCAACTTTCTGGAATGGGGGTCTTAGGACCTACAGTCAAACAAAATAGGTCAGATCATTTCTTCTTCCGTTTTCTTTTTTAGAGAGGCAGGATCTGATTCTGTTACCCAGGGTGAAGTGTAGTGGCCTGATCCATGGTTCACCACAGCCTCAAACTCCTGGGCTCAAGCAATCCACCAGCCTCAGCCTCTCAAGTAGGTAGGACTACAGGTGTGTGCCACATACCAGGCTAATTTTTAAAATTTTTTGCAGAGATATGAGTCTTTCAACATTACCCAGGCTAGTCTTGAACTCCTGGTCTTAAGCAGTCCTCCTGCCTTGGCCTCCCAAAGTGCTGGGATTACAGGTTTGAGTCACCACACCCAACCCAGATAATTTCTTTATGGCCAGTTTTTACACAAAAAGGTAGAGGGAAAATTAGACTCTGAGTTTTAGGTTTTATGGCTGGCTTTGGAGAAAAGGAGTTCTTGTTTCTAGGACCCGTCATGGGAAGAGGGAGTCTTGTTTTAAGGTGCCTCCGTGAAGAATGGGACTGAGAGACAGGAGAGCAGAAGAAGCTCAGAGAGGAAAGTTTTGCTTCTGAGGCTCCTTCAGAAGTAGGATTGCTTGAGCCCAGGAGTTCAAGACCAGCTTGGGTAACACTGCAAGACTCCATCTCTGCAAAAATTTAAAAAAATATATATTAGCTTGGTATGGTGGCACGCACCTGTAGCCCTAGCTACTTGAGAGGCTGAGGCAGGAGGACTGCTTGAGCCCAGGAGTTTGAGGTGCAGTGAACTTTCTGAGGCCTTGATTTTGGGGTATTGCTTTCTAAGCCTCAGACGTGGAATCAGCATTCAGGTCATAAGGGAAGTTCATATCAGAATCTCTATTTTTTAACTATCAAACTCCCTCCCCTCCTTTACAGATTCTCATGTGATTCCCACATGGGCCACTTGGGGATGGTCTCATCGGTAGGCCTGTCATACACCTTTGGTGGATAGGGACAGGAAAAGACATTGAGTAGCATAAGATAAAGTCCTCCCTACTCCACACATTTCAGTAATGGGATCCACATTTTTTAGATGCCAGTCTGAAACCCTTGCTGAACTTTATGATTCATACAGTGTTAGAGAGTGTGGTTTATGGCCTCCTCTGTGATCTCCAGCCCACATGTGGTTCAGTGACCCTAATGCCACGGAGGCCAGGATGCTGTGACTGAGATGAGAGCGGGGGTAAGGAGGGTCTTTTCTCTGCTCATGGACCACTGGAAGGAGTATCTTTTGGGTGCTGGACAGTGGAGAGGTCAAGACTGTGGGCAGAAGAACACCGGAGCCAATATTGGGAATAATTCTCATGCAAGCAAAGACATGGTGTTTGGCTGGCCACGACCCCAGTCCTTGGGACTCCAGTTCCACAGGGGTCCAGGATATTGTTTCCATGTACAATATACATTTGCCAGAATGCAGCACTTTCTACCACCTGCTGTGGTATGGCTCTGGTACCATGCACCATTACCATGGGCTTCAACTTCTGCAATGACCCCCTAATTAATAACCTGGCTATTGAGTTGACCTTACAGAAAACAGTCTTTTTGAAGAAACGTTACAGGCCTTCGATCCACTGCCCGAAACTCTCCACTATTAGCCCGCCATTGCACACAGAGTTGAAGCCTAAGGCATTGCACTTACACATTTTCGTGTTATATTATTGCATAGATGTTATTAGTTTCTGAGTAGCCAGGAGAGCATTTTTCTGAAATTAAACATATTGAATGTGTCACATTCTTTAGGTCCCCTCAAAGGCCCCTCTATTCACTCTAGGGTGAGGGGGACCAGCGAATAACCAAAGGTCCTTGCTTTGAAGGCTGTTATGACCATAAAGTTGGTGTATTCACAGCCCGTGACAGCAGCATCCTGAGATATTATTTATTGTCAAAACTCCCCTTCTCAGGCCACACATCCAACTGCAATGGGGAATGGGACTGAGCAAATTGCAAGTTCTTGGTTCTGTGTTCCAGTTGCAATCTTGCTTTCAGTTTACCTGCCGTTAAAACAGCCTTTGCTCTAGGACTGCAGGAAGTAAGAATAGATATCATTTTACCTGCTGTGCATCAGCAGAAAGCAAGTCTTTCTTTTCTCCTTGCAGCGAGATTTCTCAGAGTTCTTCCTAAAATTGGATGTTATATATGATCTATTTTATTCATGCCCACCTGCATACACACCAAAGCCTGATGAGCTCTTGGGGTACAAACCCACCCAATGTTTTCCCTAAAAACAGAACTAAAATGAGCACATATGGAACTGTCAGAGGTGTTTGAACCAGAGCAACTCCATTTTGAATAGGAGCAGGGTAAAATGAGGCTGAGACCTACTGGGCTGCCTTCCCTGGAGGTTAAAGCATTCTAAGTCACAGGATAGGTTAGGAGGTTGGCACAAAATACAGGTCATAAAGACCTTGCTGATAAAACAGGTTGCAGTAAAGAAGCCAGCTAAACCCACCAAAACCAAGATGGCCACAAGAGTGACCTCTGGTCGTCCTCACTGCTTTACTCCCACCAGCGTCATGACGGTTTATGAATGCCATGGCAACAGCAGGAAGTTACCCTATATGGTCTAAAAGGGGGAGGCATGAATAATCCACTCGTGTTTAGCATGTCATCAAGACATAACCATAAAAATGGGCAACCAGTAGCCCTTGGGGCTGCTCTGTCTATGGAGTAGCTATTCGTTTATTCCTCTACTTTCTTAATCAACTTGCTTTCACTTTATGGACTCAACCTGAATTCTTTCTTGGCAAGATCCAAGAACCCTCTCTTGGGGTCTGAATGTGGACCCCTTTCCAGGTAAAAGAACTATTCATTTTATCTTTAGGTCATTACCAAGCATACACAATTATAAATAATTATAACTATAAATAAGGAAAATAACATATGATTATAATTTTACTCATAATCTCAAATGTTTTTCATGACCAGCACACTTTTGGTGTATTGGGTCTAAATCAAGAAAAATTTTAGGAGTTAAATGAATGCGTTTTGATATCTTAATGTACTTTGGAGAAAACCAACTGCTGCAAAAAACTAAAGAAAACAAAAATTAATTGTTTACAGATCAGGCCATGTTTTTTTAATTTCTGCAATGGCGATGTGATTGAGTCCATAGAACACAATGAGAGTGTGGTCTTCTCCTTAAGAATTGTATTTATTGATAAATGCAAAAAGGCTAATGAATGCTAACTTGCATGGTTCTCCATGGCCCTCCTTCCTCCCTCCCTTTCCAAGAAGGATGTTGTATCTGTCAGAGGCGTTCAAACCAGAGAGACTCCATCTTGAGTGAAGGCTAGGAAAATGAGGCTGGGACTTGCTAGGCTGCATTCCCAGAAAGTTAGATGTTCCTAGCCTCTAGATGTTTACAGTTAAGGGAATAGATTGATAACGTTTACTAAACAGAACGAAGACTCAGGAATGTCCTGATATCCCGGTATCTTAAGAACAAAGCATTTCTAATTTTGCTTTAAAGATAATAATATTGATTCTTGCAAAATATAGTAATTAGGAAAATTAATCCTTTATTACAACCCTTGTAGCAGAGCACATCTTCCATGATCTTTTTAAATTGTAAGTATAAATAAGCTGTACCTAGGGGTGGGTGCATTCCTCCTCTTACTTTCAGGAACGCCCTACTCTATCTATGGAGTAGCTGTACTTTCACCACTTTACTCTCTTAATAAACTTGCTTTCACTTTGCACTGTGGACTCGCCCTGAATTCTTTCTTGTGCAAGATCTAAGAACTTCTCTTGGGGTCTCGATAGGACCCCTTTCCTGTAACACATTCCACCTGGTCAGCTGTTATGTTCATCATGATGAAGAAAATAAAACTGTTTTACTTCAAAATGTATTTATTTGATATAGTTTGAGATGGTTGCTCAGAAAGCCAGCAAACAGGAGGAGCCCTACAAAGCTATCTGGTATGGGGTGATTTGCATCTGCGAAGAAATTCTGCATGGATGCAGCAAGGCTTTCTCAGAGACCCTCCTCCCTTGTCCTACTGTAGGAAAGATGGACAGAGAGTCTGACACCTTTGAAGGTCTGAAAGAAACACTTGCCATCTATTCTCTCTGAGGTCTACTACCCAGCAGGATTCACTTACATAACAAGACCGCCTCTGCTAGCCTGGCCTCCTCTTTCTCCTCCTCCCATAACCTGTGTTGCCATGATGCAAGCCTTCATTCTTTCTGATGATGTGAAAGCTTCTGCACTCCACTGGGGGAATGGAGTTGGGTAATCACCCTATTGATTACCCTACGATGCTCCCTGTGTGCAGGTTACTATGTTTGTTTGACTTTTCTCCAATTAATTTTGCCTTTCATGAATTGATTTTTCAATAAAACTTCAGAGCAAAAAAGGGAATGTTTTCCCCTTGGCCTCTGCAAGGATAATGAATTCAGATACAAAATGAAAAATTTCAGAAAGATTGGGAAAATTTGTATTTTTAAAGATCCAGGAATTTATCTTAGGAAAAAAAACGAATAGTATTGGAAGGAGGATGCAGGAAGAATGAGAGAGAGAGAGAAAGGGAGATTGGGGAAAGTGAGGTGGAAGGAGAGTTTGTGCACATCTGACATGCTGGAGAGATAGTGAGGAGACCAACTCGAGGAATATGAGCTTAAGCGGTTCTAGTGTGTGCCTATTTGAGACACTGGTGAACAATGGAAATTATTTTTTAGAGCTTCTCTGGATATAGGAGATGGTTTCCATTTGAATGGGATGCCGCCATGCTGAGACAGGAAATAAGGCTTTCCTTAAAGGGACCTCATAGTTCATCAGCCTTTTGAAAAACTTGCCACTCAGGTGACCATGCTGGGTCTGCACTCAACTATTCAGGTTGGTGCACAAGTAATTGCAGTTTTGCCATTACTTTCAATGGCAAAAACTGCAATTACTTGTGCACCAACCTAACCTTCAGCTCTTTCTCTCCCGAACTGCAATTATTGGTCCATGAGTCAGAGCTATCCTCAGCACCTCACCTTCATCCCCTGACTCCCATCTCAGGCAGTCTGGCTGCTCAAACTTCTTATCACTGATGCCAAAAGGTGAAGACTTCCCATGTCTTCAGCACCCCAGGGTAGCAAACTGCAGGGCCAGTTTAAATGTTAATAGCGTGTCTGTAATATATACATAGCCACATATGGCACCATTTTTATAAAGGCTTAACATGATGTATTCATTTTCCCTGTCATTTCCATAGGAAGCTGCTCTTTGTCACCCAATGAAGGCCCCAGTTCCCTATCCAAAGTGGCATTAAAGAGATGCTCTAACAAAAAATGAAATGCAATTAGGGACCTGCTGTTCATGTTTGAATGCTTAATATCAGCCTCATGGCTGGCACTATCCATATCAGATGCCGGCCAATGTAGCAAAGTGTGTGGGTGATCCCAGTGTCTGAACCCATCCCAGAGTTGGACAGCTCATGTCCCTGTGTATTAGCAACTGGACGTGGGGTTGTATCACCACCTTGGACTGGCCACTGAGAGGTGGCCCAGAGCCATTGTGAGAGGCAGCCTGGTGGGTTCTGAAAACGGCACAGCCAATTCACACACGTGTCTGCTGGAATCACCAGGGCAGGGGCTTCTGGCTCTTCTCCTCACCTTCAGCATGTGTAGAGAGGTCATGAGGACAGAGGAGTACTTGATGAAACTCTCAGGGTCTTTCGCTTCCATCATGGCTAGTTTCTTATCTTTCTAGCTGCAAAATGGTATTCCTGCTCAAATACATGTCTTTTTATTATATAAAAAAGTAATGTGTTGCCTTTTTATTGAAATGGCAAGTGTATGGGAAAGTTATTTTTGCTTTGGAACAAACAGATAGGGAAGAAAATCATCCCAATGGGCCACCTCAACTGGTATCTAACTCCTTTGCAACCCGGAAATAATTGGAAGAAAGGACTTCTGCTATAGACTACAGACCCTCAGAAACCAAAAGGCATATAGTGTTCACTCCACAAATCCCTTTAATGCACCCCCCTTATTTTCTATTACATTGCCCTCCCAATTGCTCAACACTGCCAGAGGATGTGTTCTGTAGAATTGTCATGAACTGTTGGTTAACCCTTGATGCTTTGAAATGTCACAAGCAAATGTTTTTGTTGCAAATTTGCTCAAAATTATGCACATGCAGACTTTTGTGGGTGGGCTCTCAGATTTATCATTAATCATGTCTTAGTGATTTATTACTATGGATATGAGTATGTCAAAACTATAGCTATAAATGCAGATGTGCACACTGGTGTTGAATGGAACCAGCAATGGCTGGGTAAGATTTTTGAGGACATTTGCTGGAATGTTGCATTCACAAAATGCCTGTAATCTGCCCCACTTTCTGAGACTTGCTGCAAACTCATAAAAGCAAATGAAGGATAGGCTACTACCCAATTTTCAGGATAATATAGTATGGCTGATTTTATGCAAAATTAATTACAGCATTACCGACTGAATTGTTCTTTGCCCAAGTGGTTTTCTCATCCACCTCCAAAATCATTTCATCCCTTGCCATTGTCAGCATCCTCAGGCTTTATCGGTATCATTCAAATCACTTCATCCTCATCATTAACAAACTGGACTGTGGATATCATCTTGGCCATGTCAGTACTTTCCTCTACCTTCCTTCTGTTGGTACTGAGATAAAGGAGGAATTCTGTCTTCTACTTTACGAATCCATGCTGAAGGAAGGGCATGGTCTGAAGTCCACAGCTGTTTTATCCATGCCAAGAGAAGTCCTGAGGGCAAAGGTGACGCAGCACACAATGATCTGAGTCCTCCTGTATGTGTTTGAGATGTCTTCACCTACCAATATTGCATGAAGTACATCCTGTTTCTCAGGCTCTGGATTTATGAAACAGAGCTAGGAAAATGGAGATCTGGAAATGACTAAGACTTGATTTAAAGGTTAAATTAAAACTAGGAGTACAGCAAAGTAAGATTTCCCATGGTAGCTACATGATGGGCTAAATATATCCTCAAGTTTTCTCTGCAGAGGTTGGTCCCATTTTTAATCACAAAGTGATCCACAGGTCCAGTCAATAAGGCAATGGGAGCAGTCAAAAGCAAAGTGGATTAGGATGTGAAAATTACCATGGAGCACACACGTAAGATTCTGGCCTCCGCCGCCAGAACCTCTGGGTTCAAAATTTGGCACTGTCGGGGACTGCTCATTTGAAGAACTATATCAATGCCCTGGGCTTCCACTGCTTTCTCTCTGAAATGAGGGTATATAGAGTGTGCTATTGTTTCTCGAATATTACATATGAGTACGGGAGGGGATTTCCTTCTTACAGCCAAGAAGGAATAACATAGACTGGCTTACCTCTCCTACCTGAAACAATCAGAAAAACAAACAAAATACATGAAAGAGTGGTTTCATGACTCTGGAAATAGGGCAATGAAGGACAGTGCTCCCTGAGAGTCAGGAAACTAACAAGGTGAGCACCATGTTTGTCACAGCTTACTACCTTGACAGAGTTGTAGTGCACACAAACCACTCTGGGGGAAAGAAACGTCTAAAATAGAGAAAATAGTGCGTGGTGCTCACACAGGGCTGGAAAGAATGCCTGTTTCCATCAGCCAGACTGAAAAAACCTAGTAATTCATGAGCCATTTGGCTAGACTACTCAGAAAGGTCTTGCATGAATAGTGGGGAATATTTAGCTCCAGGCTGAGTACTGCTCTGAGTCTCTCTCATGATTCACAATAGCAAGGCTCTAACGTTGCCAATTGTCTCCAAGTAACTTAACCCAAACTGGGCAGATCACTGAAAAATATTTGCAGAAATATAAAAATATCTGGGATCCTAAAAGAAGGATTCACAGTATTTGGCATCCAATCAAAAATGTTGAGGCATGCAAAGAAGCAGGAAAAATAATGCACAATATGAAAAACTCATCATCAGACACTGACCAAAAATGAATGCGTATGTGAGATAGTATTTTTGGGTCTCAAGATTTTGCCCTTTGTTTGCTTCTCGAAGTCTTGTGGTTTTAGGTTTTATATACAGGTCTATGATCTATGTTGAGTAACATTAGGATGCATGTATGTTTATTTGTAGTATTATTTGTAGGCATGAACTGAAGTTCATTTTTTTGCATGTGAATATCCAGCACCATTTGTTGAAAAGACTATCCTTTTTTCACTGAATTGCTTTGTACCTTTGCCAAAATCAGTTGTGCATATATATGTGTCTATGCTGTTCCATTGATCTACTTGTCTATCTTTATGCCAATACTGCACTCTCTTGATTACTGCAGCTTTCTAACACAGCTTGAAATCAAATAGTATTAGTCTTTCAACTTTGTTCTATTTTTCAAAGTTTAACATCTTAACATTATTAGGTCTTCCAACGTATGACCAATGTATATCACCCCATTTATTTAGGTCTCCTTTTATTTCTCTCAAGAATTCTTTGTAGTTCTCAGAGTACAGGTCTTATATATATATCTTCTCAAATTTATTCTGGAATATTTCATATTTCTGATGCTATTGAAAATGGTATTGATTACTTTAAATTTTTGATTGTTCATTGCTAGTATATAAAAGTAGTACATGATTTTTGTATTTTGAACTTGTGTCCTGTCACTTTGCTAAACTCAATTAATAATAGTTCTAGTAGCTTTTTTTGTATATTCAATTGGATTTTTGATTATGTTCTCATGCATAAAGATGGCTTTACTACCTCCTTTCTAATCTGAGTGCCTTCTATTTATTTTTATTTTCTTACTGTACTGGTCCTGATCTGTAGTAAAATGTTGAACAGAATGGGAAAAGTGGGTATTCCTATTTTGTTCCTCAACTTAAACAAAAGTATTCCGTTTTTACTATTAACAAGAGTTTTCGATTTTTAGTAGATGCCCTTTATCAGGTTGGTTGAAGGAGTTCCCTTCTATTCCTAGTCTGCTGTAGGATTTTAATCGGGACTGGAGTTTGGGTTTATAAAAAATGCTTTTTCTACATCTACTGAGATGATCACATTGTTTTTGTTTTTTCTTCTTTTTTAATTTGACAATATTGGGGACTACACTGATTGGTCTTCAAATGTTTTGAAATGATACTATTTTTCCAATTACTTCTTACTTCTGTGACATAGCCCAGCCTTCTTTGGCTGAGTGTGTGTGCATGATTAAATAGATCACAGTGTCACATTCCGCAAGGACCAACATAGCTGCAATGTATTCTTTTACTAGCAGAGTAGCACCTGAATCTGAGCAACACCTCAGAGGTGACGTAACTGAACAGGAGTGAATCTGCACAGGTATGAGGGGGCTCCCTTACAAAACAGTGTGATTCCAGTTTGTGTTCTTGGGTGTAATTACCTAGGAGGATTTCTTCAGTCTTCTGTAAGGAGGAAGACAGTGTTCCTCACTATTCAGAGAACTGTTGTAGTTGTTCTTCCTGCGAGACGTCCTCTTCTTTTAGGCATTTTCAGGATTTGCTTACTGGTCTGTTCACCTTGATAGAAGTTACTCTTCTCTGTCTGCTATATAGATTAATGCCATTCACTGGAACTTTCATTTCCAAAAATTCCACTTCTATCTTAAAGTCTTTTCTAAGCATGGCTTCTCTCTACATATTTCATGCACCCTTCAGTGATTACAAAGATACTCCAAGGTTCTGCCATGATACTGAACAAAATTCAGATGTAGCAAAAGTGATCAAGGAAGGCAGCAAAGGGTTATTGTTGCGGGGATGCAGTAACAACTCCCAGCTGTGAAGCATTGCACACATCACTGCATATACCTGTGCTTGACTTTTCTGGACCGCAATTACTTGGTGAACAAGGTATCTTGCAGTTTGAATGACCCTCAAGCTCTCAGAATTTCTCCAACTTTAAAGTGCCCTATTCCAAGAGAGAACTGTATTTGTTAACCCCAAGAGAGACAAGCTTTTCACTTCAGCCTTCCCCTTATTTAAAAAGGTAATTTGTGCTAATTCTCCAGTACATAGTACTTAAGTCAATTCATCATAGAAAGACCGTTAGGTGTAAAGTGATAAATATACTATGTCAACTTTGAAAATTTATTTAGCACTTTTCACTGTAAAAACTTCAGATTTCTTAGGTCAGCAAATAGAAGCTTTTCCTTAATTGTTTTGCATCATCAGCTATCAATCTGCAGGGGTAGGGGACATATCATTTAGGGAAACCTGAAAGGGAAGGTAGACACACCTCACTTTACAGAAATTTCTGTTTTAGCCCTAAATTAGTGTGTTGTTCACCCCCATAAGCCATCTGGCTTTTAGAGAAAAGAGACTGCTTATTGTTATATTAAACTGGGGGAGGGGTTCTATATTGCATAACCTCTCAGATCTATAAATGTGCATTGTTTCTCTCCATTTTGACCTTCCAAGAGCCCCAGCAGCCTGCCCAAGGCTTCACTATCCTTGCAACAATCATGGCACGGTAGTGATGGGAAGAAAAGCTGTAGCCTCAGTGCTCCTTGCCTACAGGGACTGGTGCTGAGTCCTGTTGCAAAGCAGACTCATTATTGGAGGCCTATCGAGTCATTGTGTTCCCCTTCCCTGCTGTCCCTTGGGCCTGGGATGACAAAGACATGGCAGAAACGCCACTATGCCTGCTCCTCTGCTTTGGCTAGATGCCACTGATGGATCATTTAATTATTCCCTGCAGAAGCGTGTCCTCAGATCCTTCTGACAGTGTGCCACATATCCAGCATCACCTTTGCAGTTTGGGAAGTGGCACCCAGAGCGCCTTCCTTGGTCTTGTCCATGGTGCTGACATTCTGTGTGGCCCCCCATTCTGTTAGTCTTGCTCCATGGGTCTCCATCCAGGGTGATGGCCACCCTCCCACCGCCTGTGAACATCTGGTAATATCTAGAGACATTTTTAGTTTCCACCATTGGGGGCGGGTGCAACTGGCAACTAGTGGAAAGAGGCCAGGGACGCTACTGCACATCCCATGTTGCATAGACCTCCTCCCACATCAAAGAATTATCTTATTAAATGTCAGTAGTGCTGACAGTACACAGACCATGTGCCACAGCAAAGAATGATCCTCCTAAATGTCAGTAGCACTGAGGCTGGGGAACCTTGGTGTGTCTGACAAGGAAACCTGGGATTCTCTTTCCTCTAGGATTGGGCTCTGTCCCATGTGCTGTCTACAATGACTGGGATTTTGATACCTAAATCTTCCTTCAGGAAGAAATATTTCCTCAGGAAACTTAATTATCCTGCCAATGCTCACCAGCTGGAGTTTGACTTCATATTTTTATTGGTTTCCTGGAAACCTCTCATTGCATTCCCTCAGGCATCCATGATACCTAAACCATGCACGCATGTGACACATTGTTTGGCTTGCACAGCGTCTCACGCCAGAACCATTCCCGGCAGATTGCTTCAGCTCATTTTCCCATTGCAGCCCTGCTCCCCCATGCCCGGTTACCAGCAGGTCTTCCAGCTGAGCCTGCTGCACCAGGATAAAACTGTGGCCACAAGCCAACACTGAAGACTGCCACCTGAAGAACTTGGCTCAAGTGCTGCCTGCTAACAACTGAGTAAGTAAACCTTTGCTGCAGAACCAACCATGTACGCAGGCATCTTCTAATATTTTTCTGATTTTTCTGAGCTCATCCTAGAGAACTTTTTCGCACTTCATTTGCAAAGCAGGAAGACATATATATATATATGTATGTCTGAAGGAGAATATATAGAGAATATATGTAAAGGAGAATATATAGATAAAAATATATACTATAGAGAGAATATATAGAATATATCCTATATTTAGAATATATAGAATATATTATTTTTCTACATGTAGTCTATATATATAAAAATATATATTCTATATATAGACTACATATAGAATATATTATTTTTATATATATAGACTATATATAAACTATATTATTCTATATATAGCATATATAGAATATAATGTATTCTATGTGTATACAGTTTATATATAGAATAATATAGTCTATATGTTGTCCTAGCAAACTCATATAGACTATATGATTTGATATATAGTCTATCTGTACTACTATATATCATCTATATATAGAATAATAATATAGTCTATATATTGTAAAGGAGGAAGATAATGGCTCATTTTTTATCCAAGGTGAAACTCATAAACATGTATTACTGAGTAAAATCTCAACAGAGACAAGAAAATTCAAATTATTGGCAAAGTACTGTACGTAATTGTATCCAAAAAATCTGGCTGTTTTGCATCCTAGCCAAGTTACTCTGCCCAGTCACAAGATCACACAGGCCAAGTCACGTGATCACTGAAGCTGGCAGGAGAGGCCCTGACTCATCCAGGGAGCAAGAGAATGAAGTCAGGAGTGGGGTGTGAGAGCAGCTGGTCTGTGCAGAGATGTTCTCGGGAAAAACTGGGTCAGGCCAGCAAGACAAGGGAAATGGTTCCAGAGAAATAAGCTTGACTGGAGCAAGGCAGCAACAGAGGCATTGATGGAGCTCAGTTCTAGAGTTATGGGAACTAAACGGTACTCCGCTCAGCCAGCCACCAAATGAAACGGGTAAAAAGGGCTGCTTGAAATCTATATACCACTGTGACTAGGAAGATTCCATAAGCATCTGTCTGTATGGGTTTGACAGGACTGCCATAACAAAGTGCCACAAACCGGGCCGCTTACACCGCAGACATTTATTCTCTCACAGTCCTGGAGGCTGGAAGTCTAAGACAAGGTGTGAGTAGGGCTGATTTCTTCTGAGGCCTCTCTCCCGGGCTTGGAGATGCTGTCTTCTCCCTGTATCCTCACATGGTGGTCCCTCTCTGTGGGTCTATGTGCTAATCTTCTCTTCTTATAAAGGACACTAATCCTGTTGGATTAGGGCCCACTTTAGTGTGCTTGTTTTACTTTAATCCAGTCTTGTCCTTTCTGCAGCCCAAAGGCCGCATGCAGCCCAGGACAGCTTTGAATGTTGCCCAACACAAATTCGTAAACTTTCTTAAAACATTATGAAATTTATACACGGACCTGTTTTTCGCTCATCAGCTATCGTTAGTGTATTTTACGTGTGGCCCACAATTCTTCTTCTTCCAATGTGGCCCAGGGAAGCCAAAAGACTGGACTCCCCTGTCTTAATCACTTCTTTAAAGACACTACCTACAAATACAATCACATTCTTAGGTCCTGGGGGCTAGGACTTCAACCTATGGATTGGGTGCGGGAGCCACAACTCAGCTCCTAACAGCATACTTCTAAAGGTGGTTCTCAGTCTTTATTATGAGGAAAGTGGCCGCTTAAACAATGACATATGGAAAAGATACAATGTAAGTAATAGAGACTTCCCAGGCAAACCCCGTGTAGGGGGAGGAATCGAATGTATCAAGGGCATTCCCCAAGCCCAAGGTGATGGGGGGTGAGAAATGCTCACTTATTAGTGCCAATTTCAATCTCCTGATAGATTTTCATTTAGTATGCTATAAAAGAAAATATCCCTGCAGACACTGGCACTTGAGGGATTACAGTGGTGGGGGAGAAATTCCCTTATTTATTTGTGGAATTCGATGAAGCACTTCACAGGCCACCTTCTGGGGATAACTTGTTCATTGCCATGGAGTAAATCAATAGCCTTCATTTAGATTCTTAATTGGCAATTTGATCTCATTCACTTTACCCAACACTCATTGGCTGGAAGGATGATAAAGATTGGGAGCAGGCTCCTAAAAAGGGTTTTGAAAATGTTATTTCAACAAAGATTAATTTTGAGGCATTCAGAGTTTGAGAAAGTTTCACTTTTTTTTTTTTTTTTGTAAATCTCTTTAGGCCAATCTTAAATGAATACTCAGAGTACTATTTCTCTGTGTGTGTGTGTGTGTGTGTGTGTGTGTGTCTGCTTGTGTGTGTGTGCATGTGTGTGTCTTGCCCCGTCTCAAATCTACATCTCCACACTGAGGAGGTTGAAGGAATCAGAATGCAGAATCAGGTGTGTTTTTAAAAAATCATTATGTCAGTCCTTGCCAAAACATCGGCGATTTCTATCTTTCCTTCTCGTTTTACTCTGCTGTAGGAATCTAAGTAAATCATCTTTAGGAAATACTGAGACCTACCAGGGGTTTTAGACTCATGGCAGCCAACACAACCTAGTATTGATATCCCATGTAAATGTTTGCCATCCAGATGACAAGAATAACGACAAGAGAAAACTAACATGACCTGCCCCATTGTGTGTTAGATCCACATCTCTTGAGGAGTGTTTTGAAGCAAGTTAATACAAGCTACTTGACAAAAGGTTTCCGTTATGAAATGAGATTGGGGAAGCTGAGTTAAACAAAATCAAACAGTGTTCCGTGCTGGACGCTTCACAAATCCTTCACCATGGTGAAAAGCTTGGAGTATTTCCAGGAGAACGGCATAGCACCCTGCATCCCAGACCTGCACAGCCCCCTGCTCAGGCCATCTTTGTGGGACGAACAGTACGCAAAACACACATTCTGGAACATGCTTGAAGAGATGGGAGGCTGCTCTCCAGCTTGGGCACAGTTCTGGCTCTGGCACACACTGACAAGGTGACACTTGGTGACTCAGTCATTCCTCATATGCAAGAGGCCATGGAACGCTGGCCTCTCAGATGTTACTGGCTCTAACATTATTTTGCCAAAAATAAAATAATTACGGGGATGTGTTACAGGAAAGGGGTCCAGATCCAAACCCAAAGAGAGGGTTCTTGGATCTTGCACAAGAAAGAATTCAATGCAAGTCCACAGAGTAAAGTGAAAGCAAATTTATTAAGAAGTAAAGAAATAAAAGAATGACTACTTCATAGAGCAGCCCCATAGGCTGCTGGTTGCTCATTTTTATGCTTATTTCTTGACAATATGCTAAGTGAGGGGTGGATTATTCATGCTTCCCTTTCTCAGACCATATAGGGTAACTTTGTGACGTTGCTATGGCATTTGTAAACTGTCATGGTGCTGGTGGGAGTGTAGCAGTGAGGACCACCAGAGGTCACTCTCACCACCATCTTGGTTTTGGTGGGATTTGGCCAACATCTTTACTGCAGCCTGTTTTATCAGCAAGGTCTTTATGACCTGTATCTTGTGCCGACCCTATCTCATCCTGTGACTTAGAATGCCTTAATCGTCTGGGAATGCAGCCCAGTAGGTCTCAGCCTCATTTTACACAGCCCTTATTCAAGATGGAGTTGCTTGATTCAAATGTCTCTGACAGATGTAGAAGGTAACGCCCAGCCACTGGCATCAGAGGCAATGCAATCTGAACAGAATTGGCTGACATACATTTCTGGGTATAAAGAAAGCCTCAGCTTTCCCCCTGAGATCTCATGATGAGTGTCCCTAAAGCTTGCTCCACCCTTCCACACTAAACTCATACCATTGCTCCATCATCTGTCTTAAAGCCACAAGGACAGCCAGTTAGGCCTTTGTCATCATCACTTTTAACTTTTGTTTAACTTTTAGCAAAGATTGGCCTTTTTTAAGGCTCAATTATATTTAAAACAAAAAACAAAAACAAAAAAACCGCCTGCCACTTATGCAGTCCACTGATTTTAAACAAAGTTGGCAATGCAATTTAATGGGAAAATAATAGTCTTTTTCAACACATGGAATTGGAAAAACTGGAATCCCATATAGATAAAAATGAACTTTGATCCCTTACACCATACTTTACACAAGCATTAAATTAAGATTAACTGAGATTTGACCTGAACATAAAATCTAAAATTGGGAAGCTTTTACAATAAAACAAAGGTAGACAAAGACTCTTTAGACAAATACCTCGCACTAAACATTAAAAAATCATAAATTGTACTTCATCAAAAATACATCTGCTCTTCAAGATAGATGAAAAGTCAATCAATGACTTTGAGACCCAGTATTTGTGTTCAGAATATGTAAAGGAATTCTAAAACTCAACATAAGGAGGACAAAAATAAAACAAAAACACATGCAAAAAATAAAAAATAGAAAATAAGCAAATTATTTGGACAAAAACTTCCCAAAAAAGGAAATGCAAATAGCTAGCAATCACATAAAAAGATGTTCAATATTATTAGTTCCAAGGAAATAAAAAGTAAAACCATGAGATATTGATCTCATACCCACTGGAATGGCTACAGTTAAAACTACAGACAATACTAAATGTTGATGAGGATGTAGAGCAACTGGAATGCTCATGTATTGAGGTGAGAATATAAAATGGTGCAACCATTTTGAAAAACTACCCTATGGCTCAACAATTCTACTTGTTGACATACACCAAAGAGATACAAAGGTATATATTCATCCACACAAAGACTTGTACACAGATATTCCTTGTAGCATTATTCATGATAACTTCAAAATGGAGCAGAACCCAAATGCTCATCAAAGAAGAATGGATAAACGTACTGTTACATATTCATATAATGACATACTACTAACATAAAAAAAGGAATAACTATTGTTACATGCAATAGAAACACATATAAATCTCAGAAATAGTATGTTGTTAAATAGGCCAGATACAAAATAGAATATGTCATATGATTCCATTTATATAAAGTCCTAGAAGAGGAAACATGAAAGCCATGGTAATAGGAACAGCAGGTGCCTGCAGTTTCAGGGGTTGGTGATATGAGGAAATTTTCTGGAGTGATGGAAATATTCTACATCTTTATTAGGATGATGTTTTCACAGGTGAATATATTGGTGTGAACTCATCAGAATATATAAAAAGATCCTACAACTCAAAATAAAATTTTAAAAACCACAAAAACTTATTGTGATGGTTAATATTGAGTGTCAACTTGATTGGATTGAAAGGATACAAGTATTGTTCCTGGGTGTGTCTATGAGGTTATTGCCAAAGAAGATTAATATTTGAGTCAATGAACTGGGAGAGGCAGACCCACCCTCAGTTTGGGTGGGCACCATCTAATCAGTTGCCAGCATAATAGGATAAAAGCAGGCAGAGGAATGTGAAAGGACTAGACTGGCTTGGTCTTCCAGCCTCCATCTTTCACCCAGCTGGATGCTTCCTGCCCTCAAACATCAGACTCCAGGTTCTTCTTGGACCTTCAACCACAGACTGAAGGCTGCACAGCTGGCATCCCTACTTTTGAGGCTTTTGTACTTGGACTGACTTCCTTGATCCTCAGCTTGCAGATAACCTATTGTGGGACCTCACCTTGTGATCATGTGAGTCAATACTCCTTAATAAACTCCCCTTTGCATATACATCTGTCCTATTACTTCCGTCCCTCTACATAAACCTGAGTAATACTGTTATGCATTTTTATTAAATGTAAATTATGCCTTAATTAAAAATAAATATCTTCTCAACCTCCAAAAGAGACTTTCTGTCTGAAATTTGAGAATAAGTCTAAAGTTTTCATTTAATAATGAATTTGTAAAAGACAGAAAAATGGATTTTGGCATTAATTTGTTCAACAATATCTGTTCAGCATGTCCTATGTGTCAGGGGCTGAGTGTGGGGTGTGGAGTGGGTGAATGTAAAGAACATATAGTTCCTACCTCCATAAAGCTCATGGTCTAGGGGTTGTAGAGAATTGGTACACTGGGATTTTGGAGGGGGTGCCAAGGTGGTGATGACAAAGTTCAGGGAAGAACAATTGGAGTGGAGGGGAGGGGGCATAGACATGGATGCTGAACTGAGCCAATGTACTGCTAAGAGTGAGGTGGAAAGTATCGTGCGAACCCCAGAGCTTGAATTGCCAATCCATATCGGGGTGTGACCAGCAGATTGATAGAGGAGAGCAAAGAGAGAGGGGGAAATGCCAATAGAGCAGAATAGCATGAGTTGTGAAGAGATGGTTTTTCAAGGTGAAAGGAAGGGAGATGGTCCTGAAGCAGCAGTCATGTCTATGACCCACCCAAGCCCTAAGCGATGACAGATACGAATAGAGTGAGAATCCTCAGAGGACAACCCAGTTTTAATTAAGGCAAGAAGTTGAGAAGCATATTTTAAGAAACATTTGAGGACATATTACAATTTGCTGGCTATGGGGTGGGGTAGGATAGGGTGGAATAGAGAGATTTGGAATAAAGGGTATGGATGGGACCAGAAAAAGCAGGGCACCAGCTCTTCCTCAGACCTTTCCCTAACTTGAGAAAGCCATGTCCATGTTGATTCAGCCAATCTGGCTCAGATATTACGTATATTTAAGTTGAACCATTCCAATTGATATAAGTGGTGATACTGAGTAACACAAATGTGCTTTCTGGATTCATGCATGCATGTTTTTTTATGTAAAAAGTTCAAACATCTATGTGGAGATTTTTTTTTCAACAGTGTCCTCAAGAGGTAGTCATCATGCAACTGTTTCTAGGAAAGGTATTTAAAAGAGAAGAAAAATGTCATTTCTGGCCCAGAATGTCCAGACATACATTTCTTCGAGATTTAGTTCTAATTATTATTGCAGGGTCTCGTAGGTGTTTCTCATAATTTTAATTTTTACAAAAAGCAAATCTGTCCATCCATCCATCTATATATGTACATATGTATCTTCAAAATCATCATAATTATCCATCTATGATCTACCTATTGTGCATCTATCTAATTATCTATGCAGAACTGCAAAATTTACAGTGCTGGCCCATACCACCCCCACTCCCCACTTTGTGTAATCTTCAAAATCAAATTTCTGGACACAGGGCTGTGAAATGCAAAATGAAACAGCTCATGTCCAGTGGTCTGACATTCTGCTGCTCATGAAAACCTGCAACATCCAACTGAGTTTTTCATTTTTTTGTATCAGCAGGTCTAGTTCTCTATCTTCATAGAAAGTTATTTTTAATTCTATTAAAGAATAAATTCTTTTTTCATAAAGAAATTATTAGATATCAAAATACCACAATCACTTTATGGATTCAACTAGATTGTGTGTATGGGCAAAGTATTTTCAACTTAAGAATCATAACATACCTGTTCCTTGAACATCATTTTTAAAGTTTGAATTAAGGGATATTAACTTCCTTAAGACAACATACTCATAGTGGAAAACTACTGACCCTCTGTATAGAAATTGCTTAATTAATATCATTGATTTTTATTGTATTGAAACAAAATCAACTATAACTTTTTATAAGATACATATGGGTATACTACTAAATATTCTTAAACTGGGTATAATACTTTAATATTCTTATTTTGAGGTAATATAGTCTGCAAAAATCAGGTTTCCTGGTGTCATTAACCACTTGTGTAATTATTTTTCTGAAATGAATAAGCATGCTATACATGCAGTTTTGCCTGATAGAAGTTTTAAAACAATGTATATTGGAATCTTGGAACTAAATATGAGAAAATCAGTGTCCCCTTGATGTCAATTTCAGTTTCAACTGCATTTGCTAGTTTTATTTTTAATTGGTTACATGATCTCTACATTGTCACGGTTGATGGTATTTATTTTCTTCTGTGTGACCATAATTTCCACAGATTTAACCATAATGCATCCTTAAAGATTACAAGAAATATTTTAGACACAGCTCCTCTCTAGTTGCTTGAGGATCCAACATTTAATCATTTGTTTTCTTCATGAATATATATTTCCTGAGTTGTATGTTTGGACATAAGCTATTTGTAGCCTTTGAAGTTTATGGAAGTGTGGTTGCATTATTGGGGCATATTTTCTTTCCCTGAGGACTGTTAAGGTTTGGATATTTAACCCTTCCAAAGCTCATGTTGAAATTTGGTCCCCAACATTGAAGGCTGGGCCTAATAGGTGTTTGGGTCATGGGGACAGATCCCTCCCATTGAATAGATAATGTCCTCTCCTGAGGGTGAATGAATTCTTCCTCTATTAGTTCCTGCAAGATCTGGTTGTTAAAAGAGTGGGCCACCTCCCTGATTTCTCTCTTGCTTCTTCACTCATCATGTAATCTCTGCACGTGCTGGCTTCCCTTCCCCTTCTACCATGAGTGGGAGCAGGCTGTGGCCATCACCATATGTAGATGCCCGATCTTGAACTTTTCAGCCACCAGAATCATAAATCAAATCCTCCTTTTTCCTTCATAAATTATCCAGCCTCAGGTATTCCTTTACAGCAACACAAAAGGGACAAGGACTTTTTATATTTTGCTCCACTGTCTTCTAGCATTTCATGTGTCACATAAATAAATTTTAGCTTCCTGGATTTTTTTTTCTTAATATCCACAGAATTATTTCCATAACTTCAAATACCAGCAATTTATTGGAATATTTATTTGTTAACTGTTCAATATGAACACAGCCTTAGGATTCTTGGGCTATTTTTGTCTGCAGATTCAAATTTCCTTGTATTTCAGGAATTTCACCTTGAATTATATCTTTGAATATTTTTTTCCTGTTCCATTCATTTTTTTAACCCATGCAAGGCATTTAGTGTTATAGATATTTGATCTCCACCCTCCCATCCCCCTGTTTCTCTCTCTTGTCTTTCATCTTTTACTTTTTGTTCTTTTCCATCTCACATGCTCTTTTTTCTTCTCAAACCATCCTTCACATTCCTTCAGTGGTGTCTAATCTCCTTCTTGCTGCTTCTATCATGACCTTTGATTTTGGTCTCTTTCTGTGCCTCTCTCTCTGAGGCTATGAGGCTCTGCCTACTCCATTTTTATTCTCATTTATTTCAAATTTGTTTCCAAGACTCTGCCTACTCCCTTTTCATTCTCATTTATTACTAATTTATTTCTGAGGCTTTACCCACTCACTTTTCATTCCTGACTAACCTAATGTATTATCCGTTCTTCCTTAAAGCCTTATATTGCTTCTTTAAATTCTCATTTCAAAGAAACAATATTTTCTTTAATTGATTCCTTAGAGAGAACTTTGTTCATGGTTTTTGGCGGCGTTGTGGTATATAATCGTTACGGTTCTCATCTTCATAAATAATGTTCTATTCTTTTTTCATTTCAGCATCATTTTAAAGGCCCCTGGCTGGCTCCACCCTTTTTAAGTAGCATTGTTCCTCATCTTTTTCAACAAGGATTTTGGGCAAAGTTCTGGAGAAAGGGAAAGAGGAATGTGCTAAACGGATGGGAAGACTGAGTTTCAGGCTGTTATCTCTGAGATTTTCTCAGCTGGACCTGGCTTGTAGATTATGTGGTTCAGCATAGAAGGACATCTTCCAGGCTCACAAGGAGGCTGTGCATATTACAGAACATTTTAATGTGATTATTTTACATTGACTTATCTTAACCAAGCAGCTTTGGCCAAAGATGGCCAGGTAGCTTTTATCTTATTGACTCTTCCTTCTATCCTATGCCGTGATTGAAACATGATGTAGAAGCTCCCAAAACCAGGCCATGAACCTTGATCTTAACCTTCTAAGAATGGGATCAACACATTTCCTTTCAATGTGTGTCACCCATCCACTTTGGATAACTATGAGCTAGGTCCACTATGCCTGAGTCACACATAGAAAGATACCTTCTCTTGGAATTACCAAATACCTCCATCCACTTCTCATACACTTGGCCATCTTCCTGCATCTACTGTGATCCAGGGTTATATGGGATCTGTAGTTTCATCAAAGATAACATTTGTTTGTTTCTTATTCCCTTGGTTGCTTTGGATTGGCTTCATAAAGGAAATGAGACAAAAATACATTTATGCCACCATTTGAAATGAAAAGATAAATTCCTTCTTTCGAATTCACTCCTTTTTTTCTTTCCAGTGAATCTCACAGGGGAGGACTGAAGAGAATGTCTAATCTACTCAAATCAAAAAAGTCACAGGTATAAGGCACTGAAATTCTACAAATATGATAATGGCACTTTTAATGCTATATAAGGACACACTGCGCAAAAATGCTGTTAATGAGGATGAAGAGCTACAAGAACAAACCTGATGAGGAACTGTAATTCTATTAGAGGGATGTATATAACCATCATATTTTTTCTTTAATCCAAAACAATTAGATTGCTTATATAGATAGCCACATTCAATTCTAAGTTATTTGATTAAAATGCACCAGAGGATGCAGATATATATATATATATATACACATACACATATATACATACACACATACACACACACACACACACACACACACACACACACTTTTTACCTTAATTTCCATTTTATCCTTTCCCCTCCCATTTTATCTGTGCTATAGAATACATTTTTCCCACTTGAGCTTAACATGCTGTTGTGCAAAAAGCCTTCTTGTGGAGTTCCCAAAATGTTGGCCCAGATGAGTGCAGCAGACATTTGGCCCAGATGAGCATAGCAGATATGTACATGAAATATTAGGGAGCATCCATCTGGGCTATGTAACTTAGGTTGGCTATACACAAAAGAGGATCTGATTTGTTGCATAAATCACCCTCAGAGCCCCCAACAGTGAACACATAGGGGGTTTTCATTTTCATGATGCTTAATATAATCTTTTAAAATAATTAAAATTAGGTGAAGTATGTAGATTTCTGAGAGGAGATTACAGAAAGACACTAGTTTCAATACCTCTTGCTTGTAGCATTTGACTTACATAAACTAACTAAAAGGTTTAAAAAGAACGGGGATTCTTCCACTGCTATAGTGCAATGGGTAGGGAAAAAAAAGTTCAAAATTGATAAATAGACCAGTATTATTCTCAAAATACATACCATTGTGATTGGGAATAAATGAATACATATTACTTAGTCACTTCATGTTGATATATACTTATATTAAAACAACAAAAAGGAAATTATAGGAAAAAAGTCATAGATTTAAAGGATGGAAAAAATCCTAGGTTTACTCAGAGTTCAAGATCCCATTGGGATGAATATTGTTCTTTCCTTTGATTGTTCATTTCATTCACTCACTTATGTATGCATTTATTTATTTAGAGATGGGGTCTATTTCTGTATGTATGTATGTATGTATTTATAGATGGAGTCTTGCTCTGTTGACCAGGCTGGAGTGTAGCGGCACAATCATAGCTCACTGCAGCCTTGAACTCCTGGGCCCAAGTGATGTTCCTGCATCAGCCTCCTGAGTAGCTGGGACTACAGGTGTTTACCACCATGCCCAGCTTATTTTTTAGTTTTTTTGTATTAATGTGGTCTCCGTATGTTGCTCAGACTGGCCTTAAACTTTTAGCTCAGCAATCTTCTGCTCTGGCCTCCCAAAGTGCTAGGATTACAGATGTGTCCCTTTATAATGAAGGAAAGTTTTTCTTTGAATATCTCACAACAGATATATATATATATATATATATATATATACACACACAAAATACTTTAAATTCTGGGGTACATGTGCAGATCATGCAGGATTGTTACATAGGCATACACATGCCATGGTGGTTTGCTGCCTCCATCCCCCCCTTCACCTACATTAGGTATTTCTCCTAATGTTATCCCCTCCCCCAACCTCCCTACCCCTTGCTATCGCTTCCCCAGCCCCCCACCCCTCAACGGACCCCAGTGTGTGATGTTCCTCTCCCTGTGTCCATGTGTTCTCATTGTTCAACACCCACTTATGAGTGAGAACATGCAGTGTTTGGTTTTCTGTTCTTGTGTCAGTTTGCTGAGAATGATGGCCTCCAGATTCATCCATGTCCCTGCAAAGGACATGTACTCATCCTTTTTTATGGCTGCATAGTATTCCATGGTGGATATGTACCACATTTTCTTTATCTAGTCTATCATTGATGGGCATTTGGGTTGGTTCCAAGTCTTTGCTATTGTAAACAGTGCCACAATGAACATACGTGTGCACGTGTGTTTATAATAGAATGATTTATAATCCTTTGGGTATATGCCCATTAATGGGATTGCTAAGTCAAATGATATTTCTATTTCTAGATCCTTAAGGAATCGCCACACTGTCTTCCACAATGGTTGAACTAATTTACACTCCCACCAACAGTGTAAAAGCGTTCCTATTTCTCCACATCCTCTCCAGCATCTACAACAGATATTTTTAAAAGAAAGGCAGATTTGAAGCAACCATCAACAAGGTTTATTTGAAAATTAATCTGATATTTACAAGTGCATTATATAGCAGAAATGTTACTGACTGAATTGTGCCACCCCCACCCCAAAACTCTTACACTGAAGTCCAAAACCCAGTACCCGGAATGTGATTGTATTTGGAGATGGGTCATCAAGGAGGAAATTAAGGTAAAATGAGGTCACATGGGTGGGCCCTAATCCAATAAGACTGGTGTCCTTATAAGAAGAGGAGATGAGGACACAGACACACACAGAGGGACGACCCTGTGAGGATGCAGGGAGAATACATCATCTACAAGACCAGGAGAGAGGCCTCAGGAGGCACCATCCCTGCTAACACCTTGATCTCAGACCTCCAGCCTCTGGAACTGTAAGAACAATTTCTGCTGTTTAAGAATCCTCGTCTGTGGGACTTTGTTATGGCTGCCTGCGCAGCCTAATGTGAGTGCAAGGATTTTCTTAAAATAACGTCTAACAATGTTGGTTTGGAAATGACTATCCAGTGTTGAGTTCAAAACTTTATCTTTATGGATGCTGCTGTGAGTAAGTGTTTAATTTGGAGGCATAATATTGACATTCTTTGGGAGAAATGCGGACTCCAATCAGTGCAGAAAATGGCACAGAATAATGTTTAAAAATGTTGTCCAGGCCACAATATGGTTGGGTTAGGAGGAGGAATAATAAGCATTCCAATCCTAAAACACAAAATTTTGGTGTTCTTCTGTGAGTTCACGGCCTCTGAACTTCACAGGTAAGGGACCATCACACAGACATCTGTCATTTTCATATAACCTTCTATCCAAACAAAGGCTGAAAATTCAGCATGGAGGAACTCTCCCAGCACCTGTGGTCAGCCCCTCGGGCTGCATCCCCACCCTGGGCATTGGTGTGAGGGTGGGATTCTTCATGAACTTGGGCCCCAATTCTGCTTCCCCTGGAAAGTTGGCCCCTCACAACATCACCCTCATATGCAGACCCTCATGTCTGGGCAGCTGTGCCTCCCTGGAGCTGGGGGTCTGGTCTAGGAGCTGCTTCAGGACAGGATACTCCCATTCAATCTGTGTCTACCACAGAAAAGAGCCAGCCAAGTGTCTCCTACTGCAGGGCTCATCGCACATGGAAAAGCTTGCCCCGGGGAAGTGTCCCAGGAAAGGGCAGGAGGACAAAAAAGGTTGCAGTGATTTACCTCCAGACACTGGACACTCTTTCCTGGAGAGTACAGTGCATGGTTCTCTCCAAACCTGATCTTGTTGCATTTGTGCTGCCCACAAGGGGGAGTGCCGCTGAGTTTTCAAGAAGAGAGCAGGCCCTAAATTATGCAAACAAAATAAGTGCTCAAATTTTGTAGTATGCATGCACTGTTGTACTTTTAAGAATGGTACTGGGCGCCTCTGATCTTCAAGAAAGGCCCCTGACAACTCATATGGCAGTTTTCTAATCCTGTCTTCACACGTGCACATTTACCTCCTCAACCCGAGAACTGAATAACACACATGAGTGCTTGGGACATCATGCTGTCTACTGTCATCCCCTTCCTAAGACTTCTCTCCCCATCTCCTGACACCCCTCTTCTTAGCTCCCTCTTTCTTTCTGGCCTGTTACACTCAACCTCTCCAGCATCCAAACAAGTAACCACTCAAACCTGCTTCCTCTCCTGCTGTGCTTCTTCTTCAAAAGTGCTTTGCTTCTCATCCTCCCGTTCTTCCCTTGCCCTCTTCCCTGCTTCCCTCTTCAAAGCACTTCTCAGCTACAAATGAGAAGGAAGTGGTCTGATTAAACAGGCGATGAGCAGAGTCACGTTCTGAGGGGGATTTGCATTTTTAAAAGAGATTAATGAACACATCTGACAATGTCACCCTGGAATCTTATGAAGAGTGACAGGGAGTGGAGACAAGCTCCGTTCAGGGCAGGAAGCGAGAGTTTGGATCTGAAGTACTTTTCAGGTGCTGAAGTCATAGGAGCCTGCAGTTGCTTCCTGGGTGGACCCATAAACAAACATCTCTTCTGTTGAGTGGGGTCTGAGGAGATAGAGGGAATGGTGACCCAGGAGTTCTGCAGTTACCTGGCTGTGTTAGACTTGCAAGATCAGACAAATTTAAGTGAAAAAAAGATGCTTTTTGTCCAGCTGGCTGGCCTCTCAGCCTGCTCTCCTCTTCTTGTTCCCTTGAAGCCCTCATTTTTTGAAAGAGAAATTTTAACTCTGTCCATCTCATCCCCTTTGGAACAAAGTTAAGATTCCTTTCTGAGCTCTTTCATCGTCTGGAGTTTAAAAACTTCCCCTCCTCTGTCAACTCTCTTTGAATCCCTCACTTCACACCAAACTTCAACAGAGACAAATACTTTTGCATGGCTTCCTCCAGGCTCCGTTTTGCCTTAGAGTGACAGCCCCATGTCTTGGCTATCCTGATTGGAAAATCTTCTCAAGCTTTCTTCATTCATGATCTCTGCTTCTTCAGTGCAACCTTCTCCACTTTGTCTCTGATCTCTAATGGTCCCTGCATTAATCCTGTCCAAGCCACAGGTGACCCTCATATCATCTCAGTTTCTACTTCCCAGTCTCTCTCCCTCTTGTTTTTTTTTTTCTTAAAAGATCCTCCAGCCTCATCTTTCTGAGTAGCTGGTAGGGGTTTGAGCCCCTCTGCCTAGTCTCCAGTCCTTTTCTTTTCTTTCTTGACCTATACAACATTTGGTGGTTGACATCCATATTCATGTAATTGTCTTCTCTGGCTTCTTGGGGCCACCATGCATTCTCTTCTTTCTCTTTCATTTAATATCTTTTTATCTAGTAAGACCCATCTTCTCCTAAAGATGTATATTTTCCTCAAAGCAAGGATTGGCTTTTCTTCACAAACTGAGTTTCCAATGACAACATAATCTGAAATGCAATATAAATCATGGAGGGATGTGAGCTCATCTTTTACTTCCTGTGTCCTCTGCTGGTTCTTCTCACCAACATCATGTATTGCTAAGTAAGCGAACAATGTTAAGTTAAGAAAATGGACTGAGTGCATCAATTTATTTGGCATGCTCTAAAGTCCTCACCTGAGATCTTCTATGTATTCTCCAAATTATATCACTTGTTAGAAATACAGGAAGATCCTTTTCACATGAGCTAGTTAGGGTGAACACAGGTGAGTGTTGGTAAGAAGTACCAGAAACACTGGAATTTGTAAGATTTCATTGAAGAACCAACTTCTTTCCACCCAACCCTTCACATTGTCCTCTTTTGGTGGTTTCCTGTTGTCTCCTCCTTTATCAATAGAGCTGCTGTGAACACGCATGTACAAGTTTCTGGGTGAACGAACGTATGTTTTCATTTTTGGGGGTGTAGACATCAAAGAGTAGAATTGCTGGGTTGTATGATGAATCTGTGTCTACCCTTTCAGAAACTAGCCAAGCAGACTTCTACTGCCTCCTGCTTTCACCTTCCACACCATTTCTGTAATGAGGCCTACTCCTTGGCATTACAAGACCTGAATTAAGTTAGGTGCCAAGAGCCGTTCTGTCATCGGCTATTCTTTTTCTTGGTAGCCTATGTAATAATTGGCAATCAGACCTTTATGTGTGAAATGGCTTCATATGTTTCCCCAACTACAAGTTCCATGGGGGCAAGGCTATGTCTATCTCCTTGACCTCTGTATCTGCGATGCCTGGCAGAGGCCTGTGAGACACAGGTCACCCTCCATAAACACCGGGAGACAAACAAGGGAGTCAGTACACTTAGTTTTTCTATTTCTTCCCCCAGAACTCTTAGAATATGATTTGAGCTATTCCTTCAAGCAAGTTTTGGGGCAGGTGATCATTCCTAGATGACATAAGGGGGTGCACACCATGTGGGTTTGCAGGAAAATGCAAACCCTACATTGAAATTTTATCCCCAAAGTTGGAGGTGGGGGCTTACAGTGGGTGTTTGGGTCATGGGGCAGATCCCTCATGAATGGCTCGGTGCTGCCCTGATGGTAATGAGTGTGTTCTCACTCTATTTATTTCTGTGAGAGCTGATTGTTAGAAAGAGCCTGGCACCTTCCTCTCCTCTCTCTCTTGCTTCCTCTCTCTATCATGTGATCTGTGCACACAGCAGCTCTCCTTCCCCTTCCACCATGAGTGGAAGCTCCCTGAGGCCTCACTGGAAGCAGTTGCTGGTGCCGTGCTTCTTGTACAGCCTGTAGAACTGTGAGCCAAATGAACCTCTTTTCTTTATTAATTATCCAGCCCCACTCAGGTATCCCTTTATAGTAATGAAAAACTGACTAAGACAAGGTATTAAGAGATCTAGCTCTGCCTGTCTCTGACACCTTCATCAGGATTCTGGGAACAATTTTGCTCACAGGTCCAAGGCTGATTTTTGTCACAATGAAGTTCAGGTAGTAAGAGTTCTCACGGGTGGCTGCTGAGGGTGGTGGTGGTGGGGATGGGTCATAGGGAGAATTAGCAGTGGGAGACTAGAAATTAAGGTGGAGAAAGGGAAGAATTAAAAGTCAAAAACAGTGTGATGGAGGGAGGTAATGGATATAACACCTCAGATCTTTATCCTTGAGAGGCCTTAAAAAAATCTACTTAATAATAATCAGATGCTATTCTTTAAGAACTTTGAGACTACACATGTGATGACTTTAGGAACCTGCACTGTGGCTGAAAATGCATGCAAATCTAGCTGACTCAGATCCAGTCTTAACTGGCTCCTAACTTGCTTCATAAACACAAGTGTATGTAAGCAAGGAAATGAACAAGAATAACAGCACATTACATAAACCCGATAAGTATTTGCAAAACAGCAGTACTCAAAAATGACATTTTGCAGTGTTCTCCAGAGGCAGGTTCAGAAAACAGAAGCCCAAAATAATGAGGGAGCCTTCTTATGGCTAGATGAGCAGAAGCATACCAAGGGCTTAAGTATTTCCCCAATTAGTAGGCACCTCAAAGGAAAATATTCTTCTTGATGAAACAGATACTGCAGCTGAAGCAGGGAACGTGTTTGGTGTGCTGCCTTAAATAGCATGCGTAGATGTTCAAACATGCAGGGACTCACTAGCCCCAGAGAAGGACCCGTAGGAATCTGGTCTACAGCAGGAAAGTGACAATGAAACCCCAAACACCTTTTGTCATCTAA
This sequence comes from Ateles fusciceps, assembly GCA_036589455.1. Taxonomy (NCBI): domain Eukaryota; kingdom Metazoa; phylum Chordata; class Mammalia; order Primates; family Atelidae; genus Ateles; species Ateles fusciceps. The sequence continues at coordinate 3,888 of JAZHEH010002960.1, read as the reverse complement.
TTACCAAGAAAATTATTTCTTTTCCAATGGTTGAAGACAATAATGTTGGGAATGATCAAGTTTTCTGGAGTGTGAAGTGGATATGCTTTATAACTTTAATCCACAGCTTCATCACCTCATAAGTGAATAATTGAATTGTGCCTCAGTTTCTTCAGACTTGGGGGATATTAGAGTACCCTCAAGTCACCACCAAGTGGGTACCCACACAAGAAAAGAGCAGAGCAAAAGCCCAGGGGGTGCACGTTCTTAAAGTGGCTAGCATGAGATTAGAAAGACAAGTGGTAGATGACCTACTTGTGCAGAAATTTAGTTATTTTGTGATTTTCAAGTGAACATCAGCATATGTGAATACCTTATACTAACTTAAAGTGTTTCCTGTCAGTTTTCCCTGTTTCAGCAAACTATCTTGTCTCTGCCTTTCTTTGCCAGGTAAGCACTTTTCTATTGGTTGGCAGGCTTAGTAGCTCTCGGTTTTGCCTTCAGTGGGAGACAAAGAGCATGCACCCCTGAGTAGTGGCAAAGGAATGGTATCTTCCGGGTGTTCTGTCCTAGGGCCTCTGGCAGATCCCCTGTGGCTTCGCTCTGTGTCCCCACCCAAATCTCATCTCAAATTGTAATCACCACATGTTGAGGGAGGGACCTGGTGGGAGGTGATAGGATCATGGTGGCAGTTTCCCCCATGCTGTTCTCATGATAGTGAGGGAGTTCTCACAAGAGCCAATGGTTTTAAGTGTGGCATTTCACTCTTTCACTCTCTTTCCTGCTGCTTGTGAAGAAGGTACTTGCTTCCCCTTCGCCTTTGCCATGATGGTGAGTTCCTGAGGCTTCCCCAGTCATGCAAAGCTGTAAGTCAACAAAATTTCTTTCCTTTATAAATACCCAGTCTCAGGAAGTTTCTTTATAGCAGTGTGAAATGGACTAATACACCCTGGCTTTTGGTTCTCTGTGTTCCCTGGATTTCTGCCTATGGACGTACTTGATTCCTGGCAGCAAGGGGTTGGTCTCTGCCTGGCTGTAACTAGCATGCCTGGCTTCTGGTCTAGCTTGCAATCTAACTCGTTCCAGATGCATATGCTCAGATTAAAGCTCCCCAGTCCCCTTGTCCTCTCGAATGCTGGCATATCCCATGCCTGGGCATGACCTCCTGCTTATATGGACTTCTTGGAGTTTACCTTTTTTCTGTTTGGTTGTGTGAAAGTGACCCTAAGCAATGAGCCTCGGCATATTTGAAGAGATAATGAATGAGAGCTTCGGTCACACATGAAACAAAGCAGAGATACAGGGAGATCTAAAAAAGTCCAAATAAGATCAGCACATTAGCAGACCAAAGATAGAGAGCAAAACCTGAACAGTAGCTAGAGGAAAAAGACTGCCCTAAAGGTGTGACTGCAGGACCAAGAGCTAGTTTTTCAATGGAAAACAGGAGTGAGATAACAAGGAAACTACACATTTAAAAGATGAAAAAATACTGCTCTTAAACTGGAATTGAATATGCAGTGAAAGCATCCTTGAAAAAAAAAACAGTCAAATACCGACAGTGTCAAACAACTGACATGATTTGCCATCATCGGATCCATATGTGTAAACACTGAATGATGTTATTCATTGACTGGAGTTTCTAGAATGATAATTAAAATTGATAGTGAAAATCCTTTTTTGCTTGTATTATTAACTCAGTTTGTGCCCCTCACTCCAATTCCTACAATGAAGCTTATTCACCACCCTAATGTGTCTGTACTTGGAGCTAGCACCTGTAAGGAGGTAATTAAGGTTAAACAAGGTCATTAGGGTGGGCCTCTGATTCAATAGGACTGAAGACCTTCTAAGACAAGGAGATGAGGACACAGACAGATACACAGAGGGATGACCATGTGGGGACAAGGGAGAAGACGGCGTCTACAAGCCAAGGAGAGAGGCCTAAGGACGAGGACCAGCCCTGCCCACACCTTGATCTCAGACTTCGAGCCTCCAGAGTGTGAAGAGAATAAATATCCGTTGTTTAAGCACTCCAGCCTGAGGTATTTTGTTATGGCAGCTGGAAAAGATTGAGACAGTCCGTTTTGACTTTTAAATGAAATGACTATTTTACTACCATGTACAGTATTAACTGTTGGTTTACAAAGAGATAGGTATTCTTTACATTAGTTAAATATCTATTTATTCTTAGTTCATTTTGACTTTCAATATGGAATGTATGCCAATTCTTTCCTAAAGTGAATTTTGAAAATATATCATTTTAAAGCAATGGTAATGTTGGTGTGTAACCTCTTGGTTGGTTGGTCTTGCTCGGGCGGGGAGGGGTCCATCCAGGCTCCTGGGAGGCAGAGGCCTGATTGGTGACGCCTCCCAGGACCAGCAGGGATGAGGCAGCTGTACCCCCAGGGCTTCTCTCCACCTGCCAGCCCTAGCCACAACCTGGGAAAGGGAGTTGGCATGTAGCTACATCGTTCTGCCTACTGGTGTATAGGGCGCAATGGTGAGTGGCCTGCGAGTGACTGACTGAGCAATGAAGGGCGAGAGGTTCTTGTGTTAACGTTTATGTTTTATTTTTTGGAAATGAATAATAAATACAAGTCTATGAGAAAGGGCCATTCGCATGCACCTGCTTCCCCTGCCCAGACAAATCCTTGCTCATGTCCTGCGAAGAGCTGCTTCCAGTCACTCACAGGCAGCTTTTCTGCTATTCCTTAGGAGAGAAAAGGACATGCCTTTATAGCACAGGCTGAGCTCACCATGCCAGATGCCACACCACGGCCAGGAGGCACAAAGGTGAAGGACGGCAACCTCCCCGACGCCGAAGGCTGGGACTGGACCCAGGGCCCGAAGGAGCAGGGAGATCCATGGTGGGTTGGACACATTGGCGAGCTGAGTACACAACCCATTTTCTTGGATGTTGCGGGGGCTCATCTGAGGCCCCATCCCCAGCCTCTGTGACCTTAGCGCGGCCAGGCTGCAGACAGAAATAAGCCCCTGGAGGGTGTGGGCATAGTGGGGGCGCGAGCCCTTCCAGCAGCTGACCTGGGTCCAAGCCTGCAGCTCTGGGGTGGCTTCGGGGGGCTGCCTACCACCTGCACGGAGCGGGCCAACCACGCACGTGGTTGTAACCCACAGTGGGCTTTTCGGACCCTTGACATGCCGATGGCCCCTCGTGGCCACAGACATGGGCAACTGCACACACACCAAGTCTAGGGCTGGTAGAGACCATAGAAGCCGCCAGAATGCCAGATGCAGCATTCTAAATCAAAGGGTGTGTGGGGGGCCTCCCAGCTAAAGGGAAGGAGAGCCTAAGAGCTACCTCTTTGGAGAATGTTTTCAAGTAACCCGTCTGCTCCACCCACCCCACACACAGGGTTCCTGGTGGCGCCAAGGCGGGACTGGTGGCCAGCACCCAGGGTCCTTGCTAGGGTCTGCAGAGGTGCCACGCCCCTTCCCTGTCTCCATCCACCATGCCCTGCCTCCTGTCCCCAGACACCCGCAGGCATCTGCTGACACAGTCCACAGGATCACCCACCGCAACTGTCCTGGCCCTGCCCCACCCAAGCGGGCCCTCATGGGTTCCTGCTGGGGCCTATTTGCCCCTCCCACTATCCACCAGTGGGGTCTCTCCTCCCTCCCCTCCAGGAGACCCCACCTCCTCCTCCACTCAGCAGGACCTAATCGCATCTGCCACGCCAGGCAGGGCCTTGGGGATGGGCGCCCCAGGTGTGGCTGGGTTGGAAGCTCTAGCGTGCACCTGCATGACCGACCCTCGGGTGAACAGCAGGTGAGCTCCGTGCCCTGCTGGGCTACTGTGATGAGGATGTTCCATCGCCGGCCATCGCTATCATGGTGGCCATTTGTCCCTTTGTGGGTCTGCTGCCTGGTTTATAGGACTCCAAGTATATATGT